>JAWDGP010005428.1:370000-376861 GCA_033675545.1 Elysia crispata | reverse complement strand
AATGATTTACAATCTAAGAAGAAAAATACATACCTGTACTACAATCTCAGTGACGTTCTTATTTTCTACATAGCTCAAACAGTTGCTGCAAAAACATCACCAGCACATTCCTTCCACTTCAGGCTTTGATCCCATGTGGTTTGAAATATTCATCAATACTGTATAAAGGGAGGCTGAGTCTAGACTTTTGATGATAGATGAAAATTCTTGAAGGATACTTTCTGCATTATTTGGAGTGATCATCTTAGACAGAAGGCAACTTTTTTTCTTGATCAAGTATTGAGGATCATCATCACGGCAAAAGAACATCTTATAATCTTGGGCCATCACTTCAAATGGGAAATCAGTTGTACTCAGATAGTCTAGAACAGAAGCCATGATTTCCTCATTGCGTTCTCTTGCCAAATTAATCTTTAACGAAGCCCAAGCTGCAGAAAACACTTTTTCCCTAACTTTCTGCATGTCCTGGGAGAAGTGACAAAATAATTCCAAAGCACACAGCACTGTGGCCGCTGAGCTGTCTTTTGATAATTGATTATCCAAATCGTTAAGATGTTCAAACACTTGGGACTTCTTTCTGGGTGAGTGCTTCAATAAAAACTGCAGGACCAATCTTTGAGAAATTGCTGTGTAATTAGGCAAAGCATTGATCAAATACTGACCCAGCTTATTGGAGACAATCAAGCCTTTTTCCAAAGCAAAAATGTTCTCCAGAGCACACATGCAGCTAGTAACAGT
Organism: Elysia crispata; assembly: GCA_033675545.1. NCBI lineage: Eukaryota > Metazoa > Mollusca > Gastropoda > Plakobranchidae > Elysia > Elysia crispata. The sequence continues at coordinate 376,123 of JAWDGP010005428.1, read as the reverse complement.
GCCTGAATTTGAGTCACTTAAGAGTTCATATAACCTGTCCCAGATACATTTAGCAGTGTCAGTAACAGCATCTGGTGAAAGTTCATGAAGAAGACTTATACAAGATAAAGTTTTCTGCATTTTGTTTAACAAATGGACTTTTATCTTCCAAGCATTGTGTCACTGCAGAGCTCAGCACATCTGAAGAAGGGAGTGACTTTCCAAGTGAGGTCAGAGTCCTCAAGCTCAAACTGCGAATTACTGGATTCAGATCCTGACAGTCCTGAACTAGGGTGTTGGTTGCTAGTAAAACTATCTCTGGTCTATGCTCAGCATTAGCAGCTATAATCTCTCCAGCCGCCCTTTTGATGAAGACATCACTGTTGGCAAGTAACTTGACCACTGCTGGAAGGACAGAGGAAACATTGCAGCCACTATTTGACAAATGAAGAACCTGCAAATGCAGAGACAAAAATAAAATGGTAAAGACACGTAACTAATTTGTTAAATACAAAAATGTTTTATTTTTCATTATAGGCAAAAGAAATACAGTGGAATCTGCTTAAAATCAACTTGCTTAAAGTTAACACCATGCTGTGGTCCCCTTTTTTTCCTTCTTTGTTTAAATAACTGATTTTCTGATAAAGTCAATGGCTTGGGGGCCATTTCCGCTTAAAGTGAACATCTCCATGTGGATGGGGAAAGCAGGGATGCATAGGGATGCACTGATGGGATATAGCTCTTAGTTTGTAAACGCAATACAGTCAGTGAGTCACTGTGTATCAATAAAAAGGCTTAACTAAGTGAAGTTAGTGTGGTCTTACGCAGTTGTGACAGAAGCAAAGAAAGGTGCGTAGGGCATGGGCAGGATGGAGTCTGTGTGTGTCTAGATCTAGATCTAACTTATTGTTGGCTCGCATCATTTGTGGAAAGCAGTGCATTTTTTTTAACTTCTTTTATTCTATCCCATGGGTCTTTTATTTTTTGCTTGGGTGACCAGGTTGATTAATTTTTTAGTGGATGTGTTAGTGAGTTTCTTGCTCTTGGTTATTGGGTTGGGGGGGGGGGAGGGGGTGTTTGGTCATGTATTCTATCATGCAAATCATTCTATCTTTTTTTGCGTGTAGAAAGAGGTTATTGGGCATTCTACTCTTGGTTTGAGGTTATTAGTGGGAGAGAAGCACTGATCCACTCTCCTTCGAAAGTTGATGGTGCTTTTGTGTTATCGGTGTAATTAGTAAGATTAGTGATCTTTTATTCTGTGTTCTTATTTCAAATGCCCTCTGCTCCAATGAGTCACGAGGGAGGCACTCCACATATTCCCAGCCCACAGTGGGCCGACCATGCCACCTTCCCTACCAACTAAAATTCTCCCTATGGTGGCTTGTTAGTGATGTTATATTACCTATCTTATGGCTACTCTAGGGACTTCGAAGGTTACTTGGGGTGGGCCATTGGATCTAAGGGTGTTAAAGGTTAACAATCTATTCTTCTTCTAATGGAGGTTGATACTATAAGATAACATGTCTTTTATTGCTATCTTTTATCTACATAAAACAGATAAAAGCAGTGCATTCTTTCTCATCACTGCCGCTTGCCTTAACCGATAGCATCCTTTCCAGGGCCTCCAATAATACTTAACATTTTTTAAAATTAAGCCATTATTTTTTTCATGTTCTTTTTATTTATAACAAAACAAAAGTAGAGATGGCCCCAAGCCCATACTAAAAGAGGGCAAAGCTAAAAAAAATATAGCAAGAATTGTAGGTATGTACACATATTTTGTGTTTCTGTGTGTAGAACATCACGTTGAATAAATAAACCTCTTTTCAGACTTAGTGGGGTTTTCTCTTTGCCCACATAACTTGTATAAATTTACCACAAGATAGTGACAGACAAGTAACAAAATTAAGGCACTGCAAAGGGAGACCACCATCAATAGTAACTAAAGAGAGCAATCTTTTTTTTATATCGTCAATTTTTTTACTTGTTTCTTAGAAATGGGTAAAGTCAACCTTGCTTAATGTCAACACTTTTTGTTGGTCTCGAGGTATTGACTTTAAACAGATTCAACTGTACACTTATTTTATTTTAACCCAAGCAGAGCTCTGGCCCTGTTTTTAATCTCCCTTCTCCTCCTCCCCCATTTCTGACTTTATCTGTTTTTTTTAATAATCCCTCCCCCCTTGATTATAAAGCTTGTTGCACTCCATCTTTACCTTAAAGGCTAGTTATAAATCATGATGGGTAGACCGAGAGGCAAGGACAAAAGAAGACATATTCAAATACCAGAGATCTAGTGATTCACTCAGTCCCCTTATGAAAATTATAATTAATCAGATGATGACTTGAAAGCTAGACCTAAATCTAGATTAGAAATCAAACAAGTATCCAAAGAATGGGCATTATCTTGTACAGAGCATTCACCAAAGAAAACAGTGAAGGGGTAAATACTAATTAATCAAGGAAGGCTTTAATTTGTATAATTGGTACCAATTTTTACACTAGCGCAAGCTTTGGAGTGGTTTACATCATAACTATCAAATTATTAGAAGAACAAATACTATTTTTTGTTGCTGCCGTTGTCCATGAATCATTGAATACATCATGACATGTGATGATGTAAAGATGTTTTTTTGTAACCAAACTGCTCTATTCCAGTGTCTTTTTTTTTTTTTTTTTAATGTGAGATTTACAAATTTAATTTTGATGTCTTCTAATTTTTTAATAGCTGCAAAAGTTTTTCATGATGAATGAGAATCAATCACTGGCTGGTTATGAGAACAGATGGTTAAAGAGAATAAATTAGAAAGCACTCTTCAAAAGCTGTGTGGAGTTGCAACTAAGGTTTTTGGTTGATATCAATGCACATCTAATACCGAAAAGGATGATGGGATCTTTGCACCTGATTTAGACGCCTACATATAGAACTAAAACGTTTCAATGTCATGGTTAAAAAGAACAAAATAATAGTAATTATGAGATGCATGCATATATATATACCAAAGATAACATGGTGAATATTTTTCTTTAACAATAAATGTGTTTGCAAATACGAAGGTTTACAAGATGTCGTTATGAAGTTAAACAGCTATATATATGTGTTTGATTGTCCCATAGAAGTTAGAACCATGAAAAATGTCCTACTCTATAACTACTGTAGATCAAGATCCAGATGCATAGATTTAATAAGATTTACAACACACATGAATAAAAATTTTGGGAAGGGAGAAACTGAAACCTTACTTCAAAAAGGCACCCGCGCATGGAGCGAAAGTCATGGTTGTTTTCTGCTATTTGTAAGTTTCTCAAGATCAAAGTCAAGTCAAGATCTCGTTCTTTTTTACATGCCATTGGCATTGTAATATGGATCTACAACCTCACGAGTTATCTTAGTTTCTGAGAAATATCTATGTAGCGATCCAAAGGATCTAGAATTAAAATTGAAGCAAGATCTAGATCTATTTTTTTGATATTGTTGTAGAGAATCTAGAACTCTACTTTCATTTTCTGTCTACTTTTAATTTATTCTCATTTTGAGTGAGAAACGAGCAGGCGTTATTATCACCCGAGATGAAGATCAGGTAGGATTTTTTGTCACCCCGAATGCTTATAATATTGATATGTCGTCATCCTTGTTTTTCGCACTTTTCTTACAAATAATTATGAAGCTGGTGTACCTCATTAACATGCGAATAAACACTGTCCCTGTCTGTTCTTCAACGTAGGCGATCATGACCTTCCACGAAGATCTCTATCCCTCGTCTCTTTCAGTGCATCTCTCACTCGTCTACTTAGTACATCCAACATCTTTTCAAGCTGTTTTCCCCTGCTGCGTTTTTCTTCGATCATTCCAGTTGTCACAAGATTTTCTTGTTTCTCTATTCTCATGCCCAAAAAAAGCTTGCCTAGCATCAACGTATTCTATTTATGAATGATCTTGTGTCAGCTTCTCGTAACACCGTTTCGTTTGATTTCTTTGCAGTCCATGAAATTCGTAGCATTCTTCGTAGGAACCACATTTCTGTTGCCTACAGTTTCTTTTTTAACAGTTTTGACATTGTTCAGGCCTCGCATCCATATATATTACATCAGACTGGGTTCAATAAAGCACTCCAGGGCTCTCCTTGTAAGAATGGAGATGTATTTATTTGTTAGCATTGATTTCATTGGAGACTTGTCTAACCCCAAATCTAATATTAAATTACCAACTAAGTGCAATATCTCTCTCACATTTTATGTACAATATCATACGCTAAATTCATTGTGCTCTTATTTATTCATAACAATCTTTACAAGGTAAACATTTTTCAGATAATTCCAACTTTTATCCCTGGATGCTCTCCGAGTCTCTACACTGTCTATAATATACCAACTCTATAAAAAATGAATGCGTTTTGTTTAGAATCATTTTTCATTCATATACACCTGCATTTTATTGTATGTATTTACAGTGTCTTTTGTACGTTAATGGGCAAGTCAATTTTGAGTTTCACAAAGAAATATGAGTATAGTTAATCTTATCTTACCTAAACCTGGTTGTAATCTGATTCCATAAAACATGTTCGTTTTTTCATGTGGCTTTGCATAATTGTTGAGTAAATTTTTCTGGGATTGACAAAAAAAGTAGTTGCCTATATTTTCCTTTCAAACATTCTGGTTAGTCCTTTAATAATGAAGACTTCCAGAAATTAAAGACTAAGTAAAGTAAAATAAGTTTCATTTTTCAAAGATCATAGTCATTTTAATTTACCGGTGCAACAAATGTTAACGAATGCACGAATAGGTGTGAAAAAATAGTAATAGAAAATTAATATCAATTTTGCCTTAGTTGGCTTGGCACGCTTCCTATAAAATTGGGGGTAGATATCCTGTTAATAAGGTATGAGACATGATTTAAAACAACTCATTTGACATTTCTTTCTTTTTGAGTAGTCAGGCCTGTAGATGCAATTAAAAAATAATTATCATTAATTAAAACTTGACGGGGACTAGATCTCATTGGATTTGAAGCAAGTCTTGTTCGTATTCACCCTGACAGATTTGACATACTCTAACATCCTGTTGTCATTATCATCTAAGCACATCTCACCGTCCCTCTTATCACTACTCTTAACCTTGATTTGTCATGCAAAATTTCATATTTCTGACCACGATAATTTGGCTTTAACAGTGATTTAAACCTCCTAGCAAGGCTTTCGTCATACAGGACACACTATGAAGCTATGACGGGCTGATGTGGAATTGTGTGTCCTATATAAGACTATTTCACCAACTCTGTTTTACAAAGATCGCCAGTCAAGGATCATCATTAGGCACCTTAAGCGTTGGTAAGAATCATCTCTATCTTTCACACAAAGGCCTATGGCGACTATGCTTTGTAGCCTATTTGGAAGGTCTCGCACTTATTTATAGAAGACATTACATTTCCAGGTGCCTATTAAACCTTGAGTTCTGAACTTGGATATCATGCTTTGCTGGATTGCATTATGGTAAAAGATCCGTTTAAAAAAAAAACTTAGTTAACGTGTTGTTAAAAAGAATAATAATTATGCTGTTATAAGTAAGTCCAGTTTTATACAATTATTTTAAAACAATTTATAAGCAGGTTACCGTACATTAATCCATTCATTGAAAGTGCAGTTTGATTTGCATTAAGTATGTGCGCATCTCTCTCAGAGACTTGTCTCGTAAGAAGAGCAAATTTTCTCTATTGAGAGTCTTAATAACAAGACAGACAAGTTAATATAGAAGCTAAAATACACACGGATAAAACCGTATTTATCTAGGCTTATTTATATTGATTTAAAACATTATTTTATGTTGGCGACAAAACAAACGACCATTTGAAAATAATTTCCATTCTGTTTCCAATATTTTGAATGATTGTGAACGTTCAAAACATTGTTTTGCTAATGTTGAGAACGAATTTTTCTGACTGATTTCAAAGTTTACCAATTTTGAATAAAAGGCAGCGGCAAGCTTTTTAAATTGTTATTAATTGTCTGCTGAAAGAAAAATTAAAAGCTTTTACATGCCACGAAAGACATTCCTCCAACCTTATGACTTATATACACCGTTTAGTTAATGAGATTCATGTCACGCAAAATTGATTCCAGTATAACATGACTCGAAAACTAGATT
>JAWDGP010005428.1:340000-365000 GCA_033675545.1 Elysia crispata | reverse complement strand
TATTTCATACTTTGCAGCTATGAATTTCTTTCAACAATACTTCGACACCGAAGTTGTCACTTTTGACTATAAGTGGCTGCGGTAGGTAGGCATACCAACAATAAAATAAATATGAATATAAGAAAATCTACACCACACGTTGCTATTTTCTAGCATTAAAGCTTATTAAAATTTAAATAAAAATCAGTCTACAATTTTTTTTCAATTATGCTCTAGGTTTTGAACAAATGCCATCCAGCTCTTCATTTTGCCCTTCCTAGAAATTGCTTAGCTACATTAGAAACATAGCCTTTTGTGTGCTCTTCTGCATTTTGTTTCAAGTTTCCATCAAATTTTTTTAATTCCGTTAAGGATCATATTTGCACCTGTTGGAATCAACTATTCAAATAATGGCGGAATGTCCAATATATAATTATATATATTTATATAGATACGCCCATATATTCAATTTGGAACGACAAGTTATTTTGAATTTTTGATATAGTTAGACGTTCTCACAAATGGAGATTTTAAATTTTTTTTTTAACCATAGCAGAAACTATAGTTATGATCTAAATTCTGTAAAGGATAATAAAACTCATGTCCATCAAATTTTTGACCCGACGACGACCAATAGCAATCTTTCTTCGCCATTATTTTTCTAATCCATCAATTCCACCCTGCCCGCTCCTCGACTGAGTCATGCCAAAAGCCGGATTTACCGGCGCCCATGTGGATAGTGTGTACATGTCTCGAGGCTCGCCAGATTTAATGACTCTGTGGACTCCCCTAGGAGATATTGACATAGAAATGGGAGTCTTGGCAGTCTGTGAGGCGTCACATCGGCTTCCTGAGTAAGATCTATTTAGCACAATTGAAAGAGAAGAATGGTGAATAGGATCCACGATAGCAGATTTCTCACCTTTAGCTTCTGTAATATTTTATTCCTGTTAAAACTGGTGCCCTATTAACAAGAAGAGTTCCTTGGTGCTGCTTCCCTTTCCGACTCTCAGTTACTGATTCTAAACAATACCTGGTTGATGCCCTCTCAACATTAAGATTGTCCCAATGATACTGGTTTTTGTTGGGCATTATAGGTTGTGAGTAAATCTCGCTATGAACTATTACAGCTGGTCATAGGGATGACAGTCTGATTTATGTTCTCTTATTATCTAGGATCAATTATGTCTTAATACTTTTACACTCTATTGAGTTAATAGGTTGCATTATAAGTTTCTAACGAGAGTTCCTGCCAAATCTACTTCCTTTAAAAGCTAGGCCAGACTAAGGAAAGGAAACCTTTAAGGACAGAAATGATTGTCATAGATAAGTGATATATTCGTATGGCTGAGTTAATTGTACACTATAAATTACTTAAGTATACATGAGTGAGCTGAAAAAAATTCATCCTGCCGCTCAAATTAAAATGTAGCGAATCAAGTTACTCTTGTTAAAAAAAAAAAAAAATACACCTATTTCAGATTGGTGTTTCTTCACAAAGGATTAAAAAAATCCTCTCAAAAACGAACATTACATAAGACTATGACTGTAGGGTGTCTGGAATTTTCATTCAAAATACCAGTTTTACCGACGTGTAGATCTTAATGTTGTTGCAAGTAGACCTACTATTTGGCCGTCATCGAAATCCAAACATTTTCTTAAAACAAAATTGAAGCTTAATTTAGTGTGGTATTTTTTTTCTGACTCTTACAAAAACAATCTCCTTTTTCTCTCTCTCTGTTTGTCTCTGTGCCTCTCTCTATTTGTTTACCTTTCTCTGCTCCTCTCTCCACTTGCACACGGCAGCGACTCGATACTATTTTCCGATTCTCACTTATTGTTACAACAGCCAGCCGCATGAGTGCCGATGCCTTTGGATTTTTATTGAATCTTGCTGAAATCGCACACTGTGCTAAAATTTACTAATTTAACATTCAACATAATATTTTACCTTTCCTTCTTTTTCAATCTAGATTTGACCACTTTCAAGCCACTTATGGAAATATGGATGCAGAAAAAGTTGGTTTAAAAGGTACTTGTCATATTTTAAATCCACACTTTTTATTGAAAAAAAAAAATGAAAAACCATAAAGCCCCTCTATCAAAATTGCTATACCAGTAAGGTTTTGACTGTATGATCATAAACGCATCTATCTCATTCATAAATTTTTAAATCCAGAAGTGGGTATATACACATTCATAAAGTTTGCTTAATTCTTTGACTGAAATATTAAATTTCATAAGATTTCTCTTTACCGCAGTATAAAGCGACACCAGTTCAAATTTAGATTAAAGGACCTTGCAATCGCTGGCTTTTTCACGAAATCACTAAATCTCTATTATTTATTTTGATGAAAACAAAAGTGGTGGAAACATTAAGCACGCATAGGGAGACTGAAGTTTGCCAATAATGTAAATGTTCCGATAAACAAAACCTTATTCTTGAAAAAATAAAACTAAGCAAAAAAAAAAAAAAAAAAATGTATCTTTCTGGATCTAAAAATTTTAACATACCCATTGATAATTCAGCTCTCTCTTACACATATACATTCAGACATCTCTTAAACTGCAGAAACTGCATTAAAAGGACTTTCATTTTTTCAATGAACCCAAAATAGATTATAAATCACTGTTTTAATAGTAGTAATAATGGCGCCATGGGAAAAGGCTTTGATTCTATTATATTAAAATACTTTTAATACTTAGGCAAATTTGTTATTTTACCTCTCTTGATAGGGACCGGTTTGTTCACTGAAAATCCGTTTGAGATCATTCAAAAATTTGGAGGTTGTTGGAAGACAACAGATTTTCGTGCTGGAGATGTTCTCATTTTTAACTTAAGGTAAGACAATCCTAATCTCGTTCATCGGCCAATAATAAAACACAGCTTGTTTAGAATCAGGGAGAAAAACAATTAAAAGAGCAGCGAATTGGACAACCCCTCCCGCCAAAAAAACTCATTAGCAATGTTTTCGAACGCAAACGTATTCATTTCACTAACCTGTTTGAAACAAGTACATCTATAACTTTTCAATTTTTATCAGCTAAAGACCTTTATATCAAGTCTGAAGATAAACATTGAAACAATAATTAAAGTTAATTCTTACAGGTTACATTTTAATTGCAATAAACTTAAAAAAGATTGTGGAAAATAAGGCTATAAATACAATTGCCACGGAAAAAGATTCATAAAAAAAAGAAATTTATCAGACATAATAATTATAGCCTATTATGTAGATTTTTACACCTCATCGGATTAGAGATTGTGGAGAAATAGAAATTTACTTAATAATTAAAAAAAAAATTACGTACTTTTAGCACTGAACATGCTTTTGAATGTCTTTGTAATGCTTTACATGCTTACATGAATCAATGAATAAAATAATCATGCGGGCAACAAGGCAAATTTTTGGAAGTTTTGGACATGTGTATGATTTGCTTCAAACCTGTCGTTCACAGAACTGTGCACATGTCAACAACCAACACAACACACTTTGCAAGAGTTATCTGTGACACAAGGTTGGTAGCATGTGATTTGAGGTATTTATGTCCCTTGAAGTTATTATAATTATGTGCTAACTTAACAAAACAGTTAAAGTAATGATATGATTATTTTCAGTTGATATAATTGAAGTTCACCTGAAGGTTAACAACTTGTACCAGTGTGTGTGTGTGTATATATACATATATATATATATATATATATATATATTATATATAAAGTATGAAATACCTGGACTAAAGCTTTGCCCAGGTTTTTCATAACTAATAATCCTTCAATATATTAGTATCATTTTATATCATTATATATATATATATAATGCATAGCGCATCTTTCTACCTAAGAAAGGCTAAATCTACTATTCTATCAATCTCTTAAGTTGACTTAATGTCCGTATACCTATTTTTCCCTCTCTTTCTATCTTTTGAGTTAAAAAGATATGTGTATATATGTGTATATATATATATATATATATATATATATATATATATATATATATATATATATAATTTCCCCCCTATAAAGTAACAATAAATCAATTATTAATTTATCTCTTAATCTACCTATCTATCTACATATTTCTATTTATCTACTTTTCCGTTCATGCGTTCATATTTATTTGTATTGCTGTCATTGCTTTTTTTCCTTAGAGAGAACAGAGGAAAGCCTTTTTTCTCTTCAACCCCCCCCCCCCCCAAAATAAAAAAGGGCCGAAAGAAAAACCCAAACCCCCACCCAGAACAAAAAACCAATAAAAACAAAAACAAAAAAATAATAATAATAAAAAAAAAAACAACAACAAAAAACAGACGACTATTTAGGGCAAAGCTGAACATACCTGAAATGTTTACGCACTGCAATGCAAGCCCGTGTTTAGTTGAGAAATCTCTCATTATTTGTCATGTATGGTTAACAAAATGAAATTTCTCTGCATTAGGTGACAACCTGCATCTCATAAAATAGACCCCAGATTCTGCAAAAATGCTCAACAGGTTAACGGGGCTAAATTTGGCTTACTTGGCAAAATGGATCACAAAGATGGCAGGGCCTGTCATGACGCTTCACATTTTACTACCATTGACAAACTGAGAGAAGAATGGAGACTTTAAAAAAAGAAAAAAAGTTAAAAGATTGTTTTGTATATGGTAGACAAATTATTCAAGATAACAAAACTACATGATTTCCCTGAGACTGAATGTAAACCAGCGAATCGGACACCAACCAGGCTGCTAAAAATAACGAAAGTCAGATTAAATAAATTAGTCTTTTTGGGTGGAAGGCAGTCTCAATGCCCCCCCCTGTTCACTAAGCAGTCCTGGAGCGGGCTCACCTGGGCTGATTGTTACAAAAGCTCGTCGTTTAACGGTCTTTGATGCAACTGTTTTCTTGGTCTTAATGAAAGGAACAGGGTGATACTCTATGATGAGTATGTTACTTAGAGACGTTTATGACGGGTCATAATAATTGACTGGTTCTTTATTGCAGCAAATTGACTGGTTCTTTATTGCAGGAACTTCCTAAGAACAAAGCGGTATAAAGAAAACAGGCGTAAAGATAATTATTTATAGACATTCCACTGTTTGGAATCATAAAGGGAAGCTACTCAGTCTTTTTGGTAAATTCACTTTTTAGCTGCTGCTTTCCCTTCTTAGCCGAAACTGTTCCCCTTTCTGACTGGAAATACATTTTTATTTCTTTTTTGCTAATCAGTAATAATCAAAGATGTTTCAGTATCTGATTGGCTCACGTATGCATTTAATGGTTTTAATGACTTGGATCTAACTAAGGAGAGATATTTCATCACATGACTAAGATATTTAACCAGAATATTCTCAAAATGTTTTTTTTTTAAATGTTTTTTTTTTAATATTACTGCGGTAAATTGTTCAAAACATTAAAACAATACGTTGTTAAAAGTGTTATCTAGCTTGTGTATTGCGTATTAAGTGTTTACTTCATTTGAAAAAAGATAAATTGTGTCTTTTAAAAACGCTTTCATTTTCTTTTCCTTATTGAAATTACTGTCTAGTACGTTCAGTTTTTCTTCTCCTAATACGTTTTAAAATGGAACTGTTTCTCTCTCTATCTCTGTCTGTCTGTCTGCCTGTCTCTCTCTCACTCTCTCTCTCTCTCCTTCCCTGTCTCCTTCTCTGTATCTCACTCAGCGCATTAATTTATTGCTCTTTATCGCCAAGAAGCAACTACCCTGCAAACAGCTGACAAACAATACGGCTGGGCGGAATCAAATGTCCAGATATCCGCTTCTCTCACAGATGGTCAGTTATTCGCCTCACTGATCAAAAGGCCCCTATGCTGTTCAGTATTCAAACACTGTTCATCAGTTTGATAGAGCATTATTAGTTTACTTGTGCCAACATAAGCCACTCCTTGCTACCGTACGGGCTAGCTTAGCCCTAGCGCTTGTCCAATGTAAGAAAGCAAACCTGGAAATACAAACTATCCGTGTACAGAGTTTTTCCTTTTTAGATATGAACAAATCCATACACAGATTTGAATGTTCCAAACATTTTTTCTCTATTTTAGCAGGAATGATTTTAGTAGAGAAAATTTAGTTTTGAAAACCAAAGAATCAACCAAACCTGAGTGGACGAAGATGATGATATTGTAAGTGAAATGCTTAGAGAAGTAACCGCTACAGTGACTGTTCGGTCCATTTACTCAGCTAGTCACTGTTAGAAAAGCGAAGTGGCTGGCAGAAGTAAATTTAACAGGCGCACTGTTCCTCAAGATTTCTCGGATAAAAAAAAACAAAACAAAAAAAAAACAAAACAAAAAACAAAACGTAACACGGTAGTATTATACTTATTTGTTTCTATCCTTTGGTATGAATATATGCTATCGTTTAATATAATCCCACTATAAATTTGATTTTTCTAGGAATCAAACTTCTGACTAAAAAAAGTTCCTAACAGATCCTTTAACATTTCTTCGACAGATCTTTGAAACAAAGAGTGTCCCATCAAATGACTTTTCCATCAGATTTTAATTTTCGACGTAAAATTAGAATAGTTATTGGGATCGTTAAAAGTTTTAAAAAGCACAAAGATATAAATTCAAAATATAAGAAACCAAAAGGATAGCAGGAACACAAACAAATGCTTTCTGATATTTCATCTCTAAAACAGTTATCTCCACAATCCCATATGTACACTGTGATTGACCGCAGACAAGATGGTCATCTGTGTGCAACATATCTATAACAAGATACAGCCTCGTTATACAAGAAAAAATAATGGCGAATCTAGGTTCCAAGATTAGTTTGATAACTAACGGAAAATTGAGGATATACTAAGAAAAAATATATTTTAATTTCTTGTTTCTGTAGATTATGATATTGGATGTGTGTTAATGTCTACCGTGGATTGCCGGGTACGTGTCCGAATGAAGATGACGTCTCCCTGTCTCATAAAATAATTTTTTTTTTTTTTTAATCAAATATAATTATAAGCAACGCCTAATGAGTATAGATTAAAACTCCAAATCATCTCCATAAAAATTATTTATGTTGTAAAAAGAATCATGTTCGTCATTATCACTTTGATATTAAATCGACTGAAAATCTGAGATAGATTTTTTCAATACTAGATAAGGGAGCGCAAACTCACCAGGGTGGAACCTTTTGACCTATGCTGTGTGTAGGAAAGTTGAATGAAATAACTTCAGTTTCACTTACTGAGTCGCTTCAATGCATGTCTGATACTAAATGGATGCTCTTGCAATTAGAGGCAAGCTGAACTTTATATGTCTTCACTTCAAACCGCCATAAGTCTAAAGATATGCTCATTCACATAGTCTCATCTACAGCTGACGATTAAAAAAAAAGACTCGCTCTATATATTCAATTCACATTTGTCTGAGTTTTCAAAAAAAAATCTTTAATATTTCCAGAAATCACTTTCCCCTCTTCGCCGAACTGAATGTTATTTCCATCTATCCGTCTATATATTCACTTACCTATCTATCCATCTGTTTAACTGTCTTGTCTTTCTACCTACCTATCTATCCAACAATTTTTCTATCTATTTAACTATCATGTCTGTCCATCTATCTATCTATTCGTTCGAAACACATGTATAACATGCCACGCTGTTTAATGTAAGATCATTTTCAATTATTTATTCAACTATCTATCTATCCATCTATCTTCTCATTTATCTTTTTCTCTTTCATTCTCTTTATCTTTCCTCTTTCTTTCTTTTCGCTCTATCGTTTTATCTACCGATAGATATTTCGATTGATTCTTGTTAGTGAAACCCAACAAGTCCAAAATAATTCATGAGTGTTTGTCTACGAGTTTTGTTTCTTTCTTCTCCAATATTTCTGATTTTGGTTCTGTCTCTATCGAAACTTTTATCACTATTGCATTTGGTGTGCCTCCTCTCAAATTATTATGCCACTAACCCCGATTGCTGCAAGTTTGTGTGATTGAGCGTCCTGTGTCTTATCGTATTTCTCTCATCCTAATCTTCTATTTTAAAACACTTAAAATCGTTTTCATCTTTCCACTAGTCTCTTCACCACATAAAAAGATCACTTTAAGGAAAACATTAACAACCAGCGAAAGAAAAATAAATAATCTACATTTACGTTATTTATTGAGTGCCGGCAGGGCACAAATCCACAAACGCCCGCTTGAGTTAGATTCTAGATCAAGCAGTCTATCCGACCCTCTCACTGACAGGCGAGCGGAGCAGCCAATTTGGCAGGAAATTGGCCGTGGAACAAACGTTATGATCCGAGACGGGCCACGGAAGAAAATACCCGGGCCAATTTGAAATGGCGTCTTCATTTGTCTACTCTTAATAAGTACTTAACGGTTTCTGAAAAATTTGATGTCCTCCCTCTTAATTTTCAGTCATATTCTACAGTGCTGCTGTAAGCCTACTTTCATAATTGAAAACGATACTTTTTTACTCGCCTCTACGATTCTCTCCATTTTGCACCTTTCTCTCTTTGTCTGTCTGTCTGTCTATCTGTCTGTCTGTCTGTCTGTCTGTCTGTCTGTCTGTCTGTCTCTCTCTCTCTCTCTCTCTCTCTCTCTCTCTCTCTCTCTCTCTCTCTCTCTCTCTCTCTTACTATCTCCGAATATTTTTACCCCTCCTCCTGTACAATTAGAAGTCACTTACCTTTGCGTTTCTCCATCTCAACTCCTATTTATTGCGACGAGTTTTCTTTGCCTTACCTTTTTACGTTTTCGTTTACCATTTTTCTGTCTCTAATCTTTGATTTGAAGAATCACGGGGAAATCGCAGTTTTTCATTCTATTTGTTTCTACCCACTAGCATTTTGCTGGGAAATTAGCTTCTGTATATTATTTGGAACGTAGTCCTTGCTCAGAGCGAAAGATTCTTTACACAGATTGTAATCTTAATTTGCTATGGAGAGAGCTATTAGGCTGTAATTGCTTCGTTTCTAGACAAGGCGCCACTCGTTCCAAATGTTGCATTTACAAAGTATGAGTTCAGAAAATGGATTGGTTCCGCCTGAAGGGGAAAAACGAACCAGAAAGGTTTTAAGCCGAGAATTATAAGAGATGAAGTCGCAGCAGATTTCTCAGCATCTTAAAACTCACTTGATTGTGCGGTTTCGAGCAGAGACTCTATTTCAGATTTACTTCTTTTTGAATTCGATAACTTAGTTTAAGTTCCGTCGGCTGTTATCCGAAATCTTCACTACCACAACATAGTTGGAGGTTCTGAAAATGTTTAAAACATTTATAGAGGGGATCGTATAGAGTGTATATCATTTAGCAATGACCAAGCTATTTAAGTTTGAAGTCTATTGTTATAAAAAAAAAAAAAAACAACAAAAAACCGAAACTCTTCGCCTTTCGAAATAAAACAAACCATAATAAAGATAATGGTGATAATGAGGGCAATTATGAAGACGATGATGATGATGATGATGATGATGATGATGATGATGATGATGATGATGATGATGATGATGATGATGATGATGAAATAATAATAATAATAATAATAATAATAATAATAATAATAATAATAATAATAATAATAATAATAATAATAATAATAATAATAATAATAATAATAATAATAATAATAATAATAATAATAATAATAATAATAATAATAATAATAATAATAATAATAATAATAATAATAATAATAATAATAATATAGCTTTATAATGAAAGAAAAATCTCCTTTCCATACTCATTTCATTTTGAACTCACCTCTGCAAACTTATCGAACTGTTTCTCTACCTTTCACCCTTCTCAGTCTCGCAGCGATTTATTTCCACTTTAAATCATCCAAAAATAGAAAGAAAATAATAAAAAAGAAAAAAGGGCAAACTTTTCAGATAGTTCGGTAAACGGAATAAATTATATAAAAGAAGGTCCTTAGGCGAAAAAAGAGACAGCTAAAATAAATAAATAATGTCATGGAGAAGGAATGAGAAATTCATTAGAATATCCACATAGATATCGACACTCTTTCCTGATCCTCTAGCTTCTGACTTATGAGAGATACAACTGGGAACCATTAATGTCATCTGGCAATATTTGAAAAAGAAACGTTTGGAAACGTAATAGAGGAAACGGATGGGGAAAGAGAAAAGATAAATATTATTTCTTTCCTTGTATCGCTTCGCTGTATGTTTTGACATGGCTCGGCAAGATATGCTGTCACCTCGTTATCCTGTGAACTGAGCCGCGATTTAAAAATAAAGAAAAGAAAAATAGTCGGAAAGTGAAAAACTTAACTAATTCAGTAAATCGGCTTAATATATGCTTGGTTGAAAGGAATTTTAATTGAAACTTTATGTTTTCAACAAAATGCTTCATTATTTTTTGTGAGGAGGACGATATCATAGATCAAATGTTATATCAGAGTAGATCATACCACATTGAAAAATGGACAAACCCATAATAGATAAACAAAATATAGATAAGAAAGTGAACGTTCGAAGATAGAAAAAAAAATTAATTTAACCGTATTTTTACGAGCAAGCGATCAAGTATTGAAGAGAGATAAATAAAACATGGGAACTAATAGAAGGATTATAAAAAATAAGGTTATATTGATCGATAAATAGACAGGTAGGTAAATAAATAAATAGAAAGAGAGAGCGAGACGAGAGAGAGAGAGAGAGAGAGAGAGAGAGAGAGAGAGAGAGAGAGAGAGAGAGAGAGAGAGAGAGAGAGAGAGAGAGACAGACAGACAGAGAGAGAGAGAGAGAGAGAGAGAGAGAGAGAGAGAGAGAGAGAGAGAGACAGACAGACAGACAGAGACAGAGAAAGAGAGAGAGAGAGAGAGAGAGAGAGAGAGAGAGAGAGACAGACAGACAGACAGACAGAGACAGAGAGAGAAGAAGAGAGAGACAGAGAGAAAAAAAGAGAGAGACACACACACAGAGAAAGAGAGAGAGAGAGAGAGAGAGAGAGAGAGAGAGAGAGAGAGAGAGAGAGAGAGAGAGAGAGAGAGAGAGAGACAGACAGACAGACAGACAGACAGACAGAGCGAGCGAGCTCAAATCTATCATGGATAGTGAATAAAAAAAGTCCTCTTTTGAATATAAACTGACTAATGATTATCACATTTCCGTGGTTTTCCTCCGTAGCTACCTTCCTTCCTTTCCTTCATCTTCAAGCTCAATCTCTCACGTGCATAAACAAAACCCCTCATGTTCACTCCTTTATGCTATTCCAGCTTGATGCCGCAGTGTCTTGCCAAGACCACTAGAGTCTCTCAAAGACCCGTTTAAAAGTCTGGGACTTTGTAAGGGTGAAATGATACTAGAGCTGGGAAATAACCATGCTGTTTTTGTTCGAATAGTCTTTAACTCTCCCTTGAGCACTAATCCCCTATTCGGGTTTCGCATAACATATAATATATAATTTTCAACTAGAATTTTTTTCTCATGTTAAGACAATTGTATTTTTTTACCTACAGAATTCACTCTGATATTGAAAGCATATGCAGCTGCCTTCTCTGACCAAAAAGATCCTATCTTTTTTTTCTTTTCAATCCTGACGGTAAATAAATCGAGGAAATAAACGCTAACTTGATCAGACCAAAGCAACCCTATTACTTTATATCGTAACTTTATCTTTTTCTCATCTACAGCAAAAATGAAATACTTATCAAGCTCCTCCAAGGACCCGAACCGATTTTTGCGTGGGCTTGACACAAAAAGTCACGTTCGTATTCGGATATCAGCCAGACAGATTCTCGGTTTAAGTCGGACCCGTGTTAGAACCGCTCACATGCTAAGCTTTCTCTCTAAACAAACCCCCCCTCTACCCAATGTTTGTGCTTTGAAAAGGGAACCGATTAGGTCAATCAATGAGCATGTCGGCCATAGATGATACTTCAAGGGCTTTTTCCCCAACTTTTTTTCCTCTGAACTTGCATCCCTCTTTTGCGGTATCAGCTAAATCTGCAGTTTCTAAACTCAAGATTATCTCTCAAAGATTTTGCACATGGTACCCTATAGAGTTGCTATATCATTTTTTTCCCCTTTAATTTTTTAAGCTCAAGGACATCGCGTTAGACATGGAGTAGTTGATATTATGAGATGTCAAAACTCACCAGCTGATGACGATGCAGTTGAATATAACCCAAACTCCACCGGAATATTAATTTGAAGCTGAATGGAGTATCCAAAGGGCAGTATTATGAAATTATGCCGTCTCTGTGCTTTTTCTTGCATTCCTTGTTTTCCGGGTCATTTACATCATGAGGTTATCCAAAGTTCAAAAACAATTCTCAGAAATCTAAACTTAATATTTCCCCCTCCTCATTTTTCACAGATCCAAATATACTACCTTCAAACTTTCTGTTAATATTTTTTTTTAATTTGTTTTATTCAAAAGACAAAATGTGTTTCATTCTGTATAAAAACTATAGCTGCCGAATATTAAACTTACAGTTTACAAGACTTTTGAATTTCAAACTCCTCTCTAATGACATATTATGCAGCATTTAAAGGTTTTAGTCTTCTGTTTCTTTCCTTTTGAAAGTTTGTCTAAAAGCTAGTTGTCGTTAGGCCAATGCTGTTGAATGTTTTTGAAATAACAAAAACAATTGTCAAAAAAAAAGAAAGAAAAAGAAATAAAAACAAGCGCCTCCCCCCCCCCCCTCCCCACAAAAAAAAAAGAAAACAAAAGAAAAGAAAAACAAAAAAACACAACAAAAAACAAAAAAAACACCCCCCCCAAAAAAAAAAAAATCAAAAACAAAAAACAAAACAAAAAAAAAAAAAAAAAATAAACAAACAAGAAAAAGCAGAATAAAACATGATCGGCGATGTAAAAATCCAGGGATTCATTCTAAAACAGAGGGAAATATAATTCATCGCAATTCCTTATTTGTCTCTTGTGCATTCCCGAATAGCTCAAACGTTGTCCCAAGAGTCTAAGACCAGGTTCAATGCTTGTGCTTGGTGACTAATATGGCTGTCATTCAAATTCATTACTCTCCCTTGGTAGTTAAAACCAACCTTTGGTGAAGTCTGGGCGGACACCAGGGTACTTTTTCAAAAGCGAGGCCAGAAAGGTGTATCCTCACCAGGATCCTTATAAGCCACACACAGGAGGTGTTTGCACAGGTTATCCCAGCTTAGCCGCATCATTTAGAGAAAATGAAAAAAATTGATTACCATAAACTATTTA
This sequence comes from Elysia crispata, assembly GCA_033675545.1. NCBI lineage: Eukaryota > Metazoa > Mollusca > Gastropoda > Plakobranchidae > Elysia > Elysia crispata. The sequence goes on along the minus strand of JAWDGP010005428.1, from coordinate 351,858 downwards.
CTAAATAAAAAAAGATTATTTAAATATGATGGGACCACGGAAATAACAATATTGCATTATGCATTTTAAAGATGAACAATTTTAAAAATTTTTATTTATATAATAATATACATATGGTTCGGTTAAAGAAATTAACGTGCCTTTGTCATCACACCCCCGCCCTACTCTCTCTCTCTCTCTCTCTCTCTCTCTCTCACACACACACACGTATATATATATATATATATAAACACACACATGCATATCTTTATATTATTCATCAAAGTGAGATCAATATTGATGCCAATCCTAGGAAACAAGAGGCAGTAAGTTAAGAATAGAAATCTCAAGTGAAAATAGATAGGCTTAATACATTAGCATACTTTTTAGATTTTGAGTTTCGCAAACTTATGGTGATCTTACCTAATCTAAGCGATGAGTTAACCAAGTCTTGCATCCATTCTATGTGAACATAATTATGATAATTACGCTCAATTCAAACACTTCAGACAGACTATAAACTTCAACATATTTGACACTAGAGATACACGGCACCTCTAAAACAAGCAATCAATTTATATATCAACCATATTTTTGATAATATGTAATGCGCTATACAATAATGTTCTCAATGTAATTTTTTTAAAAAGACACAAGCTTTGATTTTAGACTTAATTTTTACAACCGGGAAAATTATGTGAAAAGATCGCTAAAACAGTAAAATGTGCAGTTACGTAAGATCATGAATGTAAGGATATAACGGGATGAGATCAAAATATTGTTGATTTCGCCAACAAGTTGTTGAATTTGGCGTTCGAAAGAAGGAAGTCCTAGTCTACATCTTTACTCCAAAGTCATTGTGAAAATGATCTCTCTCTCTCTCTCTCTCTCTCTCTCTCTCTCTCTCTCTCTCTCTCTCTCTCTCTCTCTCTCTCTCTCTCTCTCTCTCTCTCTCTCTCTCTTACTCTTTTATTTTCTCTTTTGATCTCAATTCATCTCTCACCCTCTCTAACTCTTTAGCCCATCTTACAGTTATACCGCCCCAATACCTGATCCACTCGTCCACCTGGAGCACAGAGCCATGCCATCTTGACTGCTCCAAGTTCGACATGACTTCTAAAGCGTCCAGAATTCTGAAAAGTGGGCTCTGGGGACAAGACTATTCCTCGAGCAATTGCCCTCACAGTTGGAGTTTCAGCATGACGCTACTGCAGTTGCTCTGATCCATCAAATGCTGCGTCTCTTGGGAGATGATCGACTGGAACTAAAGGAGCATTTTATTCCCAATGTTACAAATAGACTTGGTAGGGATTACCGCTTGCTCTAGTAAATATAAAGGAGAATAGTGAACGACGAACTTGAGGTAACTGCTTTATTTAGCTTTTTAAACAGTTTAATACCACCTTGTTGTAATATTTTTACAACTTAGATAAAATAAAGTAAAAGATATTTACATTGAACAACATGAATAAATGTTACAGTTAGTGAAAGTTTTAGCGACCTATCAGCGATTTTCTTATGTCAATAATTATAAAAAGCAACGTTGAAAATTTTCACGTAAGCACCACGTCAATGCATCTTTGTATCAACAGCACAGAATGGTAATAGCGGTTTTTTTGTGTTTTTTTTTGATTTTTTAAAATTGTGATTTGCTTCTTTAATAAGAGAGGCAAAACCAATTTTCACTTCAATGACACAATTTTTTTTTTCAACTCAAATTTGGTATTGTCAAGATGCATAGGAACTTTACGATACGTCGTATCCCAAACTACAAGCACTAGTTTACAATCTTTGAAAAGTTATCTCACTTTTAGTTATCCTGCTCAAAGTGAAAGTCATTAACTATAAAACACAGTATTTGTGCCGAAACAATTTCTTTTTGAGTCCTAGTCTATTGGTCAATGTCAGCGTGGGCTGAGCGCAACAAATTGAAATAATAATCTTAAAGCTTTTACGGGATTGATAATTTTCCTGCAAGACTAACTACTTTTTACTGAAACAAAATTATGAATAGGAAGCGAATATCAAGCTGAATAATAATAGAATCATTCGTACAATCTAGAGTGAAGGATCTTTTAATCTACAAGATTCTAACAAATATTTTTAAGAACGCTCCTGAAAGTTAAAAATGTGGGTCGAAAATTAAGAGTTGAAAGATACAATGGAAAAAAAAAAGAAAAACAAAACAAAACAAAACAAAAAAACAAACAAAAAAACAACCCCCCCCCAAAAAAAAAAAAAAAAAAAAAATAAATAACCCCCCCCCAAAAAAAAAAAAAAACAAAAAAAAAAAAAAAAACAAAAAACAAAAAACAAACAAACAAAAATATGAGAATAACAGAAGTAAAAGGAAAGCTTAAAAGTGTTGAAGAGGGTATGACACGACTCTTGGGAGTCGGGAAGACTATGTCTATGAATATTTTATTGCAGTACACGCGATAGGTAAGCAACAGATACCTAACGTTATAATCTCCAACACCTCCCACTCTCTTGAGTCGGCCATATCCTGTCATAGACTTTTCTAACCTGCAAAGTGGAAGAAAAGGAAAACAAAAACAAAAAACAACACACATCTTCTAGAAGAAGTTAGGAAATGCGATTTTATCGCCGAAAAAATTTGGTTGATAATGATACAAAATTTATTATTTCAACAATTATTGGTGATTTGAATTAGCTGGCTGATATTTCAATCAAGATAAGGACATTTTTAATAATGCAATATCTTTATGTAAGACTGGTAAGACATGAACAAAGATACCATAGACGAATAATTATTGTGTATGAATGTCAACAAGAGAACATTATTTTGTTCAAAGCAGTATACAGATCAGTCAAGTTCAAAACACTTTGAGAAATATTTGTTGATACCATTGCAGTTATGGAGGAAAAATAATACTTGATTGAACACAATCGCCTTTCAGTTTTTGTGTTTATGAACCTGGAACTCTATGCACGCTTTGAATTATAGCGTGGAATGATTGAAAAGAGACATTAATCCTTCATCTTAAAAATTCTACAAACTAGAAATTTTTTTTTTATAAGTTCTTGGCTTGACCTGTTCATAAATCGGACATTAAGAAACACACGTTGTGGTTATGATTAAAGATTCTCAAAATGAAACCTTTCTGACCTACATGGTTTCCGGAGTTTAGCAGACATGTGAAGAATTTACATTTCTAACAAAAATAAATGTCATTAACAATACTCACTACTTAGAGTCTATGAAATATTAGAAACTGTGGAAGCCCATTCGATCCAGTTCGCAAAAAAAAAAATTTAACTCAAAACTGAAATACACATCATGAGTCCAAATATCCTTCCTTTGACTTAAAAGATAAATGTTTTAAATTAATTTTTGAATCGAATGCTAGAAGCATTACAGCCTATTCGAGGATAAGTTGAAGTGATACACGTTAAGCACTGATATGTCAAACTGATGAGCAATGGCTAACAATAACTTTCCAATCCCAATTTTCTTCTTTATTTTTTTTTTTATTTTTGTGACCTGCATTTTTCTGCTCCACGTTCTTAGCTTACTAGTCTAGCCTCTCATCAGTGTTGGGCATCTCTATATACATAATTATAGTACCAAAAAAATCTGCGGAACTACTGACACTAAGCGAGAAGATACTAATCTTTACCCTGGCTTCTGCTCTAGTGTACAACAGACTCTACCCCTCGCCTTTATCAGGTCATCAAGTTGAGCAGTTCATTCACATTCTTCAAACCACTTTAAGAGCCCGATCTAGACATATCGCCACTGGTTCTCGCCTTGCCCTCTAGCTCTCCCCGGTTTGAGAGGAATATTGTGCGGTCAGTCGAGAAAAAATTCCTCGACTCTAGACTAAGTTACACAGCAACCGTCCAGATAGACAGATTAATGACTGTACGCACGTCCCTCGTATCAGTAGTCATCGATCATGCTAAGTCTCGGTCATGTTGCTAAGGACGCCTAATGAAGGTCATTGTTAACCAAGGTAACGCCTTCTTAGTGGGTTCCTGGTTTGCGTCTGGATTCGCCTGACCTGTCACTAGGCCCGTCGGGTGGATGGGGAGGAGAGATATCGGATAATGAGCCCTCACTTGACGGGTTACTGATTGTAATAGAAAGCTGTTAATTTAGCTCAAGGTTTTATGTAAAGGATCACAGCGTATTGTACAAGATTATGCCACATTCACGTTTACAAGTTTCGGATTATTTAATATATTTTTTTCCTTTGAAGATCGACAAACTAAGAATGAGATTATTTGAAACTGTACCACTTCATAGAAGATAGATAAATAGCTAAGAAGATGAATGGATATATATATGTATATATATATTTATATATATATATATATATATATATATATAGAGAGAGAGAGAGAGAGAGAGATAGAGAGAGATAGCGAGAGAGAAAGAGGGGGAGGGATCAAGATATATAATATATATATATATATATATATATATATATAGATAGATAGACAGACAGATAGATAAATAGATAGATAGATAGATAGATAGATAGATAGAGAGAGAGAGAGAGAGAGAGAGAGAGAGAGAGAGAGAGAGAGAGAGAGAGAGAGAGAGAGAGAGAGAGAGAGAGAGAGAGAGAGAGAGAGAGAGAGAGAGAGAGAGAGAGAGAGAGAGAGAGAGAGAGAGAGAGAGAGAGAGAGAGAGAGTTACATGAACAGAAGAAGACAAACATTAATTTCGGCGAAGTTGAAAGAGGTATAGAGCTCTTCCTTGGGGAGTTTTGGACTCTAATTTTTTCATTAATTAATACGTCACGTACTTAAATTGATTTATTTTGTGAAAAAAATTGCCCTAGCTAAATTTAGTCAACTGCTAGCGGTTTGAAGCCAATCGACTCGGCACCCCAGCCACAGTTAAAAATGTCTTTGACCTTGGAAATTATATACTCTATTCACCAGTCTCGTGAATAGGAAAAGTATCTTTTGATATTTGCCACCGGAACTAGAAAATCAAATATGTAATAAATTTGGGACTATTTTGTAAATGGCTTTACCTACGTTGTATCCTATAAGGGTCACAAACAATACACTTCAAAACCGTCCCTATTAATGATGGTAATGTAATCGGATTGCAATTGAAGTTTAACTCTAATGATCATTTGATTAAAGCTAATAAGTATTACGTCAGCAATATTCATATTAACATAGTGAATGCTTATAAAACTATTATGCTTTATCATTTTTTTTAAATATGAAACTAATATTGACAAACTTTTGTTCATAATTGTCTGAAGCGGCACAGAAATAAATCTCATTCGACCTTTTTATATTATTGTACGTGGCTACCAAAACTCACCTTATTACTCGCAGTTTATGTGTGAATGGGCGTTCTGGTATGAGGGTGAAATATTAAGTTCCTTGTCATTTTAAATTATTTTTCTGATTACCGAATTGAGACGATTTTCACTATACGCACTGAAAGAAAATCCAAATACTAAATTCACTAATCTGCAGAATATTTTTGCACCGTCAAAACATCCAGTGTTGGATAATGTAGTAAAAATATTCATCTTTTATTTGAATATCAAAATAAAGGCATGAGAATGGCTTCGGTTAAAGTACTCCATTGAAAAGTTTAATGAGTTACCAAATACGAAACGGTCGCATCAAGGCATACTTCATAATTACGTATTTTTGTATATTGCACCTCTTCTTCTCCCAAAGTTCGATGTTTATAAGCAAGAAAGACTTTCCTTCTTGGCCACGGTTAACTTCTATTTTCGAAGCCTTAAGCATAAGCATGATGTTATGAAAAATCATTATGGTATTTGAATGTGGTACAAGATAGGATCTATTTCTTGCAGTCTATTTTTGGCTAACGTGATGTGACATGAAAATTCAACTAATGAGAACTGAAACAAATGTGACGCGAAGCGATTCAAATAAGAGCTTTTGACGGATTAGTCTGCTCAGGCGAAGAGTTTTGACGCGTCTATGTCTCTAAATTACCTCTTCTTCAACTTCCGCCTTGATCCCCAGAGCTGTCTTGTTGCGCTCCGCTCTATCCACCTAGATTTTAAATTCTCTCACCAAGCCAACTCATCTTCCGAACCTAACTATAACGAAAAGGCGTGTTTAAGATGGAGTGAGATGGAGATAAGCGAGGGCGAAGTTTTCACATTAATTAGCTGGTCATAGAAAGGAAAAAAAAATCGTCCAGCAAGAGGAAAGCTGCTGATTTGCTGATGTGAAAGTAAGTGGAAAATTCCTCATCAACAATTTAAGTTGTTGGCATAGCTCTTGATGTGCGAAGCTCATTTTTGCGGCTCCTGGGAGAAGCTATTTCGCACCTAGTTCTGCTAAGCGCTGACAGCCCGTGAGCGAAAATTTATTGTTCAGGGTAAACGTGTTTTGGTTTGCCTTTCTGTCTTATGTTGTTGTTTGTTACGCACAGGTATAAATCGATCACTCCTCTTCGGTTCCCAAATAATGCGTTTCTCTGTCATGTTATTGTTCTCGTAAGTGTTTGAGAAGCAAACCTAGAGTCAAACCATCGCTGTGATTATAGAAAGCGATGTAGACCGCTCACCTTAACTTTAAAGAGGCGTTGCTAGAGTTCAGTTCTAAACTAAGCTGATAAATAGCACTAGACTGTTATTTTTATACCTGACTGAAACCTGTATTCTGGATACAACATACTTAAAGATTCATGACATCTAAACACTGCTCCGATCAAAATTGTTATTCCCTTTCGTTAAATTCTTATTGTCCAGTTTTCAGTTCTTGTCTTCCGAAATCATGGCGGTTTATGCGAGTGTCTGTAGCCCCCTTTTAAACAATGTGATAATAAAAAAAAAATAAAATCCTCGATACTAAGTGTTCTAAGATTGTACAGTATTCGATAAGAAATACAAAAAGAAAAAAAAAAACAAAGAGAAAGAACGCAATTAAGTTTAGAGAAAAAGAAAAAGAAAAAAAAAAAACAAAAACAAAAACAAGGTAAAAATTAAAAGAAACAAGTACTTTAACACATTTGATTTTTAAAAACTACATGAATTTATCAATATAGTGGTTTTATCCAATTTCTTAAACCTGGATAGATAATTATTCAACATTTGAATTTGACTAATTCCATTTGGTTTGACACAATAGATGAAATTACTAAAATCTATTAATGCCAAAAAAAAAAAAAAAAAAAATGAAGATTAAAAAAGATTCCCAAACAAATTGTTTCCATCATCCATTTCCTGCTTTACGCTGACTGAAGAGGATTAACTCAGAATTACAGAAACTGTGTGGCCCGGGAGGCATTGCCAGTCTCAGACTTCTAACTTCCATACCTCATCAGAACGAAAGCCACATAACTCTGAGGCTTCCCATGATGCCATTACTTCGCTCTATTCCATCTTATAATCCGCACCTCTCCTTCAATCCGCCATTCCCTCTCTCTATGACATCGTTTTTGCCCGTTTTGTATGTCTCTACATGTTTGGGTGCCAGTGTTTTTATTTTTCTCTCTTTCCCTTTTTCCCTCACTCCTTTTCTCTCTCTCTCTCTCTCTCTCTCTCTCTCTCTCTCTCTCTCTGTCACTCTCTGTCTCTTCTCCATCACCCTATATTGTTATATTATTTGCCTCTCTATGTCGCTTCCTCCTCTTCACTCTGTCATTGCTGCCTTCAGAGTTCTTATCAGTGTTTCTTCCTTCCTCTTTTCTGTCTATCAATGCTGTTGTTTTCTTTCCCTGCCCACACATCATTAATATCCTTTCGTGTCCATCGCTGCGCACTTTGTCTAGGTATCTGTGCCAATGTCTGTTCGCCTGTCTGTCTCGTTGTCCCTCCCCTCAGTCTCTTTTCTGCCTTTTTCATTCCATCTCACCACTTTCGCTAATCTTTTGTTTTCTTTCTTTCTTTCTTTTTTTTTTTTTTTTATCCCATCTACATTAACGTTCCCACTCATGAATCCCCCGGCTGAGTTTCCATGACTGTCATTTTCTCAGAATGAAATATTTCAAATGAGGTGGCTGAGACTCTCGGCATCCCCACTCCAAGACTTGTTTTGATAGAAAGGCGAGGCTGAAGAACCGAGTCCGGGCAAGGAGAGACTCGCCGCGTAGGTTAGACCGGCGACCAGGCAATAGGCACGGCCCAGGGAACCCAATAGCGCTGTGTCTGACGTCCTACTGAGCTGCTCCCCCTCAGATCTGTCTAAATAGGCCGGGCTAGACAGCAACGGGCAAAAAGAGAAGATGGAATTGACGCGAAACGTTACGTTATGTCGCGTCGTTGAAAAACAAATAAAGCAACCGAATGAATCTTAAACGCTGGTCTTGTTGCTGCTTTCGTTATTTCTTTCGCTTCATTTTATTAGTTTTTTCTATTGTGACGGCAGTGATTCTTGTAGCTGTTGTAATTGTTGCTGTTGCTATTGTCTTTGTTCCCATTGTTTTACGAAGCTGAAAAGCAATAAGTTATTGAAGATATAATAACCAAAATTTTCTAATTTTTTATTATTCTTTTGCTATTATAAGGCAGTGAGTTAATCTTTAGTTTAACACCTTAAGCCTGAGTAGAGTTTTGCTAAATCCCAGAATGCACCGCACATGACGGTAGATAAGTAATATTATCTACAATTGTACATAGGATTAACTTCGAAACATCTTTACTTTTCGTTCACGCCTTCTTATAAGAGAATTTAGCTACAAATGAAATATTTCGGACGAAAGACCTTGAGCGAAACCAATATTCAAGATCATAGAAGTCATTAGGTTTGGTCAGTCTTCCAACTTATGTTCTCTCTAGTTGTCAAGTGAATTTTAGGAAGGTGTTGAGTTTTTTTCATCAGAAGATGGGGATGAATATGAAGCATACTGAAACAATGGCAGCTACACTGCATGCTCTTTACTATGAAAGATCTTGCTCTTTTGATGATTTCTCTCACGGGTTTGTTTTATTTTTTTTTTTTTTCATTAAGTCGAATAAATAAAGCAGACCATGAACCATTTCATTTTCTACTTTATATCTACTTTCTACTTTACTTTTTATCTTTTTTAAGCATAAAGTCGCCCTTTACAAGACGGGTTATCCTTCTATCGAACCTTGAGAGAAAAATTGAATGATAGGAATAACGAAAAAGTAAATCAAAGAGGGGTGCAGAAAAAAGCAATGAGGAAAAAGAAAGAGGGTGACAAAACGTGAGGGAGAGAATTCTGCTAAGATTTTAAATTTTTCTTTCATATTGTCATCATTAGAACTTTATCCGATGCGTAAAGTCTGCAATAATAAAATCATATTCAGCAGTGCCTGTGTGTGTACGAGATGTCTGTTGTTGAAAGAATTTTTTTCAATCAATCATAGTAAATTAAAAAAAAAATCACCAGGAAGTTTATAATCTTTGGTAAGATACTTAATTCATTTGTATCATCTGTAGATTTAACATGTGGAAGAAATTTCCCCTCCGTTTTAATATATGCACACATTCTTATTTTAATTCGCAGTTATAAAGCTCTGGGCTGAGTTATCGCTTAATTTCACCTGATCTCAACACGCTCTTTCACATTGCTGCAGCTTCTAGTAGCTCTGCTTCACAGATCAAGTGAAACAGACTTTCAGGCCTTACAGGAACACAAATTTGTGATAGGGAACGTCTCGTAGCGCCCTAACAAATTTGAATGTCTTCTTCAAGTATTTAAAGCAAGGCAAACAAAGGAAGTTTTCTACAAAATTTTAAATTCCGTGGATCTGTAATTAGGGAGAAAATTACGACCGAAGACAGAAGTTACCAAAACACATGTAGTAATGATATTCTCCAATTCACAACTTATTTATGACACGAATGACCACATCCGAATAATCAAGAGTTCGAGACGTTACGGCGATACAAATTTCATGTTACGACACATCTGTAAGAGCAACAATTGATTATCTCAGAAAGTAAAATAACTAGTTACACAACAGATTAGAGAAATTTAAAATAGAATTTTATTGGGACCCAATACAAAAAAGAATCCACAAATATTCCCAACATCATAATGAAACTTATTATGAAATATCGGAGTATAAAACTTACTCTTCTCATTCAAGATAAACAGTCATAAAAACGAGAAATGGGATTTTAAAACGATTTTTATTGTCAAAAATTGACATCGAAGGGCAACAGATATTTTAAAAAAATCCTTTTCATGGGACTTCAAGCGTAAAAGACCCGATGTAAAAAAGAAATATAATAATTCTTACAGTATGAGTTAACTAAAAAAGCAAAAGCTTGTGAAGAATTTGAAATCCTTACCTGTTACTTGTGGGAAAAACCTATCCAGTGGGTAAACTATTTTGTAGCATCTACAAACTTTCTGAGAGTATGTAAAATAACACAGATGCCAGGGCGAAATTACCTTTTTTATTTTCAAATATCTTTATAACATCTGGAAAGATATCGTAATCCCAGCGTGACACTAACTTAAATAAATAACAAGACTTCATTATTTAATCAAAAGAAGCGGAATGCATTTCGGAACGCCGGATTGTAAGACGATGGGAGGGTAGAGGAAAAGACACCCGATATGATTAGTGCAAAAAAAAAAAAAACCCATATTGGTTTACCTTTTGCAAAACTAGTTTAGCACTCCTTCTATTTATGTTCAGAGCTTCTTGTATTGAAATCGATTTATTGTGTGAAAACTTAATGTATTTGTATGCTGTAACTAACATTCTTGCAACAAAACGTTTTAAATGCTGTTGTTAATAATAATGTACGATATATGCCACTTGGATATCAATGGTTACATGAAATCAGCTTTCAATAATTATAAAAATCTCATCAATAATAATAATAAAGAAAACAATGATCATAATGATACTAATGATCAAAATACTACCAAAATGTAGCATTTCTACGGATGAAAAGATCAATTTTGTCAAAATTGTAATCATCTTTCTATTGCTATTTATTGCAAAATAATTCTGTTTTTAATTTTGAAAAATTTGAACTTATCTTGAAGAAAATAGTATCAAAGTCCTTGCAGTAGGTGTTGCTAAGATTTTTTATTCAGTCTCTTGTCACCGCACAGGTCATTAACGAGATTGAAAAAAAACATAGTGTATTAATTATATCTTAAGATTTTTTTATTGTTTACAATATGTCGCATGTATCCTTTCCCGATCCCTCCAACCCCCTCCCCCTCCCCCCACACCTTTCCCTCACGAAACACACTGTTTAATACACCTTTTGTTTTTATTCTTTAAAAGAATTAAGTCGAAAAAAAAATTTGTATCCAAAATGGTTGGAAAAGTAAATTCGAAATTGGCTAATTATGCTATTAGAAAACATTCTGATAAGCTTACCGAGTAACAGAGGTAATTATCCTGTCTTGAAAAGAATTACCTTAGTTTTGGAAGACCTGAAACTTAAATAGCTCTCCAGCGGGAAAGTTAGTTAGAAGCCGGATTATTCACATGACAAGATGATACGACGAGTTGTATTAAGGATAGAACGAAGTAACTTTTTTTTCTACCCTGAAGTTCGTCATTCGCTTATTGTTGATTGTTTTTTGGTTTTAGAATTGACTCTCTGCTACCAGTTCATGCGTACATGTATTTTTGTCATCAGGTTGTTAGCTGTTTAAAGAAATTCCACATGCCTTGCATATCAAGACATTGCATTTTGTATGACAATAATGTGAAGGATGCAAGCATGAATTCCAAAACAAAGAATGTGTTAGCTCATTTATTAGAGCACAATATTGAGATATTGATCCGCGTCAAATACAGAAAATTGATAGATTCAACGTATAGATCTTGCTTATATCACACAGCCCAAATGTTCGATGACAGAAACAAAAATTCAGACAGACAGTTTGATGAAAGATTCATTTATTGTTCTCCTTGCACGGTTTTGTCATGAAGGGAAAGATAAACTCTCTAAGCCAC
>JAWDGP010005428.1:212500-337500 GCA_033675545.1 Elysia crispata | reverse complement strand
TTTAACCTTCCTTCTGAAGATGATCCGTATTGTTTATGAGTCAGAGGTAATGGTCTAAGAGAGATCAAAATACACCCCCCCCACCCCCACACGCCCCACGAAAAATTTTCTTGTAACATAATTTATTATAGATATCATATCAATCTTTATGGAGAATGTCTTTATTGAGAACACTCTATGATATACCAGCATCAATAAAAAAATATATCAGCATAAATGTAAAATTTCCTATTTTCACATTCAACTTCAACTGATGAGAAATTTTCACGATATTTTATAGCCTCATTTCTATATCGGTCTTTGAAATCATTTCATAGATCAAACCAATCTCACTTTAGACTTGCTCGAGATACGGACGCAAAGATTTTCATACCCACAGTGTATAACCCCTGAAAGCATAGGTTGTTCTTTAAAAAATTGTATCTCCTCGAAAAATTTTACAAATCATTTCTTGAAGACTAAATATACCTTGAATATCTCAAGACTGCTTTAACGAAAAAACTTAAAAATTCACTTTCCTTTACATCTCGACATTTTTAAAGAGCTCTGAATTCAGTTCAGTTCAGTTTCCTTGCATCTGATTTCATGTATATAGCTTAACCTCTTTGAACGCGTACACATACACTCACATCTCTGTTTTGTTTATAGCATTCAATGCACTGAAATCACTTGTGTTTGACTAGTCATATTAGCGACAGGCTCTCTCCAAAGCTGTGTTCTTTACTCTTTACTTTATTCAATCTACATAAATAATTCGAAAACCATGGACAAAAATATACACCTCGCACAATTTGCTAATGATCTTTTCGGCATATCAGAGTAAGTTTTTCGATCTAAGGTTAAATGTTATGAGAGTAGTACAAAAATATTCCCTGGCACTGTGTAATTATGGAGAATACCCAAAGGCTGATTTTATTATAAATAAAATACGAACCCATCACACCATTGTTCGTATAAGATAGGATCACATAGAGAGTTGAATTTTACAAATATTTGGGACTTACAATGTAGTAAAACAAGCCAAAGTTTGTAAAAAAAAAAAGTGAAGTCCTTGAATGAAAACAAAATTATATTGATTCTGTTCTATTAAACCGCCATCAAAGTTGGACTCAAGGGCAAAACGACTACAAGCAGGTAATTTGCAGTTTTAAATTTTTAAAAAAATGCGCTTACTGTACTTTCAAAAAGGAAACAAGAATTTTTTGAGAGTTGAATAAAATCTAAAAATAAAAATATTAAGTTCTTGTGGTGTTATCCTAATGCCCAATGCACACCCCAGGATCTAAACCAAATACCAGCAATATCTCAAATATCTCAAATACTGAGAACTTCAATTCGTTTAATCGGTACCACACCACAGCCGTCGATGCAATCTTTCACACCCTCGTTACCATTGTTGATATCGCAGAACCTGAACAAAGCCATCACCACCTTTTACATGAAAGAACTCGGTCATCATCCGAACCCACATTATGAGGATAATCTCAACCTTCACCTTCATTATGATTGTCTTCATATCATTAAGTAGACGCCGAATGGTGTGTGTACGAAACCAGTCCATTATAATACACTCTTTTAGCACACAAAAATAAGGCGCAGATGATGTTAGTCGACAGTGAATAAACATCTTTTTGACCGGTCAGATAAAGTGTAAGAGCGAGAGGTGTTTGAATGAGGAATAAAAAAAAAAAACAAAAAAAAAAAAAAAAAACCCAACCAAAAACTGGCTTTTGCAGAAGCTGGAAAATATTACGAGAAATGTTCTAAATTCATGAAGTTAAGCGTAATCTGCGTCCTCTAAGTAAATCTATACATAATTATTTTAAAAAATTGAGGAATTGTGGCTATATGATTTTTTTCCATTCATATCATATTTAGAAAGAGAGAGAGAGAGAGAGAGAGAGAGAGAGAGAGAGAGAGAGAGAGAGAGAGAAAGAGAGAGAGAGAGCAAATGAGAGAGAGAGAGAGAGAAAGAGAGAGAGAGAGCAAATGAGAGAGAGAGAGAGCGCTAAGAGAGAGACAGGGAGAGATACATACAATTATACGTTTTTCAAATTTTACTTTACAGCGTTTAATGCGCCTAAATAAAGGATAAGTTTCGTACAAATAATGAAGTCAGTTACAGCAGAAGATTTCCGGCATGAAAGAGCACAAGATGACGACTTTGGAAAGAAAAACAACAGTTTCTTAGAACGCTTCATTTAGTTAATATTTTAATGCTTCCTTTCAACCATTTAGTTGCATATCTCCAGAGGATCAATAACCAATTATAAACAACTTCGGACAGAAACCACTCCAGTAACCTTTAAACCTTTGACGGTTTTCTTCGTTTTCTTTCTTTCTTTCTGTTTCTGTTGTTCTATTGCTTTATATTTGAGAAGTGGAAACTATCACACAATCATCTCTAGCAGGTTTCTCTTTAAGATTCTCAGAGAACTAACGAAAAAAAAACCAACAACGAAACAAAACAAAATACAAACAAACATAAAAAACAAACAAACAAAAAGAAAAACCGAAAACAAAACAAAACAAAACAAAACGGAAAGACAACAACAACAAAACAACCAAAGTGTTAATGACGTAAAACATTCATCTAATCAATTATAAATATACCTTAAAATAAACGAACTAGTCACATCAGTTTATAATCAAAGTTTATATTTTGTTGTCAGATTGACACATGATTCTGCGTAGACATAAAAAATTACATTATTTACATCTAACATCCACCATCGACTTAAGAAAAATATACTTGGTTGTGAAGTAGCATATTAAATGTCAATAAGTGTTATGACCAGATTAGGCCGGAGACGCCGAATCTAAATAGCTAATGTAAATGAAAAAAAAAATAATCATTTTCAAAAATTAAAAATAAGTTGGAAAAAAAAAACGGAGAGAAAGAGAGAAAAAGAAAGTGAAGAGAGAGAGAGAGAGAGAGAGAGAGAGAGAGAGAGAGAGAGAGAGAGAGAGAGAGAGAGAGAGAGAGAGAAAAGAAAGAAAAAGCTTGTGAGATCGAGATACATAAGGTGGGAAGAACAAAAAAAAAAAAAAAAAAACAAAGACAGAAAGAAAGAGTGATGATAATAAATGGTAGGTGATCTGTGCTTATATTCCTGAAATAAAGTATGTTTGAAAGTCCTTTCATTTCACTCAAAATTTATCATAAGGATCTCAAGAACAGTCGTAATTAAAGGAATATCATTGTTAAGATAACAATGAATCTGGTTTAAATTTGCATAAACTTAAGATCAGTCACTGATTTTGGAGATTGAAACTTATAACTCTGAAATAATGTTGGAAAAGCATAAAAATATTGATAAGTACAGTGACGGTGTGAAATTTGAATTGTAACAAACACAACTTAATGACCATATTAAAAGTGTGAAATAAATAAACAAGGCGATAAACTCATGAGAACATTTTAATCATTTCGAATAAATTTTAAACTTAGAAGCAAAAATAGATTTATAATAACAGACACACATTCAACAGACAAATAAATAGTAAAGTATAATTGCTGAATGATATATATTTACAAATTTTTAAAGTGAGCTATCTTAATGCCAAGTCGATTAGCCACTTGTAATCGGCAACAAAAGGCAAGTAGAGGGATCAAAAAGGAAATAGATTATGGAGCATATTTTGTTTTTAAGTCGCGTTGGAGCACCATAGAAAAAAAACAAGGCAAACACAACAGGTTTAAAATCATATCTTTATATACATATAAATTATAATTTTCTTTCCGAGGACAAAAGATAAATTTCAGGGACCAGATTCATATCAAGACAAGTCGGTTTGATAAGAATTTTATTGACAGGCACTATCAAGGCATGCTCAGCAATATTTTATAGGAGACACACCTAAAGCAGTAAAACTTAAATACTGTTTGGTTCTACTTTTAATTTCAAGATATAAACATTCCAGTTTTTTGATGGCTCACGGTAAAAAAAAAAAAACTTACGCGTTATCATTTGAAGAAAAAAAGCAGTTAAGTCACACAACGCTATGTGTATGGACAAAGATTGATTGTAACGCCTTCTGCTTGAACGGACAAAAAGACCCAACGTATGAAAGACTGGAAACAATTATAAGAAGGCACTTCAAATTTTTTTGAATTTAGGTGATATATTATATGGACCAATATGTCAACTTAAAAAAAAAAAAAAAAAAAAACACCAAGAGTTTATTAATGCCTAGAGGGAGTGATGTTAATGTTAGACATACAAAAATATAATGCAATGATGTTGCATTTTTCACGCATTGCGTTTTTTAAACAAAATTATTAGACTTGGGGCTTCCGTTATGCATCAAGCTGAGTGATTATTTATAACCCAGCACATTAGTTTCCTCCCATATTGAACATATGCTCTCGCCATTTAGAGCCACGGTCCTGTTCATAATATTATCCCTATGATATCAATATCTATCTTTCACGTAAAAGTATGCATGGCAAAGAAGCGAGAGCAACTATAACTTAAGATACCAAATACAAAAAGTATTTTATTTATATTCCAAACAAATGCAATTCGTGTAGTGTTCCTAGATGTTAGGAAATTGCTCCTTAAAAATTAGAAATCCCTCAATCAAATATTGTTTTATTTCCTTATAGCGCTTTAGGGATCAACTTAATGATGCATTCATCCTTATTTTTATCTTCATTGTCATTTTTATCAACCCGTGCTATGGATTTCCGATGCTGCCTCTTATAAAAGTTATTCTCATCGATTTGAAATTTAAATGCCCAATGAAACTGCATTGGCACTTTGAGCTAGGCTTTGTTTGTCGGTATATTACAATTTTGTCAAAGCACAATCTCAGGCTAAGGTCAGCCTGCAACGTTAAGGTCTCAGTGTCACAAAGTTCGATCCGATGACGTCATGTTGGTCAGCACAGACGGTGTGGTGTTGGGCGAGATGCTGTCAACGATGAGAGACAGGCAGTTCAAGCTGGAAGTTCCGTTAGTAGTGGGTTGTTCGTAACCTGTGGAGCGAAAAGGAGATCGAAATGGAATCTACAGTTGCTACTACATGCTGATAATGTGTGAGGCCGTATCATTTTTGTACGGCTTCCAATAGAGGCTAAAGCTAAGGTGAATTCCGAGGAAGCAAGTTTCTAGGAAGAAAAAAAGAAGGAAATTCAAGCTCGTATTTTTGAAACAGGAAAAAGACCTAGTGTAAAATGCATAAATTAAAAAATCGCAAGGAAAATCTGTGATAAAGCTACGCAATTAAAGAAATAAATGAAGAAAAGGTAGGAAATATTTTTGTAATTCAATATTTCGTGTTCATATTATTACTAAAAAGATAATAATATTTATAGAATTATTACTATCATTATAATAATTATTATTATTATTATTTTATTATTTTATTATTATTATTATTATTTTATTATTTTATTATTATTATTATTATTATTATTATTATTATTATTATTATTATTATTATTATTATAGGTTTTACAGGTCAAATACACTAATAGCGAGTCCAAATACCACATAGAGACTCCTAATGCCACATAGGAAAAAAGGTGACACATAGTTTATCCAAATGTTAAACGGGATTTTACAATGGGTAAAAATAATTCCTAGATCAAATACAAAAATAGGGAATTCAAATGCAACAACATAAGGAAAGCAAATTTACACATAAGTAAAGCAAATGCACCATTTCAAGCTGCAAGTGAACCGCGCCGTTACGTCACGAAACTATGCGACGAAGTTTATCAACACGACAGCGGATTTTGTCTAGATCTACGAAATTCCTTAGACCTAACCTATAGGATTGTTTTGATCAAGAGTGTCTTTGTTTGTTTGTAAAAATGCCAGTTTATTCTAAAGTTTCTGTTGCGGACAAAGAAAGACTCTATCAAGCTCACGTGCGTGGAGATGACTACGTGCGCTTGGCAGAAATATTAGGAATAAACCGAACGACAGCTTACCACATAATAAGAAGAGGTAATCAACGTGAGAGTGTTGTCGCATTGCCGCGTGGCGGAAAAAGAACGGAAAAGGTAACAGCTGAAACGCAGAGAACAGTTCTAGATATCGTTCATGAGCACCCAGACTTTACTTTAGTCGCAATTAATCGTGAACTGCGTGCCCGCTTACCAGGTGAACTTCATGTATCAACGTCCACTATCAGCAACATCCTTCAAGGCCAACTTATAACAATGAAGAAGTTAGAGGATGCACCTGCAGAAAGAAACTCTGATTTAAGCACCACCATCAACACCACCACCACCAGCACCACGACCACCACCACCATCATCATCATCATCATCCTCATTTTTATTATTATCTTTATCTGCTAGTGGTTGCTATGCTATATCTTGACAAAACTTATAAACCTATTATTGTTACCAATATCGATTTTTTTTAAGATTTATTTTTTGTATGTGCTCTGCCATTTTGATTCATCATCATTTTTTTTTTTTTTTTTGTCGCCGATATATTGCGGAAATGAAAGAAAAGATTCTAATCAGAGTCTACATTAACAAAAATAAAAGGTAACGGTTACAAAAGTGAGTTAAATATTTATTGTTTTACACTTTAAAGGTTTTGGGCCGTGATTAACTCTTTTGGTTGGCTCTTTGGCTCTGCAGTTACATGTAAATGCCAGTTTAATATTGTTAGGAATCTCCGCATGAGACTTTTTAGAGTAGCCAAATACATTGAAAAAAAGCTTTTAAACGGAATACAACAAAAATAAAGTACCAAAATCGACCAAACAATTATAACTCCATAATTGAGCTGCTGCTAAGTTTATATAATCAGTTGTTATAAAACCTGCAGAGGTCGTGACTCACAAGACATGATTCTGCGCGGTTATTTCAATGTTAAAATCGGGTTGTTTTGTTTTGAAATACTGCACTGTCACAGAGATGTCAGAGGAATAAAGCAAAACCACAAATTTTCCCATTGAAAAACCGGAGCATTTTTCTTCGCGACCGTAAGGTAATTATGGGTTTCATCGTTAAAGAGACACTTTTCTCACAGTCTAGTCTAACCGGTTGGACATAACTATGATACTCTTACAGCATTAGTTTTGTGGCTGTCATTTTTTCATGTTACGCGTGAACCTATTTTATGGTTTGTTAAACTTTTCACAGTTCCTGCGGACAAAGAATCTCGGAACTCTCCGTGAAATGTTTTCTTTGAGCCCAGTTAACGGAGCTCGGTCGACGACGTGAGCTAACCGCTTCCTGCTGGACCAATCCTTCCCTGAGAAGCTTGGGGAATGGTGTGACTATCGCCCCTCTGTATTCCACTTCTATAACAAGATTCAGTGGTTTAAAAAGTAACAATAGAGGAACCAAAATGATAGAAGAGTATCTTCGTTCTAGACTTACAAAACTACTGGTATGTAAAGCGCTAGGACTGAAAACGGTTTATCATTTTGTCACGGTCAAAGAAAACCAGATCTAAGATCTCCAAATCTAGATTTGATAATTTATATCTGTGTAGTTAACAGATTTGGAGCATGATAATACATTTCGTCGCTTGGCAATAACCTTTTCCCTTTGAGATTAAGACTTTCAAATTTATTACATAGATACATGAGAGCTGTAACGAACCAAAAATTTTAAGCCAGCATTTAAAATATAATTATCGCCATGCTATGAATTTAAATAACAACAAGAGCATCAGCATAAAAAACAACAACAGATTGCTCAAACGTTTTGCAATGTTCCCATGACCATTTTTTTTTTTTTTTTTTTTTTTTTTTACAAATTTTGGCGGTCAAATTTCATTTGCTACAACAGAAGTATGGGACAAAAGTCGTTGAGTATTCACTTACTTTCGCATAATTATCAACCTTTATACTTAAAAAACGTCAAATCCACCATAAAAGCCTCCTACTCTTTAATTTAATCTTGGGTTTAGCTTGGAAAAAGTATACGTATTACCTCCGTACTAAATGGTCTAAAACATTTTGATTATTCTGACGTTTAGACTTAGCGTCTATTTAATTATTTGATGTTGTATTGATTTGATCCTAATTTAATTTAGCTTTGACCTTGTTAAACGGTCTTCCAGCTTTGTCTCCTCTTCGACGCATTCACACTACTTATCCTCTCGGTGAGCTTTCTGTATGGTATGTTTCATAATTTGTTCTGACATTTTCAGCTCAGTTCAACTTCTTAATGATTCAGATCTGGTCATTTTCAGGACTCTCCGAAATAGAGATCAGTGTTTATCCAAGGTCAGAGTATCTGGTTACCAGTTCTCTGCCAGACCGGTGGGGCGCAGCCCTGACCAAGAAGTCACTCACTGGCATCTCGGCGTGTCACTCCCAGATCTCAGGCCAAGCTCTAATGCGCACGTGCACTGCATGCATGCATTTCAAGCCTTGAGACGTGGGATTGAGATGGAAAGAAAACACCAAACATATCTCGATCAGACTGCTCGGCTTAACCGAGTAAAACGCTGCACTGGATTTATCATAGATATAAATGACTTTGATTAAAAAAAAATGATTTAGTCGGGAAAAATCAAAATAAATATACTAAGAAATCTGTAATTTTTTTTTTAAAGTGAAGTTTGTCTTTGTTTCAAACATTTTCCTAGGTATGTCTAGTCTCAGATTGATTGGAAATAATCCTCTATATGCCACACCAATCTTGTCAAAAAATAGAAATTTACGAAGATAATTTTCTATCGCTCCGAATAAAACAAGACAAAGAGAAAGCATTTCTAGACGTCCCATTGAATAGGTCCGCAGAGCGTTTAGCGCTACTTTTATGCCACTACCGCTGGCATTTCTTGTAAAGACTATCATAAAAAGTTTTAGAGACTCACAAGAAAAAATGATATGTTTAAAAATAGAAAAAAATTAAAAATGCGATACTCTGCGACTTGTATAAAGAACAACTCAAGAAGAGTTAGCGATAGACTTACGGACATAGAAAAAGGAAAAAGAAAAAAGAAATAAAAAAAAATTGCAACAGTATTTTGAAAAAAAAAAACAACAACGAATCACTTGGGTGGAGCGTGAATTTTTGTGCCACCAAAAGAGCATTGGGTTCAAACTGCCAGTGGACACCATAACATTATCGATTGTACCAATGTCGTGGATAGAAACGGATAGATAGATAAATCGCGAAACTGACAGATAGATGTAGAGGTACGTAACAGAAAGAAATGGTGGATACAACTTGTGCGGAGATTCCATCAGCTGATAATACAATTATATGCCTCCACAACAAAGCTGCCAAAGGTTTTTTTATCCACACCAAAAAGTTCACTTCAGACACGATGGAGGTGAAAAAAAAATAGATCAAACGGAACAACAGTATTGCCCCCAAAACTACTCCGTTGCTTTGGTTTTCGAACTCACGACGATTGACTTGTACATATAATTATAACAAAAATAGGACGCGCTCAGTTGTTCTTGTTAGATTATGAGAGAGTGTGAGTGTGTTTGAGAGAGAGATAGATAGATAGATAGATAGATAGATTAAGAAAAAGAGAGCGAGAAAGAGTGAGATAGTAAGTGTGAGAAAGATAGAAGATAGATAGATAGATAGAGATAGACAGAGAGCGAGAGAGAGAGATAGATAGATAAATAAATAGATAGATAGATAGATAGATAGAGAGAGAGAGAGAGAGAGAGAGAGAGAGAGAGAGAGAGAGAGAGAGAGAGAGAGAGAGAGAGAGAGAGAGAGAGAGAGAGAGAGAGAGAGAAGCTTTGATAACACTAACCTCACAAAATGATAAAAACGACTTCACGAAGCTAAAGAACAATTTTTCATAATGCAATCATAACATTTAAACAAGAAGTGTAGACAAGGTCTCGGTGATTTCTCTGAAAAGGTAAATTGACCTTTGAAAGACCACATGCTAAGCACAGGGGAAAGCGAAGCTCCAGTAAATGCTATGAACGCAATTGGTAGTTGATGGGCTAAGCAAGGCAAGGATAGTCTGATGAGTTTTCCAGGCATGGGATAATGAGGCAACAAAGATGGCGACACGGCGCCTAGAGAGCGTCGGGAAGATTTCTGCAAACGGAAGTTACAACGAGATTCTCTCCCCCTTTTCTGGCTCTGGGTGATTTGTTCAAAGTGCGGAAGAGGGTGCAATAATGTCATAAAAAATATGCTGTTGAGGAAAGAAATCTAACAATTCCCTATTGCATCTTACTCTTTGTTCATGAGATGGTAGAGACAGAGTAAAACCTAAAGAGAGGCTAGAAAAAGAAAGAGAGAAATAGAGATAGAAAGATAGATGAAGATACCATAACTGATTTATTTGCATATTTAAGAGTGAAGTGTAATGAATTATGAAAAATACTTAGCGAAGGAGGAAAATGTTTCTTTTGAAAAGAATAACTTGAGCAGAGCTGTGTTTTTGGGAGCATAAATAGTAGCAGAAAAATGTCCCCCCCCCCACTTCTTCTTATCAATTAGGCCCTGTTAAACTGACTTCGTCGAACAAACAAGTGAATAAATATGGGAAGGCTTATAGGTTAAAAACCCCACAAAAAAACCCCAAAGAAAACAAAACAACAAAAAAACAAAAAACAAATCAAAACAAAAACAAAGCAAAACAACAACAACAAAAAACAAAAACAAATAATATAAGAACAAAGAACAAAATACACTAAGCTTTATTTATTTTTTGGCCAAGAAATTAAATGCATCACTACTCACAAACATATTTTTCAGTACTCAGTACCGAATGATTATGTGCATCGATTCTGTTTTTAATGTTCAGTAAGAAGATTGAATAAACAAAAAAAAAAAAAAATAATATTAAAATGAAGAAACAAAACAAATCAAATAGATAATTATTTAATTACCAGTAATGCTGTATTTGATATTTGATATGTATCCATCAATCGATGTTTGAGAGGATTAGAACATAATCAAAGAAAGTGTGCAGCATAGTTTATCTAGATAAGATTTTAGTAACTTTTGCGCCCATTATTTTATGGTCCCACATAATTATGGCTTTGAGAAATTCTTCACGAGTACAGTAGTTATTGTAAACAATATAAAGCTCAGTGCAATATGCCCTGGCGAAAAAGATGTATAGTACGAGCGCGCATTTGTCACAAATACAACCAGCAAATAAAGAAAAGAAGAGGCCATAATTATTCCAACACCATGGATCTTCCGCTGTATTGTATCAACATCGACACTTAACGTATTAAAATCTCTTCAGGAAACTTGTTTCTAGATAATCAATTCAAAGAAGGTAATGGTAAGTTATCCTATTTCTGAACACAGAACTTGTTGACATACCCTTTTGTTTTATAATTTTACAAGGCACTATTTGGTCATATTTATTACAATAGACTTGACAGTTAAATTTACAAAATCCCTGTTCATAACTTCGTAATCTCTGAAATAATATCTTTTTCCCTCCGCTTATATCTTATATACAATTGCTATTTCAAGATTCTGAGGATTATAAATGTTACTGAATGATTTCAACCATTCCACCGAGTCATGTTTCTACCGAATACATCTCGGGCTTGGTCGGGGTTGGAGTCGAAAAGAGAGAACTCTTCGCGGAAAAGAGACCAGTAATCACTAGTCCGTTTCCTACGACGCCTCCCAGGTTTGAGTTTCCACTTTGTTTTCTTATCAAACAGTTCTCTACTTTGCCGGGTTGGCCGACACTTGATTGAAAATTTCTACTCGAGTTTCGGAATTACCACTGGGATAATTCATTGTGTGATAGTTTGTTGTTGGTTCAGAACGTCTTAACCATTATATTTCAATAGTCTGATGTTTTTACTCGGCAAAATAAAGAGAAATTATTTGCCTTTTTAAATTTGACCCCTTTTACTAAAAAAACATAAAGAAAAAAAAAAAAAGAAAAAAATGAAAATAGAACTGTCTCTCTTAAATCATAAAAGAATTTCAACAAAGTCAAAATATGAAGATGTATAAAAAGTGAAGGACTATTATATTTTTTCATGTTCATTTATCTCTTCTTTGAAACAGGGCTTGAGATGGACTGCAAAAGGGCGGTAAATGAGAGCTTTGAGGACAATGTTGGAGCACCGCTGTGCTCTATTACCCGCACAACATTAAAGAAGAATAACTTCTGAAATGCTTCTAGGAATTCTAATTTATTTAATTTTAACATGATATTGACTCTTGGCTATTCTCTATCTTTCATCTCTTGTTGATCATGTTGATAGATTTTTTTTGTGGGTGAATTGAACATGTAACGTCAAAAGTCTTTATCTCAAAGATTAAAATTGTTTGGAATAACTATGCACAGCTTACCTGATCAAACTTAAACGGTTTTGTGACTTCAAAGACCTCGCAAATATAGTGCCAAAGCAGCTTTGAATCTGCTTAAAGTGTCTCTGTGGCACCACAGTTTTAATAGCTCCGACAAGCCATCAAGGCACTAAATCAAACCT
Organism: Elysia crispata; assembly: GCA_033675545.1. Lineage (NCBI taxonomy): Eukaryota > Metazoa > Mollusca > Gastropoda > Plakobranchidae > Elysia > Elysia crispata. The sequence continues at coordinate 325,120 of JAWDGP010005428.1, read as the reverse complement.
GCTTGGCATGTCTAGGTAAAGGCTGCGTTTAACACTGGATATCATTGTATCCATACAAACGGCAGATAACTAAGTTTTCTGCTGAAGCAGAAGTGGACGAAACGTCATCTCCACAGCGTAGAGGAATGAAGCAGCAAAGAATGGTTTTCCTCCATCAGTAGAAACTAGGATTCGGGGAGAGCCTCTAACCTTAACGATAATGATAATGAAGGTGATGATGTCGGTACACGTTCATAATGTCAAGTGCCTGTTGATTGCCTGCGCCTCTTAGCGAGGAATTAGCTCCCCTGCTTGTTGTAGTAAATGAGAGGCTGCAGATGGAGCGCGCTTCTCTAAATCATGACTAGATCGTTGGAAAGGAAATACAGACGTCATTATTGCCTCGTTGGGTTTTTAGCTCTTTCATGTTATTTAAAAAAAGTATGCACAACCTTTTTATTGGCCTATACTTCTCCTCCGTTATTTATTCACAATCATAATGATTTATCATAGCATTGCACGTAATTCCTCTTTCCAGTTTACTTGACTGACTTTAGAAATAGTAAAGTATCAAAAGAAAGAACCTACCTGTAACACTACTGTAATTTCCATTCAAGTCTGATCCGTGATTGAGTTTGTCCGTGAAATACTGCGGGCTGTGTATTCCCTGAAATGAATAATATGAGAATTCAACAAAGAACATGTTTTTATAAATTTATGAGACCAACAAAACATAGTTAACTAGTTAAGTGGGTATATGTATGCTTGTTGGACATAGCAAGGGCCAAATCAGACCAATTATTCTTTCCATTTTATTCAAACATGCTGTAACATAAACATAACTATTCCGTCTTATTTTCTCTTGGTTTTTCCCGGTCTTTTTTGTAACGAACGAAATTTTTTGCCATTAAGCAGGGCTTCTGCCACTGTGTTTGTAACTATGAAAACAGAAACTCAAGTATAATCAATAGCACCATCATCAGTGCCAAGAAAAATCTTTAAAGAAAAATATTAAGATGGAGAAAAAAAATCAAAGAAAAAATTTTGCTATCGCGATAGTTGGAAAATAAACGTCTATGAAGTTATTGTTATTTTGACTAGTAAAACAATATAACTGTTGACATCAAGGGTAATTAAACAGCTGAACTTACATTATTTCTTGGCAGCCATGCTCTGAACCTTCTCCTCTTTCTCTATCTATCTCTCCAACTCTCTCTCTCTCTCTCATTCTCTCTCTCTGTCTGTCTAACTCTCTTTCCCTCTGTCTGTCTTTCTATATCTCTTTTTCTGTCTGTCTGTCTTTCTGTCTGTCTGTCTGTCTGTCTGTCTGTCTGTCTGTCTCTCTCTCTCTCTCTCTCTCTCTCTCTCTCTCTCTCTCTCTCTCTCTCTCTCTCTCTCTCTCTCTCTCTCTCTTGCGGCGGCGACCAATGTTTGTTGAAGATTTCTCTCTAAGCTCGTTCCATTTGGAGCTCAAGCCACAGAGTTGTCACAGAACACACTTGTGGCGTTATCATTTAGATGTTAACCCGCCTGACGGAGTTCTTTCTGTGTGCGTAACGTAACGAAATCAGTAGTTTAAATAAACTCTTTTTTCTATTCACACACTCTGAAGAATATCCACATATAATTATAATGTAATGAAGTCTGATTTCCTTGGCCGGAAGTTATCTTTTTTATTATATGAATGGCTTCGAAGTAGGTTTTAGACTCAGTTTGCGACAAAGAAGAGAATGTGCTGCCTCAAGAATCTAATTATTTTCTTTAGTAAGACCGAACTAAGTTACTTTCACTCCTTGCCCGTATTTGATTCTAAAAACTACAAAAAAATATAAATATTCTGTTCGTTTTCATATTAAATTACAACCTAAAGTGCTGGATTTTTGTTTCCTTGGCTGCTCGAGGAAAGATTTGAAACATGCCCACTAATCTCATTATCTGGCCGCCCAAGATGTGGCGCCTGCGCTCTAAACCCCGCCCGCTACCAGGAAAGTTCGGCAACTCTGCACTATGGTATTCCAAGCTAACGCAGATTACGGGTCTTGTTTTATCAAACGTCATCCATTCCGACACGTCATAGCACTATCTTCCACAGGTTCCCACCAAACGATGACGATTGATGGCGCCATTCTTATTTTCATGGTTCGAGAGGGCAGGGTAGAGGATAACGGGGAAAGGGGGGGTAACAAAATGAGAAAAGATGTTGGATATCAAACAATGCGATCATTGATGTGTGAAGTTTATTGTAACAATTACAGTTATTTTCATTTCCAAACTGCTAGATATTGAAGCAAATCTGAAAATGCGATTTATAAGGGAGATTGTATGTAATTTTTATTCAAAGTCATAACTCATCTGTGATAGTAAATACAAATAACGATAATTGCGATAAAAATGATACATAACTCTTTGAATAATGAAAAAGCTATCAATTTTCCAGATTGCATTGGTATGAGTTGCAAGAAAGACCATAATTGCGTATTTAAACGTTAAATATTTATCTTCATCACTACTACGTCCGGTAAAAATAGCAATCACCTCGCAAAATGAACCTCTAGAAAATAAAAGTCAGTTGACCGTGTTAAAAACTTCTTTTTTAAGAAATGCACAAAATACACTATACTTTTCCATTTAATTTTGATAATGTACATGATATTTAGTAAATAATCATTTTTTTAAGGTTGTCAATCGGATGATTAACGTAAGTATGACCAATTCAGTGTATTATTCTATGGCCTACAGTCCACTACAGTTTAAAAGAAGAACGTTTTTTAAAAGAGATGGAAGTTATAACTTTATTGTACAAAAGAGAGATCGAGAGAGCATAAGAGTGCGAGAGCAGTAACAGAGATAGAATTGGAGAGAAGGAGGAGGAGGAGGAGAAGAATAAGAATAGGAAGAGAGAGATAGAGACAGACACACACACACACACATACATACATACATATATATATATATATATATATATATATATATATATCTGACTCAGGCCAACAGACTGAGATAGTATGCTGCAGTTGAGATATAATCATCCTTCTAAAGAAAGTTTATAGACACAGTTCATAGGAATATTCTCAAATTCAAGCTCCGTTTACAGACCATTATCTCTGAGATTCTCTATGAAAAAGATAATTTGAAGAAGCTTGAATTTTATCAGCTCCAGGGAGCGTTTTAAAGGCTATAAACAGCTGTATGAGGCAGTAGCTAGTTCCTCCAAGATGGATGACCTAACGGCAATGGCACTTTCTGCTATGCCATCTCTCAAGCAAATGCTACAAGAATGAGATAACCACTGTCAATGTTTGTTGTAACATTTACTTTGAATTTCTCGGTTTAACTTCGAAGGGAAGTGCATTTGTCCTTAAATCCCACTGACAATTGAGTTTTCTAGAATTACATTTCTTAACGTCTTAGAAAAATGGCTAAATCAAATATCTCTATTTCTGTCAACTTCTTATTGCCTTAAGACATTTAAACTTGATGATAATCATAACATACCTATTTTCGAACAAAAATTATTGTCTGTATAATGGAGAGAACAACATTATATAAAGCGAAATTCAACTTAAAAAGATGTACATAAAAGAAGTATAGAGTGGTGAAGCTACTTGTAAAGTCAAATCTTAGACTAGTGAACATGAGAGAGGAAACCGCGCCCGATGTACAATAGAATGAAGAGCTAAAATGAATATACGGAACCACAGAGATGTCGACTTGCTCATCACCTCCAAAGATCTAACTTTCTTTAAAGCTCAGCTATGGTTCTTAAATTCCTTTTTCAATAAACACAAACTAAATATATGTTCGAAATGTCTATTCATGCTCGACTAATTTTTCTATTTAATAATGATGTCAACTTTTAACCCTTATCCCCAAATATCCCAATTAAAGGTGAATAGATTGACCTGGGAGCTTTGTCATTGTTGTTCCTCCATACCCTTGCCTAACATTCATCGCATTTTCTTTGGCAAGTGAAATAATTTAAGTTCGCACAGAGAGAAAGAGCGAAGGAATATAATTATGTTAAACAAAATAATAGGTAACTTATTACAACTTATAGAGAAATATACTGTTTGTCATTCTCAAAAGAAAATGGGGGTTAATACATCAATTAAGGTAATGCGTACAGCACACCACCTAGTCCTTAAAAGAAGTAGCAATCTTTATTGAACTACCATTAAATTACCGTCATATTTGGTCTGATTTTAATGTAGATAAAAACAGACATATCAACTTTCCCCACGTATCGGGCTAATCCGTGTTTTCCTGATGTGATGGTGAGGCAACTATTAGCGGATCGCTCCAGCTATAATAAGACTAAAATAAAGGCTATTTCAGTAGTGCTCACTGCTTATAATTATAGGCTTAGAGCAAAGCGATTGAAAAAAAAAACCCACAATTCAGCTTAAATTGTAAACTAAATATCTGCGAAAAAGTGCTACAATAATCTAATGTGTTTGCCATCTCAATACATACAGGGAAAGAAGACCATGTGTGAGAAGATGGCGTGGCCTCAACTTAGCAGCGTGGAACATCGGTTTGGACACGAGAAATGGTAGATATTTTAGGATTAAGTTTGTACTGCGATCTCCTGACGGATATTTAAAAGATTAGAACAAACAATACGAAACAAAACAAAAAAATCCAAGGTGCGGAGCGTTTAAGTGTACAATCGTCTTTTAAACTAGATCCAGATTTAGATTCTAGATTATCTATATTATAATACACACTTTAAGAAATTTCATCTATTTTAATTAAATCTACTTGATCTGTTTTACATTTTGAGCCATTCCAGAAAGTTATCACCTTGAAGAAACTTTTCAATCTTAGCCTGCGATTCTTTAGTTGTTTTATCAAATAAATAAAGTAAAAAGTTTTCATTTCTTCAATGAGAATAGGATGAGCACTTTAGAGGTCTCAGTTTAGGTAAAGATGCTGGGTACTACACTAAAAATGATATGAAAGAGGTCAATTTTAATTAAAAAAACAAAACAAAGACAGACAGACAAAAAAAATCCAAAATAAAAAAAAATATCAAACAAAAACGAACAAAATAAAAAAAAAACAAACATCTCGTTTTGCAAGATAGGAATAGCTCAATCTTGGAACAAGACCAACTTTAATTATTGCATGAAGTAAACTTTAAATCTACTGAAATGTCACGATTATCATAAAGATTATTAATTTGTATTATTCCTTCGAATATGTTTTTGATGTTTTTGTTTTGATCAAGATTGATACGCATTTTCCACTTATTTTTAGTTAAGATTTACAGTATTTGGAAAATTATGCTGTATAAGACATCATACTCAAATTTCTATCTAGTTTTATTCTTTTACATTTATTTTAAGGGAACCTATATTGGGCAATTTTACTACTTTTTTTTAAGTTATATACTTCTAAAGGAGTTTTCGCAATAAGCAAACATTAATGACAATATTCACTCTAATGAACGCCTATGATATTCATTCGAGACAAACCCAATTATTACACCAATGAGCCAATTTTTTATCATAAAGGCGTTGCTTTTTTTGCCGGTAATCCTGTATGGCTGAGATCTCTACACGCAAAGGCGCCTGCTGAGTTTGCCAATTATTGGGCACATAAAAATGATTGCCGTTAACATAAAGAACGTGTTAAATCTGAAAAAGTCAGTTTTAAATTTTCCCTCCTGCCTATGAAATTTGAATTTAAGTATTTCTTTTCCAGGATCTCCGCGACACACATAGCGCATGCGACTGATTTTTATATTCTACAAGTTTCTCACTAAGTTCTGGAGCGATGCTCCAAACAAGGAACAGCTGCTCTTTGTGTCTTTCTTTTGCTACATGTATTTTTCTTCTTTCGTTGAGTTGAAAAAAGAAAAAAAAAGTTTATAAAACTTAACATAGTCTTTATTGTTCTCGAAAAAGAAAAAAAAGTTAATTCAGGGATGATAGGTTAGTTCGTAATGACTTAATAGGGCAAAAAGAATGAGATATGAGGACAATGAGTTTTAAAATCACAATGATTTATTGCAATGTTGGGGTTTATTCTAAACATGATTATGTATATGATAATGATGATGATGAGAATTAATGTGATGATGATGGTTTATTTGATAAAGACGGTGGTGATGGTGATTATGATGATGATGATAATAATGCTCATGATTACTATGACGATGAGGATGATGATGAGGATCGCAATGATGAATGATAGCGATGATGACGATGATGATGTTGATGATACTAATGGCGACGATAAAACCCTCAGTTCACAGACGTCTTCATTAGAACCTTTTTAGGGCTGTGTTGACTGAAAGTCAGACAGGCTAAAGAAACTAACTATGCCAATTACAAGCGAGCTTCAGTGATTTTTTTTCTTTTCTTTCCGCCTCTTTCCTAAATCGCTCCTCTTAAAGCCAGGATAGAAGAGTGCAAATCGCTCTGCGCCGAGCAATTTTATGGGGATAAAATTGAATTATTCATTTCGCTTTACCTGAATAGCTGAGTTCTACACACATAAACATGCCTCTTTGTGCATTTTCAACTAATACATACTTTTTTAAACTATTTCAAAATACTTCAAGCATAGTAGTAAACAAACTATGCAGTTTCTGTAACACATACAAAGCATCCAATATTTTGCAACTTTTTTTAAAATCAGGAATAGACAATCAGATTCATTTTTCTCTGAATTCTAATTGATGAGATTTAACGAAAAATCTTAAAACTCTAAGACGACTCTTAGATTGTACAGATTTTGTCTCGCAACGGAAGTAGTGATTACCGGAGATCTTCTTGCATGAAGATTTTCATCCCCGACGGATTTAGAGAATTATATTTCTCTATCTGACTTTCATACAAACTTAGCCTCCCACAAAAATTTTGCTCTGGTTTGGTGTCTGGTGAATTAAAGTAATAAATTTTTTTTCTCAAGTCGGATGAACACTTCTTACAAATTAAGTTTATAAAAAAGCCGAAGTAAAATCGCACAATTCTAGAAAATATTATGTAATTATCATTATAAAATGCCTTTTTTTAGATTACTCGGGGCGTCTACTATGTATCCTGAAATGAAAGTATGGGCCGGCAATCGGATTTAAACTGAGAAAAAAAATATAGATTTTGTACAATGATGAAGAATACCGCATAGAAATTTATATCAATTTTTATTTAGTGAAAAATATTAACACACTTCTAATATAATCTCTGCTGCTGAATTAGTTGCTTATCGTGTATTTCTAAACACCACAGACACAAACGTGTTCACATTTGATAATTGTAATGATTTTACGTGTTTGTTTTTAGAACAAAAAGACGATAATATATTTATCTTCCTTCTGTTACTGAAACTGACGCTTTATAAACCTCTATAGAGATAAAATTTTTGGGAAACTATTTGCATTGTGCAGTTTTAATGAAAAGAAGAATTCAAGAATACAGTATATTAATACTTTATTTCACTCAATAAGCCGATTATTTTTAACTTTAAAATAAAAACTTAATGAAAAATAAGGGAAAAAACAATGACAATAAAAAAAACTAACCACCAGCTTTCTTATTTTAGCAATTGCCTGCCTTATTGATTTTCAGTCTTAATCATTTAGCTTTGTTCCCTGCGAACCTGTCCACAGTTTTTTAAGCACAACGCTTTTTTTCCATTCTACGCAATCTATATAAACATTTCTTTTACTTTTACTCCTCATTATCACTCATCTCATTTTCTTGCTCACTTTACTGACCTCAATCTGTCGCTCACTTATTCTGATACTTAAACCCCCCTTCTTTGCGTTTACTCGCAGTTTGAGCCCCCCTTTTGATCTGTCAGGTCACCAGCTCGCCATCTTGGAGCCAGATAGCTCTCAGATGAAAGAGCTGCATGCGGCTGTGGGTCTCCAGGGTCTGGTATCGCCTCAATGCAAGCAAGTTGCATGCAGAGAGCAAGATGGAGAAAGCTTCTTTTTTGGCTCTGTATTCCTTCATTACGATTATTGTGTGTTCTCGTCATCCTTCTTACAGTCTATCCGTTTTGTTTCCTTTCTTTCCACCTTTTTGTGCTATCTACTTACAAGATTTTTTTTTTTACTTATTTTCTTTCTCTCTATTTCTGTTTTTGCTTTTAATCTTGTTGTTGCCAACGTCTATGATGCTGATTATGCTGATCTTCTTCTTCTTCTTCTTCTTCTTCTTCTTCTTCTTCTTCTTCTTCTTCTTCTTCTTCTTCTTCTTCTTCTTCTTCTTCTTCTTCTCTTTCTTTCCTTCTTTCTCGTTTTTATCTTAAATCCTACATCTTCCCGCTAGACTTCCCACCTTCGACTATCGCGTCGTGCTATGCTTCTTACCTTTACGCAGTTCTCGCACAATGTTTAGCGACAATCATATTAAAGGCATGATGAGACGTCTATTGCTTTCCAAAATGTTTACTAATGTTTATGTAAAATTGGCAACATCATGATTTCTGTTGAATTAGCATCATCTTTATTTTAAGACTCAATCTCTCATTTTTTATGACTTAGCTTTTGTATACAATTAGAGTCACTGAAAGTGATCGAGCCTGAGGTCATCTGATTTTCTTCTGAGATTTATCATTCCCATAATTCATCAAGAGTAAAAAAAAAAACCAAACATTTTGACAGAATTTGCAGGAGAAGACCTCGGTTTTTTAGCCAAAAAGTTGAAGAAAAATTTTAACATTGAAATCTTAAAAAAAACATTAACTCTTAAGCAACATAATGGGCAAGGTCTGTATATCCACGAAATTTAAAAAGAAAGCTTTGTTGATTACGCTTTTTTAATTCATGCATTTCTAATCCAAAGTCACTTTTCGAAGTTGAAAAAGGTTGAAGTTAAACACTTTAAAACATCCGAGACATTTTCAAACCTGCGCCGGATTTCATGCACTATTAAGCCTAAAATTGAATTAGGGATACAATGGGGCCAAGCAAAGTGCCGATCTTTGAATTAAAAAAATGTTAAAACCCCAATTGCTTAATGGGACTCCAAGTGTCTGGAATGGATAAGTAAGAGAAAAATAAATGTAGGAAAATTTACATACGTGGATTGATTCACAGAGAAGACGGAGAGGAGAAGATAGATGGCTTGAAAATGAGAGACAAAGAGAAGGACCGAGGAAGAAAAAAAAAAAGGGGGGGGGGGGAGTGTATTTGTGCGAGAGAGAAGAGAAGAGAAGAGAGGAGGGAGAGATAGAGATAGATAGATAGATAGATACAGAGAGAGAGAGAGAGAGACAGAAAGAGAGAGAGAGTGAGAGAGAAAGAGTTGTCTCAGTGTAATAAAGTCTCTAGTTTAGCCATCTGGCCAAATCTAATGCAAAAGTTTCGATTCAGACTGCATGAACTGCAAAAAGATTAAAATAATACAGCCATTCAAGCTACTTTATATTGATTGTTCACTAGGTCTTTTGAAAAAAAAAATGCAACCTTGTATTCTTCAATTGTGAGCTGGCAAATAGTAAAAGAATTTCATGTCGATCTTATTACTAGGGATCAGTTTATCAATTACAAACAAGGACCGACGTTGTACAATAAACAGTTTTAAGCAGAGTTCTCATCAAATGGTGCTCTTAATAATTGGACTTATATAGTTTTTCCTAGGAAAAAAAATTAGGCAACAGATAACACATAATGCCAACAAATAAAAAAAAAAAAATACAGGTAGAGATAGGGTATAAATGAGTGGTTAATATAATAAACGATGAAAGGAACTATAAGAAGGCCCAAAACAAAGCAGAGTAAAACAAAAAAGTGCTTCTAAAAGGGACAACAACAAATTAACCATGGACAAAATGATTGAATACATTGCTATGTAGATATGTAAGTAAAAGCAGTTGTTTTAATTCTTTTCCTTTTTAAACATGCATTACAAAAAAAATCAGCCTGAAGGGCATTAACATCATTCTCTTACATCTAGAGAACACTGTCTTGTGTTCCAAACACTTTTTACATATATTATAATTATCTTTTCTGACAAATTGTTACCTTTCTTCTTTTCCAAGTAAACCCAAATTCTTACTTTCTCCGCTGTATTTTTTCTTTTCTTCTTTGACAGCCTGTCAGAAAAATCTACTCCAGTCTAGCCTGACGTGTGATAAATAATCTGAGGCTCTATTAAATTATCAACACCTTCCCAGTCCCACTCTCTCGGAATTCGGTGCCAGGGAGAGGTTTGGTTCTGCCTGACTGGCAACAGGGCATCCATTAAGGACGCGCCTTCCCGACCTGCCACTTTCAATCGCGTTTCCGGGAATGCTGGGAATATAGCGTCCAAGGCATATCGCACATTCCCTTGCTGTCCGAGCTAGAGAGATTTTTAGGATAAACGGGCTAGTGAGACGACAGGCAGCTAGCAGGAGACGGATGGATGCTAATTGTCATGTCTTATGGACTCATAAAGATGATTATGTGAGAGGTGTGTCGGAGTCCAGCACTTGAAGCTATGGTTTCAGCTGAGAGGGCAATCAACAAGAGCTAATTTTAATATCAGCAGCCTCAGTAGTTTTTAAAAAACTCTCGCCATTGCTCCTATATATTATAATATTAGGACACGTCGTCATTGACTTTTTGTGGAACACAGTCATGTAGTGCTGCTTCAAATTGCAGTGCTCCAAAATTAAAACTTATGTCTTTTTTTACCTTGCGGGAGAAAAAAAACCCCACGTCACTGCCAAATTACCACAACTTTCAGAGCCCCATATCCCACAAATGAAGCAATCATCGATTCTTACCAGTTATGATGAGGAAAAGAATTAATAAAGCTTGCGTCTCTCATCCCACAAAACATCATGACATTAGGATCTAAAAGCTTTGCGTTTTGTAAATAGCCTCTCGCTTTAAAGTAGTTAAGAATTTTACAAATATGCGAAATACAATCTCTTCGGGTAGTCCTTAATCTTTTAAGTTATAGGAAGAAACTAATACGTAAAGAGGCAAAAACTGTAAAGCCTCTGTTTCATATCATGCAGAAATAATGGTGTTAGTAATAAAAATAAAAACTGTGTATATTTTGTTCTAAGAATTCTAATATGTTGAGATCTTTTTCTCATTTCTTTTCACGGTACATTAATACCAAAATCATATTTTTTCACCTCTTTCAAAAAATGTATTGAAATTTCAGCTCGAATCTGCATCATTGATTACTGCCATATCGAAGAGAAACAATCACCACAGGGTTTAGCGCCCTTCGAGAGATTGAAAATAAGCGTTATGTTGGCATATTTAGATTTTCGTGGAAAACTCTCTTATTCATAGTTTCATAACGTTGATGAGGAAAGTAAAAAACTTGTTAAGCCTGTAGAAGAAACTGACATAGAACTAAATGGAATCCTACATAATTTATTAACACACTCTTTTATACTGCTACTATTTTTAACAAGATTCTATTCATAATATTATGTTTTCGATCTAGCCTCTCTTTACTGATAGTAAATACCTGTTTATTACACAAACCAGTAACAAAGAAACATACGAGGGCAGGCTGATAAATAAGGGCCGTTTTTGAATAACTTTTTTATTTGAAGGACTACAGAAGCAAGTTACACATCAAATGAAAGCTTAGAGTCTCACCTATCTGATGAACTATCATTTTTCAACATAGTCACCATCGCGTTCAATACAGAGGCGCCAGCGTTGTACAAGTTTTCGCATTCCGTCGGCGAAGAATTCTGGTGTCTGGGATCGGCACCAAGTGCGAACATCCGCCTCAACTTCTGCATCGGTTTCATAGTGATTTCCTTTGAGATGTTTCTTCAGCAAAGGAAATAAGAAAAAGTCAGACGGGGCCAAATCAGGACTGTATGGCGGATGTGGTATGGTAGGAAGTTCCAACTGCTGTAAAGCGCACTGGGTTTGGCGACTGGTGTGTGGCCGAGCATTATCGTGCTGGATGACAACGTCTTTGACTTTGTCCTGTCAAACCCGTCTGATTCGGCCCTTCAATGCACGCAGAGTTGACACATATCTCTCTAAATTTATTGTTGTGCCTTGCTCCAAAAACTCAATATGGACGATACCTTCCATGTCCCAGAATATTGTCAGCAAAACCTTTCGAGCTGATGCGACGACTTTGAACTTCTTCGGGGCTGGAGAGTTCTTGTGTCGGTACTGCATAGACTGCATCTTGCTCTTTGGGTCATAGTGATGCACCCAGGACTCGACACCAGTGATGATGCTCCGCAGAAAACGCTCGCCGTCATGAGTGAATCTTTCCAACAGTTGTGTACAGATCGTTTTCCTCTGTGCCTTCATTTCCACAGTGAGCTGTCTCGGTACCCATCTTGCCGAGACTTTCCTGTAACCAAGGTGGACTGTGATAATGTGATGAACTCGTTCTTTTGAAATTTCAAGCGCATTTGCAATGTCTTTTTGTTTCACTCTTCTATTTGCAACAATCATTTCGTCTACCTTCTGTTGGTGCATAGTGTCAGTTGCAGAGACCGGCCGCCCGGGCCTTTTGCGATCACGGACTGTTGTTTCTTTAGGGTCTTCTCCTCGATAAAATCTCGCCCACTTTCGAACTTTACCTTCAGTAAGACAAGCATCATCGTATACAGCTTTCATTCTCTTGTGGATGACAACTGCAGAACATCCTTCTGCAGTAAGAAACTCGATAACAGAGCGTTGTTTCATAAGGTGGTCATTTCTAGAAGCCGCCATTTTCTCACCGACCGAGATCGCTGCACACATATTGCAACGTCACTGATTGTGAACGCAAATGACGTCACACAGATCTATTTTATAGTTCATCAGATAGGTGAGACTCTAAGCTTTCATTTGATGTGTAACTTGCTTCTGTAGACCTTCAAATAAAAAAGTTATTCAAAAACGGCCCTTATTTATCAGCCTGCCCTCGTACTTCAAGTTTGAAAAACATAAACAGATCAAAGGAAGACATATAAAAGCAACATAAGACCTTAATTTTTCGTGACCTGAGAAGCCAAAGTTAGTGTCCGTATATGTAAAGAGGAGAAAAAAAAAAGATGTCAGAAACTATCTATGGTGATTTGAGAATTATGAGGTGTATGAAGAAGAGTAATACAGGTCAGGCAAACTGATGCTGCTTTAAATTAAAAGTCATCCTATTAAAGAATAACTATTGTTGAAATAGTTTATCCAAACCCAAACCTGTATTATGTCTCAATATTTGCCGAAAATTTTTGAGTATCAAGTTTCATAATTATTTTTATATCTCTTAAATAAAAGTGATGATAGCTTGTAAATTATTATCATGTTATCATTGAGCTTCATCGATCAAAACAATTAAGCATTAAATTTTTGTGAAATAAGATTATTGGTTAATCATCGAAAAAGGGAGGAAGGGAAAAGGGTGTCGAAATATATTTTTTATATCTACACTTCGGACAAAATTTTTTTGCTGATTGAAGGAAAAGTGCGGTGCTACAATGGGCCAAAGTGAAAATTCATATATCTGCTTTTATGACCTGTAAAATAAATCAACATTCTAACCCCAAATCCTCGGTCAATTTTCTGCACAGTTCCTTGGGAAAGAAATAGAATTATTTTTGTTTTCTTCGTGCGAACTCTTTCGCCCGTCACGGGGTCAACAATTTATGACCCAGACATTTTGTACTTGGCATGAACTTTTTAGGCGAAAGACGAAAAGCATTGAGAGAGAGAGAGAGAGAGAGAGAGAGAGAGAGAGAGAGAGAGAGAGAGAGAGAGAGAGAGACAGAGAGACAGAGAGAGACAGAGAGAGAGAGAGAGAGAGAGAGAGAGAGAGAGAGAGAGAGGATTTATAGAAGGATGTTTATACAGTAAAGTCATGAACACTAAGGATGAAGATTAAAATTAAAATCTTAAATAGTTTAGACGAAACGGGGGAAGCAGGAAAAACAGAGAAAGAGGCACATATTAAGGAATGAGAGGGAGAGGTAGACAGAGATAAAGATAGATAAATAGATAGATAACAGGAGAGAAAGCAATGGATTTACAGAGTAAGATAGAAGGGAGAGAGTAAGAGAGAGAAAGAAAGAGATAGAGGTAGAGAGAGGAGAGCTATAGAGATAGACACACAAATACAAGAAAGAGAGAGATAGAGAGAGAGAGAGAAAGATAGATAGATAGATAGATAGATAGATAGATAGATAGAGAGAGAGAGAGAGAGAGAGAGAGAGAGAGAGAGAGAGAGAGAGAGAGAGAGAGAGAGAGAGAGAGAGAGAGAGAGAGAGAGAGAGAGAGAGAGAGAGAGTAAACACTATATATCAAAGTGACGCAAAAATAAGCGATTCTGCAGAATGCAACCCGACAGGAGTTCCTGAAAACACTGCAATAAAGGTTAAAGGGACTCAATCTGATTGGGCAACTAGACACGCCGTATTAGCATTTACAAGCCGGGTACTTGCTCCGACAAATAAATATCTACCAGACACTGACATAGATGGTATAATTATGATCAGTAATCACATGCGACTGGTATTCCACGAGAAATCCAACTTCCTCTATTGCACCCTATACAAATTAATCCTTCATGTTTTATTATTCTGTTCTCAAGCATAATGATTTTAAAGAAACATGTAACTTGTGATTCAGACATATGTAGATAAAATGTGTAAATTAACAAAAAGTTTAGGATGGCTGACGGGATCTTGAAACTCAGTGACATTAGCTTTGTAACTTAGAGTTTTAGCTCCTAAGAAAAAATCTTGAAAGGACTAATGTTGTTTGCGTATTGCGGAGGATGGATGGAATCATGCGACGGAAAAAATCGCAATCCTTTTTTTTAAGATAAGTTAAGTTATGTATCGAAGCATTAAAACTAATTCAACTTTCTTTTGTTTGTCCGAAGCAAGAGGACTCTCGGCAATAAAAGACATCAGATACAGCTATGTGAGTCCACATTTGAAAATATAACATTTTATTGATATAATGATTGTGATCTTTGTCACAAAATCGTGTGTGTAAATTGATCATTTCAAAATTAATCATCATGATCAGGTTGAGTACAAATTGTTTTGCTATGAAGTAATAGTAGTAGTAGTAGTAGTAGTAGAAGTAGTAGTAGAGTAGTAGTAGTAGTAGTAGTAGTAGTAGTAGTAGTAGTAGTAGTAGTAGTAGTAGTAGTAGTAGTAGTAGTAGTAGTAGTAGTAGTAGTAGTAGTAGTAGTAGTAGTAGTAGTAGTAGTAGTAGTAGTAGTAGTAGTAGTAGTAGTAGTAGTAGTAGTAGTAGTGACAGTAGTTGTATTACTTGTGGTAAAAGTGGTGGATATCGAAGTAAAGACAGATGCAGAAAAAAGTAATTTCGGGTGCTTTGATCCAAGTGAAAACATATCGCAGGATTTCGAAAAACATTCAACTCTCAATCTCTTGAGGTTTTGAAATCAACTTTAAAGTGGTAAGCAAGCTTTTTCATTCACAAAATACACACTTCTAAATATAACCTTGCTCTATTATGATTGCATCCATGATGCCTTCTTCATAGCTCCCTCCCTCCCTCTTTCTCTCTTCTCTCTCTCTCTCTCTCTCTCTCTCTTTCTCTCTCTCTCCCTCTTTCTCTTTCCTTTCGTTAACCTTTTTTTCTTTCTATCTGTCTCTCTCTATTTCCTCACTTTAAATCATTGCTCTTCTCTTTGTCTCTGTCTGTTTGTGAATGACTGTTTATTTTGACTTTTTTTTTGTTATTCTGTCTATCGTTCCACATTTATTTTTACTTTACCGCTTCCTCGCCATGCTCTTTCCCTCACTCATTACTCGATTCATGCCATTATTTGAGGCTACATGTATTATCTCTTTATTTTCGCTATTTTTTCTTACATCCACCTCCTTCCCCTTCTCCTTTCTCTTCTTCCACCTTCCCTAATCTCTATGGACTTGGTCTCAGGTACTTTGAGTTCCAGCCTGTACGCCCCTCTCGACTCATTAACAGACCCTTGACAAGGTAAGGCGGTGCGTGCACCCTCGCAGCCACGCTCCCGTGCTCCATGCAGCTGCCACGGGCTGAGCCACTCCACGGTATCTTCAGGTCTTCATGCCATGGACAAACTTGTTTTTACTGTAGTTAGTAAAAACAACACAACAAAATCTAAGGAGGGACAAACACTATTATTAAGCTTTCCCGATGCCGAGTGAGATTTGCTTACAATTCGTTTATAAAGTTTCTTGCTTGGTAATGATCTGTCGGAAGCTGATGCTTAATTTGTTATAAAAAAATATTATTGGGCAAAAAGTAAAAGGAATTTATAGGTTCAAATTTTAAAGATAAATAGCATTTGCAAAAGTTTTATCAAGGAAAGAAATAAAGAATGCTATTTTCTTCAAGAAACCAAATCAAAGTTCAGAGAATTTGCCATTTTAAATAATAATTGCGTGTTCAAATTTGGCAAAATTTTAAGGAAATTTTAAAAAACCTGAACCCATTTTCAAATGTACCCAGAGAATATGTATTACAGAATTTATTTAGAATGACTATAAACTGATTGGAGAAGCTCTGCAGAGGTAGTGAGGACATATTTTAGGTTCACGAAAGATTCACATAGGTCTAAAGCCGTTAACCGTTGAATTAGCTCAAAATCGTCAGTCAGCATTGGTCTTGACGTGATTGTTGGTCTATCCTTCGTTGATTATAAAAAATATTTCGTTATTTTTTTTTTCGTGGGAGTCTGCCTGTCTCTTACTCTGTTTCTGTCTGTCTGTCTGTCTCTCACTCTGTTTTTCTCTCCATCACTGTTTTCCTCTACTGATCTCTTCTGAAGTTGCGACGAGTCTCTCTCATTCTATGCCCCTCATTGAGTGAGCACAGACCCTCAAGGCTATTGGTAACCTATTCCCTTCTAAAGCTCTCCTATATCCCTGGTCCCTAGCCCAATCTGTAAACATGGCGTGGAAGGATTAGTTTGCCCTTCGCCAGCTCTTGGGTGGCATGGAGAACGAGTGGCACTGGGGAGGATGGACGGCATGAGCTGCGCAATTGCATTAACTTTTGCTACTCCTCATTTGTGTAAAAATCTGTTGGTTTTTCCGTAGGATTGAGAATTATAAGTAGTTAGAAACGCCTCGAACACAAGACGCTTTGTGACACGACTAGTTGGATCATGTTTTTAGTGGAAACAATAAAATATACTCTATTAACAAAGAGAATCTTCAATATAAATAGCTAAACAAAGATGAGGTAAGTTCAATGTGCAGTGTTTGGTTGATGTTCCATGGAAAAAGGTTGAACAAGGCATTACACCTAAATGAATGAAAAAAAAAAAAAAACATTACAGAGAATGTAGGACAGTGCATACATGAAAAACACTCTCTTACTGTTATACTATCCTACATAGCAAAAAAGTACAGTATGAGGTGTAATAAATTTCGGAATGATGTATTAAATGTTAAATATTAAATCACACGATACAGCTCGAGTTAAAGATCGTGCTCAGGAAATAGAAACAGACTGTGAATGAAAATGATTGAAAACGGCTTGCCCTTATTTAGAATCAAACCCTGGACTCCTAAGAGAGCGTAACTTTTACCAAATCGCCACCTCACTAATTTTTATTTGAAGTCTTTAAAGAAGACGGGATTATGCGATCTTAGGAAATAAATCAATCTTGTCGAATAAGCTATTCTTTACTCAAAATTGTTCCAAAGTTTTTGAACATTAATCTCTACTAAATAAATCAAAATTTATTAAAATAAATAAAAACAAGAAAAACAAACCCGAAAGCCTCGTAAATCAGTCTAAGAGGAGATTTTTATACAAAGACCGTAACAGCCATACACCTTGATAAAATTTTTGTCTCAAACTTAATGAAGCTAATTTAACCGCAAGGAAACTTTGAAACCTGTAAAATATACCTTCGCTTGGCAAGTTATACCTTCATTGAGTAAACATTTGCCCCAGCCTAGATGCTATTATATTTCTCTTTACGATAAACTCGGCAAGAATATAAATAATACGGAACGAAGAAGATACTATGTTGCCTTCATTAATGCCTTGTATAGTTTCTTCAGCATTAAAAAGTTGGCTTCAAATAACTATTCGTCTTTTGTGCTGAGAATAGATACTCCCTGACACAAAGTTTAATATTCCCTACCGCACGACGTAACAGTCCAAACTCGTTGTAATTTTCATTTTTCTTTGTGTTCCTGTGCGCGTGGCTTTTAGTTTGACCATGAACAAGTCCGATGGGCAAAGAAGGGACAAAATAATCAATATGCAAGTTTCTGACCAATACTGAAATTAGAATCACCTTTCAGTATCGTTGTTAAGATATACTACTACTACTACTACTACTACTACTACTACTACTACTACTACTACTACTACTACTACTACTACTACTACTACTACTACTACTACTACTACTACTATACTACTACTACTACTACTACTACTACTACTACTACTACTACTACTACTACTACTACTACTTCTACTACTACTACTACTACTACTACTACTACTACTACTACTACTACTACTACTACTACTACTACTACTACTACTACTACTACTACTACTACTAATTTAGACACAGTTAACCAACCACACAGAAACCGAAGGATGATACTGATGAGACAGTGGAGTAACTTTATCTCTCTAGTTAGCTTGAACTTGACAACTCATAACATGTGTCCCTGCCAATTAAACAGCGCTTTTCTTACTATTGAAGTTTATAGAATCTTAATCAAAATATTGACTCTCTCTGTGCAGTAACTCTTGGAGTGGATATCGAAACGCTGGGATATTTTCTCGAATCCATAGAGCTTCATTAGGCCCACTAAAACCGCATGGTAATCCCATTTCTGCGGATGTCGAGTTTATAGTCTGTTAAGACGTTAAAAAAATATTCTTATTTTTAGAGAGGAAATGAGATTTAATCTCCTCAAGAAAGACGGTCAAGATATATTTTTTTTAAATAAATACGGAAATATTTCTACTTCTTTATTTGAAGGTTAAAACAAAAGATACAAATCCATGAAACAGGTATTTTTTTCATTCAAGATAAGAGATAAGACCTTGTTTTTATTTTTTTAAATGAATTGTAATTATTAATGATTTTAAACCTTTATCTATGCCTGTCGTTGTCTATAATATAATTAAATGCGTTTGGTATTAACTCTTCAGATTCAATTATTATTCAAAGCCATTGGACGAAGAATTGCAAACTACTTACCATGTAATCAGAGCTGCCGCTGGAAGAGTTGTTGTCATTGTTGCCGTTAGCGTTGCAGCCGTCATCTCCTGCACCACCACCACCTCCTCTGTTGTTGATGCTGCCAAGTTTCGCGTTGTTGAGACGGTTGTTGCCATGCAGTAGTTCCTCTAAGCTCTCTATATACTCAATAGCGTTGCGGAGAATCTCCACCTTGGGAAGTCTTTGGTTAGGGTTCGGGCACGTCCTGCGCTTGAGAGTGTCAAATGCTTCATTGACACGCTTGAGGCGTCTCCGCTCTCGCATAGTTGCGGCTTTCCGTCTGTCCACAGTGACCGTCTTCCGCTTGCAAGCCTTGCACGCCCAAAGGAGACAGCGTCTGTTAGGTCCATGATACCCTGGTGCCAGAACATGAGGGATATGTTCGTCGTCATCGTCGTCATTATTGTTATCATCATCTTCTCCACATGAGTCATCCATCAGATCGTCGTGATTACATTGTTTATTTTGATGTTGAAAAATGCTGTGGTGGTTATTGTGATGGGTTGAGCCGTTAATGTTGGTGGATGCTATGTTGGGACCACAACCAAGTTTGTCCATTTTAACCTCGCAGCTCACAGCATTTCCGGTGGTGTCACTACGAGGTGAGTCCATAGTGGATTTGTGAGGGCTAGCATGCACTGTTTTTGAATTTTTACCAGTAACAGTTGTTGATGGTGATTGGACTGTATTAGCACCATCTTTTGTCTTTGCAGAGGCATTTTCTCGTGAGTTACTTGCTTTGTCGCAACTGTCTTTGGGCGCCGCCGGGGATATACTACTGTCTCTTCTTTCATTTTTATGACTAAGGAAGTTTTTGGAAGATGACTCTTGCGCTTTGGCTCCGCGTATTTCAGTGTTGGTGCAAGATGGAGACGAAAAATCTGAGTAAGTTTGCGAGGAGGTTCCACCACCGCTACCATTTCGGATACGTCTTTGATAATCAGATTGTGAGTCTGTTGTGTAAAGTTGTGCGCTTTGTGGATGAAGGTGTGAGAAATGTGAAATTTGGTGATGAGAATGATGCTGACTGCTGTCGGTTGGTGCATAGAAATGTTGGGACGCAGCCGCAGAGGCGTACCCCCCGTATGTGTTATAAACATCAGCTGCAGTCGCTCCGTAAGGCCTTGCAAAGGCTGCCCGTGGGTAGGAGGTCATCTGGTGATGGTGGGGATGGCTTGATCCGTGTGGGCTCAAGAGCTCGGCCTGCCTTGCTGACACTGATGGGGCCAGCGAATGATGGTAAGTCATATCACCCATAATCTGACGGGGGTCACCTAGATCTGTGGGTGCTGTAGACCCAGACACGCCCCCTGGTCCCATTGTGGCTCCACCTCCGAACATGCTTGGTCCTCCCCCACTGGATGTGTAGTCGTAGCGACAGCTACGGTAGTCAGCCATCATCATCATGGTGGTAAACTTTTCTTCTTCCTTGCCAAGGAAATCAATTTATGTTTAAGTATCACACCTTATAATATTAGTCTAAACCATTCTACAAATAGTATGATAGCTTATCTAACACGTTTAGAATTGTACCAAATTTTTTCTTTTCTTTTCTTTTTTAAACGTTTTACCGATAAATGTGGTAAAATTCAACGATGCATGAAACGCGCAAGATTTAAGCCCTAACTTTCATTTTTACAGTTTTCACAGCTCTTTTATGCTTTCAAACTATCTTTGACTCGTGCACAGGCAATAAAAACTAACACATAATTGTTGTTTTGAAAGCGTGAATTGCCGCCATGGCAGTGTTATCTCTCTTCCCTCACTTATCTTTCCTTTTGTCCTTTCCAATGCAAGACATCAATCTTGCAACGCTTTTTATGAAGAATTTATTTTTTCTTTTCACTAAGTCTTGTCACCGGCGACGCGCCGCAGTCTCGCTGTTGCCCGCTGGATAGAGACTATAGATAAGGGGAGGACGCTCCACGCCGAGTGTCGACAGGTCGAGCCAGATTAGATCATAAAGTGTTTTTTCCATCTACCATCCTTGCGCTAACATAGTCGTCAAACTGGGGTGAGCAACATTAGGAGAGAGCAGGAGAAAGACTAGAACGGCAGACTGAGGTGTCTACAGTTTCAAGCCTGGGTAAGAAATAAAGAAATGGAGGATCCACTGAGAAATCTTGTCTAGGCCTGGAGCTGATAGAGCGTGGGGTTTCGATGGTGATGGCTCTGGGAGGCCGCGATTAAGACATAAAAAAAGACAAAAGACTTTCTCCCAATACTCGGGGCGTTGAGTGCGATCATACCCTGCTGGTCTACGGTCCGTTCGTCACTGATAATGGCTGTGGCGTGGTATCTCACAGGTCTCTGAAAAACGTCAACATGGATTGGTTCAGCTAATGTCCACTGATGTGATACGTTTTATCGAGATAGATACAGAGGGAGAGCGAGGGAAAGAGAGAGAGAGAGAGAGAGAGAGAGAGAGAGAGAGAGAGAGAGAGAGAGAAAAGGAGAAAGGAAAAGGAAGGAAGGACTGTGAGTTGTGAGTCTGAAAGAGTACGGGTTTGACAGATTTATATAGAGAATGAGAGAGAGAGAAAAAGGGGGGGGGGGGGAAAGAGAGAGAAAAAGAGAGAGTGAAATAGAGAGAGAGAAAGAGAGAGAGAGAGAGAGAGAGAGAGAGAGAGAGAGAGAGAGAGAGAGAGAGAGAGAGAGAGAGAGAGAGAGAGATATTAAAAGAGATAAAAAATTGACAAACTGATGAAGAGAGAATAAAGAAATCTTAACTACAGCTACCATTGCCTGACAAACCATTCGATAATTTTAGAGAACAAATAAAAAAAAAAGGAAATAAAAAGGCATATATTAATTATACATAAAGTCTAACAGTTTTCTTGATGCCTAATAAAAAGATGGACCAAGAAGATGTAAAGAAACTGTTTACATGAAGTAGTAAACAATTTAATGCATAAAGGTGACTGTTCATAATGATAGTCTGAGCTGATTTACCAAAACGAAAATTGCATATGTAGATCAACTGTTCTGTTTTCATTCATAAAACACCACAAGTAAACAGGAATAATTAACTTAAAATAATGAGAAGATATAATCTTATCAGACACAGAAATGATTCAAAGGCAGTCTAAAGATAGGAAAATCTTTGCCAAACCTATCTTTATCTTATATATGTTTACCTTTATAAGAAGAAAGATATTGATCTATAGTACTTTTTTTGTTTTCACAGGAAATAATATAAAGTAGGATTGCATTCTTACAATCAGTATAAATTTGTAGAGACCTCGAGTGTGGCATTCCCAATTATTAATATTTAAAACAAATGCCTTTCACTTAAAGAAAAATAAAACTAAGTGACGGGTCTGTACTTGATAGATTTATTAGAAAATTGAAAGCCTTTTTGGCTTAAAATGTGGAGAGACTCAATTATCAACATTCTTTATTTAATGGTTTTCTCTCTGATGAGGTCCCAGATCAAAATCAGTTGCTCATTTCATTTATTTACTTTGTATTTAATGCAACATTTTCTCCACTTTTAATCATCTCATGATACCAGGTTATGCAGAATTCTCTTTGACTCGTTTGTTTGTTAGAATTCATAACTTCTGATAAACCAATTTGATACAAACCAGTGATACTCTAGTTCTTTTTTTTTTTTTTTAAAGAATTGAAGTTAGTTTGAATTTCTGTATTTCTTTTTCCTAACATAATTAAGAAAATTTTAAAAAGAATTGTGTATTATTTGAAGTGTCTGCACACTGCAAAGGACTTGTGGTACTTGAACAGGGGCTCATCTTGCCGTGGCAGACATGTGTCTTTGCTTATCTCACCTTGAGGATGTTAGGATAATTGCTGGAAACCATTTAATGGCAAAACGAGAACTCTTCACTTGCACTTTAAGTGAAGTAAAACATTTTTGACAATGATGATGAATAACAGTAGAGCTGATTCTAACACAGCATGAGAAATACAATACACAGAGAGTGAGTGTGTGTGTGTGTGTGTGTGAGAGAGAGAGAGAGAGAGAGAGAGAGAGAGAAATAGAGAGAGAATGACAAACTGCGAGGTAGAACGAATGAGAGAGACAGATAGATAGATAGACAAACAGAGAGAGAGAGAGAGAGAGAGAGAGAGAGAGAGAGAGAGAGAGAGAGAGAGAGAGAGAGAGAGAGAGAGAGAGAGAGATATTCAGGCAGTGGGACAGATGTTATAGATAAATTTTTCACGTAAAAATTTAAGACCCCTTCATGAAATCAACATGTAATACTTATCCAACATATATTGCAAGTAAAAAGACAAAAACCTCCACATGCAAGAGCTTAAAGTACAAAATAATGCCTAAATAAATGCTGATATGAAATGATTATGAATTTCACTAATATAAAAAAAACTCAAACACAGCTCTAACAGGCGGTTGAGATGGAGAATTTTTTTGATTCTCTATCTGACAACCTGTGATCGATCAACCGATCTATACCAGGCTATATAAGGATTTAAAAAAGTGTTGATGAGTAAGGAAAGATGTATCACCAATAATAATGCCATTTTATTGGTTTCTTTTTGCCGCATTTATAAATTTGTCATAGAAATGTATTTGTAGTGGGAACACTAATTTTGTGTACTCATTTATATCAAATAAACTTGATGTTTACTTAAGTATATACCTATTGTTTCAATCGCTTGAGTACTTTTTCTCTCTCTCTAATCGTGATTAGGTGGGCCTCTTGTCTCAGGTAATTGACTTTAAAGTATACTATATCTTGAACTTGCAAAGAGAGCTGAATCTTCTCTCTCTCTCTGTCTCTCAGAGTCTCTCTCACTTTCCCTCCCTACCCACATAGATATAACAGAACATGTGCGATGCTTGAGAGCAGTAAGTTTCATTACGCAAGAGTTATGACAATAGATTGGAAAGGTTAATTGCAACATCTAGACGCTTATTATGTATGATAACAATAACATTTTTCGAAATAATTCAAATAAAATTAACTAGTTTATATCATTAAGTTTTGGATATTTTACACCATCAAGCGTTTGTTGTAACGCAATCGATGGCTTTAGTGTCTTTCTTTTGCTTTTAAGGAGTGAAAAAGTGTACATAGTTTGTAACAAATTATTTTAGATGCCGCTTAAAGCCACGTCTCAGTTTACGGTCTTTTCTGACTGATTGTAGGCTTTCCCAGCTCTACAAAGAAAAATAACAGATTACTTTTCAATCTGCTTGACATGTTTTCACAATTTTATGATTATCATGCTCTGAAACCGATAATTATGACCTACTGATATTTCAAAATAGTAAAAAAAAATTATGAAAAGAAATGATTATCGAACCCTCGAAGTAATTTAAAGCTATTCCAATTTTTTTTTCTTGAAGCGTTGTATTTAAAAGTATAACTAGGCATTACCCTTTAATATTAGTTATCGGGAAGGAAATTTGTTCATTGAATGAAAAGAAACGTATGTGATGCGTTCTGTATTAGAAAAGGAAATAATAGGATTTTGCTGCAACCCATTCAAGCACTATAGTTTAATGATTGTATCAATTGTAGATGCCGTGCATAATAATATAAATACTGTAAGTCTCTTTGCATTTGGAACACACATCATTTAATACAATATAATGTTCATAATTATATTTGAGATTACGTTATTTTAGCCATGGACGAATTGCAAATTTTAATCTACACTTATCTAGATCTTTTATTTTTGTCCAGTATGTTTTGAAATTATTTTTGATTTACTTTTTTCTTTGCTCTACGGTATTATTTTGAGGAAAAATGACCAGAAAAACAAAGGCATATAGAGCTTGAAACCGCCTTGGACCCTATCATTTTGGGTAAGTGAGGCCTGAAGTTCACTCTATCTGTATAGACTAAAAACAGCCAGAAAACTTTCGCAGAGTTCACAAACATCACACTCAGGGCTGATATTCTGAATTTGTAACGTTTTCTCTCATTTACCATGAATTGTTGCACGTGGGAAAGCAATTCAGATAAACAGCAGGGTGCCTTCACAGGAGTCCTTTTAACAGATCTCCAGCCACATCTTTAATTACGAAATTCCTAAAAAAACACAATGCAAAGAAATATCTGCCTTCTAGTCTTCAACATAGTTATTGTTTCGTAAACAGAAAACAAGCTGAGAAAATTGCTTGTAAATATAATGAGTAATCACATTACATAAAATTTACATTATATTTTATGCTCAAAGAAACGAATGGTCAAATCTTGTGCTACTTAGTAAATTGAATAAAATACCTTCCCGAGAACATTCTATATTCGATGACGGCAAAACTAGGGTAAATTCGTGAAGAAATCAGACAGGCTTAAGCCCTGGGGTTAGCGACGACTCATGGCACCGTGTGCTCACCAGGGGGGCGGGACCAGAGATAGCGGCTTCACTCTCGCTGATCACACTCTAGTTCAGCTCGGAGATGCCAGCTCACAGTTTTTTTTTAATTTAAACGCATTAGCATTCCTCCTCTCTCAGTTTATTTGTTTTATTTATGTTTGAGCTCTGCATTGTATCAGTTTTACGTCGCTTTTATTACTAGATTTGTGTAGGCGTTTGAATTGCTTTGACGTTACCTTCACGTATCTGGAACGATTTCTAGTAAGAGCCTATAACATTATTATTATTATTATTTTTATTATTATTATTATTATTATTATTATTATTATTATTATTATTATTATTATTATTATTATTATTATTATTATTATTATTATTATTATTATTATTATTATTACTATTATTATTATTATTATTATTATTATTATTATTATTATTATTATTATTATTATTATATGATTATCACCTTTATAATCATACTTATTAGATTCTTAAGTTTACAATATGCAGCGTAAATGATTTTTTTCCTTTCGTGCTTTCTTAGAACGAACAAAATAAATACTTTTTATCGCATTTGAAAATAATAACACTTACCAGGCATGAAAACTGATCTAAAACACCAACAAACAACAACAACAACAACAACAAAAACAACCAAAAACCAAAAACGGCGCTAAAGTTTTATAAGTAAATGCGATACTTTAAGCAACATTTATATAAATGACCAATAAAACTAGACTTCACACTAAAAATATTTTGAAGATTATATATATTTGCAATTTCACTTTTTTAAATAAAGTTTGCTAGATTTGAAAAATCTGTTTTTGCATGTCTGCTTACATCAAGCTTAAATACTTTGACATCGCTCTGCGAGACGCATGAATTTTTAAGTAAAGTTATTTTTCTGTCATCCAATATAATAATTAATCAGTAATCAGTTGGGATGCTAAAGAAATCCCATTGTTAGATTTCAAAAGGATGTTGATAATCAACATACAATTTACCTTTAAGAATCATCTACTGTTATTCGACGTCCTCTTTGCCATACGAATAACCTTATGCGAACAGAGTGCTACCCTATTCTAGAATACCAGGGCGATTATTGTTCTGGTTTACCTCGCACACATAACAAAATAATATCAAATTCACTTGAACATAACCTTAATTTTGCTTTTTCATACTTCGATTCATGTGATTAAAGAGGAAAAAAACTTATGCTTTAATGAAATACAGATAATGAAACAAACTAACTTGGCCGTCGGTGAGTTAAAAATACTTTCGTAAGCTTTCTTTATGGAAAAAAAGACGTTATAAATCTCCAATCTAAATGAGGAACCATCGGTAAACAGCAACAACTGTCTATCTCTTAATGAGCGGTATCTCCTCGTGATTACACTAGCTTTTTGCCCGACGATGCAGCCTCTTAATTTTTTCTTCTTTACCTCTGAATCCAGTTTTTTTTTTCTTTTTCTTTTTGCTTTACTTCTTTAAAAGGAGGTACTGGGTTTATGCAAAGGGCAAGGCAGGAGAAAATGGATGTACCGAAAACAAAATTAACAATCAACCAAAAAGTTTGAAATCAGCAACCTAGTCAGTTTTAAACCATGATTCTGAGGCTATCAAATAAGAACTTCGTTATCAAATCCATACATCAAAAAGTTTGAAGATGACGATATGTTCGTCATACGGTCGGTATGATAGTGATCATTATCACCGTTTCATCCTTATTATTGTTATAATAATAATTAGTGTTTTTTAAAATCATTTTTATTTTTAATCATAAAGTTATTAGCATAATTGTAACAACAACAATGATAATAAGAACAACAATAATAATTATGATGATGATGATAGTGATAATACTTCTACTACTACTACTACTACTACTACTACTACTACTACTACTACTACTACTACTACTACTACTACTACTACTACTACTACTACTACTACTAGCAGCAACAGCAGTAGTAGTAGTAGTAGTAGTAGTAGTAGTAGTAGTAGCAGCAGAAATAGTAGTAGTAGTAGTAGTAGTAGTAGTAGTAGTAGTAGTAGTAGTAGTAGTAGTAGTAGTAGTAGTAGTAGTAGTAGTAGTGGTAGTAGTAGTAGTAGTAGTACATGTAGTGGAGTAGTATTGGTAGAAGTAAAAGTAATAGAAGTAGTAGTAGCAATAGAATAAACAATAGCAGTATTAGTCACAGCAGAAGCAACAACAATGAACTTTAAAAGGAGTCTGACAAATAGTAACATTTATTGCTAAAAAAATAATCCTAAATAGTTCAAACGTCTTCCTACCATCCACATTAGGTCTAGAATGGGCTCCTACGTACCCTAATATGTTCCTTCTACTTGCCTGTCTTTGCAAAGTTAATCCGACTGTTTACACATCAGTACGCTTCTCACCTCGGTACTCACACGCCAGCTAAGGACTATTAATTCACAACTAGGCCTCACGCTGCTAAATAAAGTGTTACTGAGACATTGCATGCAATAAATTGCTCGTGGTGTGGGAGGAGATTCGTGACGGAACAATTTTAGGTCCCAGTGTGAGGCGCACCATTTCGTCCTGTGGAGGTCTGGTATTGTCTGGAACCAATGGTGAGTAATGGCTTGGGAGGCGTGGCTTCAGAGGGGCGGAGTTATTGACAGGCAGCGTTGAAATGTTTACGGAGAGCGCGATGAGTCTTGACGTATTGGGCGTAGCTGTCGTTGACGTCGGTGCTCTGGAGATAAGCCTCGGGGAAAAGATGGAACAAAAGGTGAAAAGAATAGATAAAACAAAAGAACGAAGAACAGGCTCTTATTTTATGGCGAGATCAGCGTATAATTTGAAGAGGTTATGACCACATTGAGAAAGGCTCTGTTATGTTTTCCTAAGGTTATACCTGGACCAATTCACCTCCCTTTTTACTTGTTTCAATAAATAAACAAATAAAATCGCTTGTTGTGCTATGTTTTAACCCATTCTCCTAATTTTCCAGACTTATACTTGTTTCTTTGTTTGTTTCCCCTCTCTATACACAAAAGAAATTGTATGCAGTTTCATTTTTTACGCATGGTATGAAACTCCAATATTCTACGTTTATACAAATATTGCATTGAAATTTGTGAGAGTACACAACAAAAATTGGTTAACGACATTTCTTGCTTACATTCCTCTATCAATAGAGACATCTCTTTTCACTCGGTTCATATTTCTGCGTTTGTCTTCCTATCTTTTTGTTATTTACTTACCTGTCTGTTCATTCGAATGACTTTCTATCTGCGAGTTTATCTTTTGAGTGTCTTTCTATCTAAAAAATTAAGACTGAGTTGATAAAAACAGAGAAAAAAAATTGAGCGAGAGAGGAATAGAAAGAAAGAGAGAAAAGTGGTTGCACATGAGTTAAGGATTGAAAGAGAGACAAGGAGAATAAGAGTGAAAGGGAGTGAAGGAGAGGTTAAGAGAGAGAAAGAAAGAAAGAGAGAGAGAGAGAGAGAGAGAGAGAGAGAGAGAGAGAGAGAGAGAGAGAGAGAGAGAGAGAGAGAGAGAGAGAGAGAGAGAGAGAGAGAGAGAGAGAGAGAGAGAGAGAGAGAGAGAGAGAGAGAGAGAGAGAGAGAGAGGAGAAATAGGGACGCAGATGAATTAAAGTTCAAATCGAAACGTAGGTACAATGGTCAAGTTAAACAAACAGGTCTTACAGATGATCAATTATTGATCTCAAGTGTTAAATCATTTACTAAGTTTTAAGTCTTTTCGGAGTCGCATTCCTTTAAAGTAATAGCTAATTTGAACAATCATAAAACTTGATGGTGAAAAATTACTGAATTATTCTTTTATATAATTTATTCTACGTTTTCGACATTTTTCATTTCTCGCAGAAGATAAAGTAAATTAACGTGTGAGAGACGATGTTAACAATTTATCAGATTTGCCTGTATGAAAACATGATTGTATATTTATAGCTGAATAATCGTATAATGTATGATCGTAAGATGTGGTGAGCGATCACTGGGCTCGAGTGGAGACCAATTAGATACTGGTTTTATTGCCTGAAGCGATTAGACGAAAATATGCAACATTGCCAAACTCAATCGTTCACAGCCTGCTCATGAAATAAAGAATCTGTAACAGTTGTCTAAACAGAGGAAAGTTATTTATATTAAACTATTACATGTGGTCAAAATCCATAACAGATTTCGAGCAGGCTTGATGCATCGAAAAGTAATTAGGAAAAAAATTAATACACAATTTACTACCTTTTATCTTAAATTAAGATTACCAAAGAGCAATTTGAATTCTATTGATTCAATAAAGTATGCCAGAATTTTTTGTTTATGTTCATAACTATTCCATTATTTGGAATCTTAGAGCATAAATAAGAAAGGCACTATAAAAGCTACTGAACATCCTTCGGATTTTTAAGAACCTCGAAATTCCTTAGCTTAAATGTTGCATCTTGATGAAAATATTACAAAAGTGGAGGCTAATTACGCGAATTTCTCTTATGTGACTATACTTTATGAAAAAGCATATTGAAGTAATAAAAAGTTCAAGAACTACAGCCAAAATGTATATTTTCAAACATAAATTTTACCAAGAATCTGTTTTCGATATATTGCATTAACAATACTTTGCCACTGATTAATTCTTGGAAGTGAACTTAATTTCTTACAATTCAGCCTGTTCTGAAGAAAACTAAAAAAACCTAAAAAAAAAAAACCGGGAACAGCATGATTGTATACCCGAACACTTCCTCGAAAACCAGTGCACACATGGAGGACTGGGCACGTGATCTAAGGTATACATTTCAATTGGCTGGACATAGGAAATAGGCAGTATTTGGCCGGGGCACGAGGGGATGATTAAGTCTAATGAGTTGCCAATTATGTCAATTTCCGTTAGCCTAGCATGCCGGGAGCCCAGGGCGAGCGACGCACTATCGGCTCGCCAGCTGTAGACGTACGTACTGTTACTCCATTCAGGTCTCGACATTTAAGTCCAACTATCTTGTTGCTAGATTGATCCAGTTTTATAAGCGCTGCATCTGTCAGATTAATGCACTTGATATAATGTCTAGTATCTATGTGTCTACATTTAAGTAAAATAAATTATCTGCTATCTGTGTCACTTAAAAGGGCCCTTCCTTGCTGCAAGAGATACGAACAAATCTTGTATTGTAACATTCATGTCTTAGTATGAAGGAGTGCATGTATCCTCTTATATTTATGCGAATTAAAAATTAATTATTATGTTAAGAAATCTTTGCTGTAAAGGGAAAAAGAAATGTTTTTAATTACTATTTTCGCAGCCTTTTCATAAAATTCGATGCAAGCTCTCCATATACCTTGATGATTATAGTAAGTTAATTCATATCGCTTTTACTCTAAGCAGATATGTCTATTAAGTAATGTGCTTAATAAATATTATTACCTGTTCAGTCTATTCTCTACATATTTGTTTCCTCAAAATTGTTTCCTCGCGTTCCAAAAGGATTTAAAATTTATATGTGGTAATATTTTAACCGCAAAGTTAACTCAATCTGTATGAAGCACACAGAACGTATAAAAGGAAAACATAAACTAGAACTAAAACAAAAACACTGGTGACCGCCTTTGTACTCATCTAACGGACCTCCGCCCATGTATTAGCGTCAAAAGAGTTCGATATCGTTTTTCGCGTGCATCTCTGACATTCGGACATTTTTAATGCTGAATTAGTGGTCAACATGAACACTGACCGTGTAACTCATCCTAAGTGCCCATCTCGTGTCAACATATAGCGTTTCTCCAAACACAGTGACTGCAGCTATCTGTCTCGACCATTGCGCTCATCTGCATTTGACTCCAGTCAAATCTTGAGCTCCTAAAAACCTTGATTAACTATCAAAATGTCTCTAAAACTATAGCAGGCAAATTTTAGTTTCGTCATGTGAAAATTCTTTGAGAAAAAAAAAAGATTCCTAGAGCAATTATGTAAGCTAGAATGGAATAGAGACATAAATTAAAAGAAGGATTAATGAAAAAAAAAGTAATGTGAAAGAGAGAGAGATAGAGAGAGAGAGAGAGGGGGGGGGAGAGAGAGAGGGGAGAGAGAGAGAGAGAGAGAGAGAGAGAGAGAGAGAGAGAGAGAGAGAGAGAGACGAAGACCCAGAGAGAGAGACAGAGAGAGAAAGAGAGAAAGACGAAGACCCAGAGAGAGAGAGAGAGAGATAGAGAGAGACGAAGACCCACAGAGATGGAGAGAAAGACGAAGATCCAGAGAGAGAGAGAGAGAGAGAGAGAGAGAGAGAGAGAGAGAGAGAGAGAGAGAGAGAGAGAAAGACGAAGTCCCAGAGAGAGAGAGAGAGAGAGAGCGTGGGAGAGAGAGAAAGAAGAAGACCCAGAGAGAAAGAGAAAGAGAGAGAGAGAGAAACAGAGAGAGACACAGAGAAAAAGAGAGATGTTCTTTTACTTGTTGCTTTAGGTACATAGTTATTTGCGTCGTATAAAACTAGTTTTTCCAGATATTGTTGCAGAATATTCAGAATTATGTTGCTTAACGTTGTGAAATACCACTTACTGCAGATACCCATAAGTCATGTTCATCCCTCTGAAATTGTACAAGACTGACAAATTCCTAAAATTTTATGGTTGTTTCGTTTACCCATTTTTTCTTTTATTTGTTTTGGTCTTAACCATCAGCTCAGATTTACAGGTCGACGACTTGTTTTACACTTTTATCCCTTTCGAAAGGATCATACATGAGAACGACCTCTTTCAACGATGTTGTAAATAATGTACAGTTTGCAGAATGAATGTTAACACTGTATATCGTAACTAAAATTACCTAAGGCGCACTTTGTAATCTATGAAAAAAAAAGAAAAAAAAAACCCACCGATTTCATCACTCGATCTGCCTCGAATTTCGATCGTAATAAACTTTACTCACAACACATAAAGCCGAGTTAGAGTTTTTTTTTTTTCGACAAATTTGCTGTTGAGCGAAGATGAAAGAAAAGTTGTTAAGAACTTAAACATTGTTAAGAGGAAGTGAGATCAAAAGCTTTTACGCCATTTAAACCAAAACTGACTGAAATATTTCAATTAGTTTTTTGGAATTTCATGATCATTATGGCTTGTTTGCAGTTTAGAAAAGAACGTATGGGGGCACAGTTATGTTTTTTTATCCTTCGAAATATGAAGAACTGTAACCAAGATCTGTTTTGAGGTTATCTACCGGATAAGCCTTTGGACTTCAAAGGCTTAAGACGCCTATGGGGCATCAATTGTATTGTCTATACAAATAAATTTTTCATTTTTGTTAGTCTTTCAGCTAGTGGTTTTAAACATTGCACACTTTAAAAAAATTACTAGTGTCCTTAATCACATACAGGGGCGATGTCGACTAATCGACTGTTACGTCTAGTATTTTTAGACAAGGAGACATAGAAATGAAGTTATTCAAGAGGGCGCCACTGGGACTGCACGCCTGTCACTACGCCCACGTGATTTATTTCAGCCAATGACATGCGTTGTTTGTTTTTCGCTCTTCTTCCGCTGAAGTGCTGACATGTTGGTATAAAACCCAGCCATTGCCTTGCACGTGGCGAGCGAGGCACATCTTAAGCTCATGGGACCCGTCTGGATAACAAAAATATTGAGTGGGAATCAAGATCTAGCTGATTCTGTTAGGAAAAGAGATGAAATCGCTTAGAACATTCAGACGGTCGTTAAGCTTAAGTTTATTTGCAACGGAAAGAAATGAACCAAAGAGTAAAGCTATATGCATACTTATCACTACTCAAAGCTTAAGTTAATGAATTTATTTTGTATCGATATTGAATAACGAAAAGCAAATCAACTGCGACAATAACCAGTTCTTTTCTCAAAATTAATTAAGGTTAAGCTATTTTGACCCTGAAGAGATCATTGATAACTATAATGAGAAAGCCAGAACACTTGTATTTACGTGTTTTATTTCGTGTAAAAACACGAAAGGGTGAGTTAACAAGTTGTGGAACTGGTTCAAATTAGGATTGATTCTTTGTTAAAACCAAGGTCTATGTTGAAGATTTTGAGCAGAACACGATGAGTCGCGAAAAAGATGTGTCTTTGTTTTGATTGTTTCACAGCAAAAGGCAGTCAGGTTTTTTAAGACCCATGACCATCCAAATCAAAAGTACAGAATATTTCCGTATCTTAGCGCCAATCATTTTTATTATTAACAGATTCCTGATTAGACTTCCTCACAGTCAGTTCGCTTGGTGATCCAGTTTACTTGGCAAATCTTGGTTAAGTCTAATGGACGTTGGAAAATTGCCAGCAGCTACGACTCTATTTGTTATGAACACTGTATCAGCAAAGGTCCGAGCAGAGAGTAGCGACTAGCCACCTCACAACCAGCGTCCATCTGGCTCAGAGACATTCACATTCTTTGTAACCTTAACGCCTTGGGGTAGCTCAATAAACCCAAATGGAGGCCAAAATTCCACAGATTACGACTTGGCTCCTTTTAACTTTCTCATGGTTGAAGATTGCAGCTAGCTAAGAGCCGCCTTTTGGTAACGTCCATGCTTCCATTATAGAGCCTTTACCCTTCTCTTTGACGAGGTGAGGCTCTGTTAATAGATTCCAAATACTCGAAAAGGTAAGGCCCAAGTCAGACAGGAGAAATCCCAACGGTAGCGGTACCAAAGTTATTTGCCATTACGACTGTCTCGGAATTCCTGCGCGTGGAGAATGAAAATTGACTGCTCTTCCGGAAGATATGCGCATAAACAACTGAACCTTGACTTAAAGTGTTAGGCTATGTTTCAGCGAAAATCACCGGTATACAGAGGGGTTTCTGAGAACAAAGACGATGTATATTCAGTTTAGCCATAAGAATATTTTGATGCAAGCAAATCGTTGTGGTGTATGGCAGTTGTGGTTTGTTTTTCAATTTAGTTTGTTAATTTTTTTTTCAGCCTCAAAAAACAGTTTAAAAAGTACCAAAATTAGAACCGATGAACTTATTCTCTTTTAATTGAGTCATCCAAGGTCTCTAGGCCTTAGGGTATTTATCTTCGAAAAATAAAAGCTTTTTAATTGCTAAATTACTCATAATTCATTTGAAACTGCACAGTATACTTGCCCCACATAATAAAATCAAAGAAAATATTTCTGTGTAATGAACTCATACAAACCATTTTTTTACTTTGATTCATGTAAACTCTAAATACAGACTTTGCAAGAGTGTTAATCAAGTGCGTTAAAAGTTTAAAACATGAAAAAAGTGTAACCATCTGAACTATGATAAAAATGTACTCCGAGATCTTTACAACAAATCTTAACTTTACAACTTCGAAAAATGAAACCTTAACCACTACGTGCTCTGTGAACTTGACCAGAAACAATACGGAAATCAGAAAAAAAATTTTTTCGTAATTTAAAAACAAGTTCAGCCACAAGAATTTGCCAGGAGAGAAAAGATTAGTGGTTCCTCTTCTAATGATCCCCCACAGTAGCTCTTCCACGGCATGCCAAAGTCGATTAACATGTCAAAGTTGAAGAGCGAAAATGTCCGAGTGGATGAAGTCAGTGGTCGTAACAATGTTCACTCTTCCTATAGCACGGCGCTTCTCAGCGACACAGAAAGGATTGACTGCACACAGATGGCGCGGCTGTAAATCTTCGAGACTTGTTTTGTCAAGTCTTTTTGCTTCTTTGCATTCACTTTAATAATTCAGTGCCGCTGTTCTTGTTCTTGCTCTTGTTTTCAGAATTAAGAAAAGAATCCTGAAGGTTCTCATGCTTTGTATTTAATATTCGAAATGCCAAATAGCATTTCCCAAAGATTCAATGCCGTTAACTTCCTGTTTACAAATTTGCTGCCCGAAAGTACGGAATGTGCTCAGGGTCTTAGCAATCCATAAGACTGATGAATTTCTTGAGAAACAATACTCTCTGAACAAGGTTTACGTCAATTGAGAATGCAGCACGAATTGATGTGCTCGGATTATGTTGATCGAAAGTGGTACAATACAACTCTTCACGTTCCAGATCAAGTCGATAACAACTATGAACAATCTATGAACTAAAGCATCTTCTTAATTTCAGAGAAGCCGTGTCTTTACCAAAAAAAAAAAAAAAATGTGGGATGGGAATGTGGTGGTTGTGAGCTGCACAAGTATGGGGAATGAGACAAAACAGGAAGCAACATCAACGGGTAAAATATAATTGGCCAGAAAAGAACAATCAAAACTGAGAGAGTAACCTCAGACCGAGGTCACTGATGCTGAACCTTCCTCAGCCAGTTATCATGAAAACAGTGTTATTAGCCGTCTCGGCATTACACGCTGTTTTTATTCTGGCCGTAACCCTGGAACTAAAGGAAAGCAACTTTCATCAGCTAGATCAGTCAGAGGTGGAGTCAGATCTTAAATACCTAGAAGATATTACGAAATATATTTTGTTTAATTTCACGTCTCAACAGATTTTTTTTAACTGTTTAAAGGTTTACAAATTAGTATTTGGAGATTTTCTTATACGTACTGGGGCGTAAAACGACAGACTTAGTCTAAATTTCTTTTCTAACTTTTCTTTTCAATCTCTTTTCAACCTGCACAACTGTCCACTCCCCCCCCCCCCCACACACACACACACCCCTCCGACTTTTCCCACCTTTTTACACACACTCTCCTCTCTCTCTCTCTCTCTCTCTCTCTCTCTCTCTCTCTCTCAGTTAATTTAATTATATATCTTTCTATCTTCCTATGTTTATTTTATTTCAAGCCTATACATGCTATGAATTTAAAAGATCCATTCTCATTCCGAAGGTATGAAGATATTTTTTTTAATTGGCAATTCTGATACAAAATGTCATGTAGTTGATAAAGGATGTCAGGCACTGTAAAACAACTCAATGAAGAAAGTATATGATTGGTTTACCATAAATATCCATCACAACCACTTCTTACTTGAAGATTTCAATAACTTGGATAAAAACGCTTTTATTCCCTAGTGGAATATATAGAATATTACTTCCAGAATAGACGGTTAATATCTAACCTTGTTACTTCAAATTTATGAGCACACGCACAAACATAACGATGGCCTTAAAAAGTATTAACTAGAAATGACTGCTAAACACGTACTTGATTAAGAAAATAATCAAAAGTCAGAGGTAGAAGTGCCTAGGTAGTTGGGTAAATAAGTTGGTAAGTAGATAGATAGATAGTTATTCAGAAACAAAGATTGATGGAGGGATAATTAGATGGCTGAAGAGAGATGAAATGAGAGGCGGATGGATAATAAGAGAGATAAATTAATTGATAGACTCATTGAACAGAAATCAATACACAGATAAATAGATGGCTAGACTGAAAGATAAAAAGACAGATAGCTAGAGAAATAGAGAGATATAAAGATGGATAGACATATACGAATATAAACGTAGGTAGATAGGAATATATATATATATATATATATATATATATATATATAGATAGATAGATAGATAGATAGATAGATAGATAGATAGAGTGACGGAAGATAATAAGCCAGAGACTGGCAGGCACAAAGCCAGACAGAGATAGAGATAAAAAAACAGCTTTAAGCAGATAGTCAATAAAGATAAAAATAGACAGACATTCTGAAATTCAGACTTAGACTGAGAGAAACAATAGAAATATACAGAAGTATAGACAGACAGATAAAAACGATATATAAGCAGGCAAACAGACACACAAAAAGCTAAATGAGAGAATGGCAATCAGCCACACGATGAGCTAGACTGACATTTAGACAGCCAGATAAAACGAAATAGGCAAGCTAAAAAAAAAACTAGAAGTAAAAAAAAAAGGTGCATCAAGAGTTTTAACGATTTTGTTTTGTTTGTTTTTCATACGATTCTTATTTTTCCTATTTTCATGTGACTATTTGTCTCGCTCGCCTAAAGGAATACCACAGTTAATGACACTTTATACGCGAGTCAGTGACGCTCCTAAACGGTTGCAGGAAGTGTAGCCAGTCGACCTTAATGACAAAACCAGAACCATAAACACCAAGGCGGAGAGATGCTACAAAGAAGTCTCAACCTTGAAAAATCTCTCACAGTGGGAGTGATAACAATCTTTAATTGTCTACGGCATTGTCATAAACTACGATGGTCGTAAATTTTCAGGAAAAGTAGATCTGATAAGTCTCGCCGGTGGATGCAACTTTCCGATACTTTCCACCATCGTGAGTTGAGTTTCAGTCTTGCAGAACGTTTCTCTGTCAACTCAAGTGTTGTCAGTATGAGAAATTGAAACAACCTTAGATACTTTTTTGTTTCCCTTTGGTTTGAAAGGATTATTTCTGATTTCGCAGTTGTGGACTGTGAAGTTTTTTCTCGGTTCACTAGAGCAAAGAAAATAGTGCTATTTCAATTCGGAAATGCTCAATTCTTTCTTATTTTATTCACCAGTTTAAATTAAGTCGATTAAATAATCACATGAGCTCTCTCAACAAATTTTCGATTTAAAGTGGTTAAAAAGAAAACCATGAATTAGAATTGTGAGAAATATATTTCTTTGTTTAAAATTTTTACCATTTCTCCATAAGAATATCCAGCTAGACGCTATTAACTCTCCGTCCCTGCAACTTTTTGCGGTACAAAGTAACAGCCTTATAAAAAAAAAAGTAGTAATGAAATCGCTAATTTTAAGCAATTCACACAAATAATTATGATGTCAAGGCTAATATAAAAGAGCGCATCATTCGAAAAACTATCCACTACTGTAGCTTTTCCACTCTAAAGTATGTGACAACAAGATAGCTCACTTAAGACAGGTCAAACAAAACCAGTATTTAATATAGGAAAATGTCGTTGCATTATTTCATATTCATATCAGATTCTTTATAAGCCACTTGAGTAGGTTTAATGGCGGTTAAATGATTTTAAATGATACAGTTTTCAAATTTCAGACGATTAAATTGTATTTCATGAAACAAAACTGATTTGTTTGTCGAACTTTGCAAACATCTTGGCAATAAACTTGCCATTTCTCCGGATACAATGAATCAAAATGTGAAAGAAAAAAATGAGTCGATGGTGAAAGGGTTTCAAAATATGCGGTCCATTTTTTCTTTTTATATTTTTTTATCTCTAAGTACGAGGTTAAATTTAGACCAGCAGTGCTACCGTTTGGTTCTGTTATTGTTCAAATGCAAAACATTAAGGCTAATAATAATAATAATAATAATAATAATAATAATAATAATAATAATAATGATAATAATAATAATTATCTTCTGTTTTTTAAATTTTGTCTATATGTGAGGAGGGGGTTTGGAAGTCCCCTTGATATATTTGGCACTGGCTCTTTCTTACCTTACCATGACGTCTCTTAACCATAGTAAGATTGATTAAATTAAGGTACATATTAACAATGTGAATATCGTTATTTTTGCTAGTGGCTTCCAGATGACAATTAACGGTTGCTTTAACGTATAAGTCAAAAAGACAATTAGTCCATTAGTATTTGATGAATACATTAGTAGTGCATTGTTTAAATATCCAGTTAGAAATAAAGCATTTTCCTAGTTACCTTGAACAAAAAAGTAGAGCTTAGAAAAAGTAGTAGGTTCTATGATTATTTCTTAAGTCGTATCGGATGTTAAAATAACTATCATCGATTGTTTTTGACGAATATCTGTTTGATTATTATAGAGATGGTTAAACAGATCAAGCAAGATAATAAGATGGAGAGAAGGAGATAGAGTGACAAAAGGAGAGAGAGAGAGAGAGAGAGAGAGAGAGAGAGAGAGAGAGGGGGGGGGGATCGAGTGGAAAAGAGGAGAAGAAGAAGAATAAAAAAGGGAGATAGATAGATAGATAGAGAGAGAGAGAGAGAGAGAGAGAGAGAGAGAGAGAGAGAGAGAGAGAGAGAGAGAGAGAGGGAGGGATAGAAAATAAGATGAAGAGGGGGAAAAGGAGACCAAAACTGATAGATAGATAGATAGATAGAGCGAGCGAGCGAGCGAGACACACACACAGAGAGAGAGAGAGAGAGAGAGAGAGAGAGAGAGAGAGAGAGAGAGAGAGAGAGAGAGAGAGAGAGAGAGAGAGAGAGAAAGAGTGAGAGAGAGGGGAGATAGAGAAATAAATCGCTAATTATCTTAGAACCAAACTTATGGGCCGCTGCAAAGCAAGCTAAACAATAAATAACGAGAAACAATAACTTCTGACAAAGCAGTAGCAAGAGGGGAAAAACTCTACCAACTTTTCATTATTCCGTATTTCATTTGATTTTTTTCTCTCAAACCTGGCTCTCTGCATCTCTCAACACTATGTCAGATAGTGTCATCGCTCAGTTGAAAACCTGTCCACTATTCTTCTAACAGCGGAGGCGAGAATAGTCCACTAATAAGTGCGCATTCTCCCTTAAAGGGTTTCCGCCCCTGGCAGCGGCTTCCAGTCTCCAGATTGACGTGATTTATTCCTCCAGCCCTCAACATAAGTCACTATGTACAGGCTATGACCAAGCCTTCAAAGTCAAACTTGCAGGAAAAGTTACATTTCATTTATTTTCTAAAACCGTGATTAAGTTCAAGCTACAATGAAGTCCTTAGTACAGATGCAAAATAATTAATTTTTATATTCCTTAACTTCTTAGGCCCATGTATATACATGCACTTATGCCTCCATATAAGCATCTAAGGCTCACTGGATAGTTCGGAAAGTTTCTCCAGAAAACTGAGAAAAAGGCGGGATGTATTGGTGGCCAGGATGTTCAATGAAAAGAGGAATAGAGTTGATTAGATGAAATCCGAACCCCTCCACCAGATTGACCCAGCCATGGTTAAAAACCTCCCTTTTACACATAAACACTTAGGCAGCTTGGCTGTCTTGCGCCTCAAGACTTCAACGGGAAAATTAAAGAACTTCATAAATTTTAGCCCAGGGATACTAATCTTTTTCATTTTCTGTCATCATTGAACTTAAAGAAACTTTATAAACCTCGCTTAATCAATGCCTGTATGTGTTACAAAGCCATAGTACCATCGATTCAAAATTAATTTTGCCGCTGCATAAAAATAACACACACACACACACACACATATATATATATATATATATATATGAGACTGATAAATAGTATGTTTCTTCTAATTTGCACAGTTATCTTCACAACAAAGTCGTGAATAAGATATTTTTAAGATTCATGTTGCGTTATTTGGATCCAAACAATATTGACCCGTTGAAATGATAAGTAAATGGTTTTCTTGATTTCATGAAAGAATTAGGATTTTAAACATTGGTCAAAATGTCAAATAAGAAAAAATTAAATTGGCTTAGAAATTTAGAAACCAAAAATCCAAAAAACAAAAAAAAAAAAAAAAAAAAAAAAAAACAACAAAAAAACAAACATAATAAAAATTCAAAACAACAAGTCTTGTTGGCGCAACTAGATTAATGTATACGCGTTGAAAATCTGATCTTTCTTTGTGATTTCCAGCCTTGATAACCGCGGAGACGGGAAGACATACGCTCACTGAAGACAGGCACCAAAGTTTGAAGAAATAGTATCCCATTCTTCGCGGACTGGGCCAAGCTGCGGCTCCACGTGAACTCTGTAAGATTTATGGCTTTCAAAACTTTGGCTTGTATGAGGATGACACAAGTCGCAACAGGAATATTTTCCACAGCTGTAATTGTTGAGCACCACCCATTCATAAAGATATGCTTATGAGTTTCTTAAAGGTTAACTGGTGCTTCTTGGTATCTCTAATCGGAAGATCTAAACTGTCTGCTTTCGAGCGTTCTTGGAGAGGAAAAAAACCCAGCTAGATCTAGTTGCCTATGTATGTATTTATTCTGAAAAGAATAAACTGAATTAAAAAACAAAACGAAAAAAAAAAAAAAAAACATTTTTGTCCCCAATGTATATTATTCATGGTGTCATCTCGACTAACTGGATTGAAACATTTTTAAAGGTCAATTATTTTCCTATTCTTGATTATCATTTGATGTTAGGTACAGTTTTGTATTAACTAATTACGTTACCAGGGGTTGTCTTAACTATGAAATAATTTTTCTTGTAAATAAACAGTGTAAAGTTTTACTGCCTACTTGAAACTTTCAATTTAACTCTGTGAGTGAACAACGTACAATCTCCATTTTCCTGTTATTTAAACATGTGATTTGCCTTGATTTAAAAAGCGTTTGGTATAATGTATTATGCTTGTCTCATGTTTCTTAAAAAAAAATCTTAAGAGCCATTTAAGCATGCATTGTCTAAAGTTTTCCCAAGGTGATTGAAATCTTGGATATAGACAAGTGACAATATATATTCGTTGTTTTTTTTTTAAGTGCTTTGTATTTTCACTGGCTATAACGATATCTTGCCGTCCAACATAAAAGAATCGTCGTTCATTTAAATAACCTCACGGTGTAAGACGTCAAGTTCTGTGATTGATCTGTTGCTTTATGCCACGAACTTGTCTCACTTGGACATATCTCTTTATCTTGTAAATAATATGGACTAAAGGTCTGAAAAGCATAGGGGTACAATGTTAAGCTGTCCATTCATAAAATGCTCAGTGATGACGCAAACAACATGCTTTTGCGCATTACAATTAACCTCCTTTTATGTTTTATTTGCCCTTATACATTAAATTTTATTGTTCTTAGAATGATCATAAAAATATTCTTTAATTATCTTTACATGGCTGTTCTCTGTTTTTCTGTCTGCCGGCTTAACTCTTCGCTCTTTTTCCGTCTTTCGGCATCTCGATATTTACGAGTCTTATCAATTGATGCCACTTCAGATATTAAATCGTCCACTCGACTGAATTGTGACTTTGGGTGACACTTGGATCTTCCCATTCAAGCAAGTAAGTCATTCTTTTTAGGGATCGTAGTGTCGATTAAGTATAAGCCATACTCTCCTATAGTGGGAAAGCGACAGTTGCCATATATGCACAAACATCTAAGTCGAACGACAAATATAAAAATTGCCACAACGTTATTAATAGTAATAGTGGTAGTGATCAGTTTAGCAGGAGTAGCAGTAGTAGTAGTAGTAGTAGTAGTAGTAGTAGTAGTAGTAGTAGTAGTAGTAGTAGTAGTAGTAGTAGTAGTAGTAGTAGTAGTAGTAGCTGCAGCAGCAACAGCAGCAGCAGCAGCAGCAGCAGCAGCAGTAGTAGTAGTAGTAGTAGTAGTAGTAGTAGTAGTAGTAGTAGTAGTGGTGGTGGTAGTAGTAGTAGTAGTAGTAGTAGTAGTAGTAGTAGTAGTAGTAGTAGTAGTAGTAATAGTAGCTGCAGCAGCAGCAGTAGTAGTAGTAGTAGTAGTAGTTGTTGTTGTTGTTGTAATAGTAGTACTAGTGGTTGAAGTAGTAGTGGTAGTGGTAGTGGTGGTGTATGTGGTGGTGATATTAGTAGAAAAACTCGTTTTATCTGCTTAAATTAGAAGTATTAGTCGTAGTGCTGATGGTAGAAACAGTAGTTATACCTGCTTAAAAGTAGAATTGATAGTGGTGTTGATAGGTGCAGGCACAATCCTATTTAGTCTCACAACATTACACATATCTCGAGTAAAACAGGCTAGTCTCCATGGAACTAAATAAAATCTCTTGCAAATGGCCAATCAAAGCCTGTCTTTCTTCACTAGACCGTCAAGGCTTCAAGCCCCATCATCGCAGCACACGGGAAGTGATTGCCCCCTGTCGACCTCCTCTCATTAACTTAAAAGACGCTGCCGGAGATTTGGCCATAAACAGCTTATTAGGTGAACCATAATGAACTGAAGCTAAGATCTTGCATTGCTCGCTCCCAAAGTTTTATTTGGGAAGCTCAAAACAACAAGTCCGTTTTCCATGTTTACTTATAAGGGGATGGAGTGAGATTTATACTGGGTTCTTTGATGCAAGACAGCAACCCTAAAATTGTTTTTTTTTAATTACTGTATTTTCTTTATTTTTTCTTGACTAGCACTTAATTATTCTTAATGATAAAGTTTGATGTAATTGTTTCCAGGTAAGCTCACAATGAGATAGTTTCTCGTTTTATAAATGAGGTGTCAGTCTTTTTTCGCAGAAATATGAAATTCAAAAGAGATAAGAATTGTCCAGTGGATTTTAGCTACTAAGTTTTACACTACTTGGATTGCAACAACTATCAGAAGAACTGCGCAAGATCTTTTTATGATGATGCCTTCAAATCTGAAAACAGAGAATATTGACTCGAAAATGAGTGTGTTCTCTGCTGCCAACTTGGAGCGAACATTAACAGGCAGTGTCGCCAGATACATGTATGGATACCATCGTGTTTATCCATGTAGCAATGAGTCACAAAATAGCCAACACCAAAAGCTTCTTCAAAGTTGCGAACTACTCAGCAAAAGAGAAAATTGCCAAAAGGCAAAAGCTCAAAATCTTATTTGTAACGAATCATAGATGAAATATTTCATTTCGTTAAAGTGATGACCAAAGTTAGACTGGGTTTCGGCGACTTTTCGAATAAACCTACCTCCATGTTTTACACCTATCAACGCAGCATAATTGTGAGGTCTTTGAGAGTTATTTAGGAGGTGAAGCCACTACGAAACACTCCTTCCCTGAATCTCTCTGAGCTAATGCTGTCGATGCAGTTCTTAGCTAGATAGACTGGACAAATAGGTCATAACAAAACTCAATAGATAGAGTGGTGGAGCTGCAATAAAGAAGGCACGAGTTCGATCCTCGCCACACAAATTTAGTGATGTGGTTAAATCCCATCTAAACATCTAAACAGAACTAAACTTGGCTTGGCAGATATCCATCGTCTCAGAATAAGATGTTTAGGTAAACCTACGACAAGCCATATTGGTGACAGAACCTAGCGTGGCGAAAATGCATTGACGATGACTCTACTTAACAAAGGATTAAAACAAAAATATTCAGTTTACCGAATTCATTTTTCTGCATTCATTTTTAAACATTGATTTTACGTTCTTAATGATTGCTTAGTTTTTGCAGTTACGACTGAACAAAAAAAAATAATAAAAGAAATAATGAGAGAGAGAGAGAGAGAGAGAGAGAGAGAGAGAGAGAGAGAGAGAGAGAGAGAGAGAGAGAGAGAGAGAGAGAGAGAGAGAGAGAGAGAGAGAGAGAGAGAGAGAGAGAGAAGATAAGATAGAAATAGAAAGCTGTAAAAATAGAGTAAGAAAACG
Source organism: Elysia crispata (assembly GCA_033675545.1). Classification (NCBI taxonomy): domain Eukaryota; kingdom Metazoa; phylum Mollusca; class Gastropoda; family Plakobranchidae; genus Elysia; species Elysia crispata. The sequence goes on along the minus strand of JAWDGP010005428.1, from coordinate 280,561 downwards.
AGAAAGACAGTGCAATATTTGTGAATGATACCAAATCATATTTATCTTTTCGAGTACATCACTAAAAATAACTTTTATTTTGTTCTGAGACTTCTCACCTAACTTCTAGCGTGTGGATATCTGTGGTGTAGAGACCCTTGCCATCATAACAAGCTCACGGTCAGGCTGGGGTGTAACAGATAGCGCCAACAGTGCTGATTAAGGATCGGGAAGTTCCTTTCACACCAAAGGCGACGGACGCCCAGAAAGCATACCAGGACGGCCTTAGCCGCATTCTCGAGAGCCAGCTCTCTTTCAACGAAATCATTATCCTGCTCATGAAAATTCTTCCTGGGGAAGGCCGTTGTGTGGGAATCTGTGCGCTGAGGCATGGTCACAACCGGTCATTCCTGCCTCCCTGCTTAGCCACACTGTCCGAAGTCCCTTCATTTGGCCTGGATCCAAGGCTCACAGTAATAATTACCGTGCATCAGTATCGCCATAAAATGGTTCGGTTGGGCGGAGGATCAAATATAACAAAATTTATGCGGTACGCATGGACTGATTTGTGCTAGAAATCTGGTCAGATTCCCCTCTTTTTCATAAAAATTAATCATTGGAATGAAATTTTTGCACAATTGGTATAAAATATTTGTAACTTTAGTCCTTAACTTGGCATGATGAAGTGAATGTAGCTTGGCTATTAATTTTTCTTTCATATGCCACACAACCAAGCATCGTTAATATCTCACGGTAAAATAACGATAAAATAGTAAGGGTTAGCTCAGTTTTGAAATGTAACCAACATCTTCCATATAATTTTTTAAAACAATTTAGTAAGTCCTTTAAAGAGCTTGTTTGTATCCGAGAACTAATATCCAGATATGGAGATAAGTTGCGCAAAGTTTTATAACAATGCTATCATCTAACTAGGTCTTGCGCAAAACCAAATTTTAAAATCGGGGCAATTTTCTTTTCGTACCAATTACACTTGATTCGATTAACCAAAGGATGTTGCAATTAATGGGCCAGTGCTATGAAGCGCTTCTAACTCTAGGTGCGCTTCATAATATTAAAAGCTAAGACCAACGTCTTAACTTATGAAATGCAGGGCAATTACATTTTCAGTTTGCATAATTTAAGCTTAAACTTCAGAAACGTTTCGCCTTCCAGACATGAAGTTTAGATGTGGGACACTGAGAGCGACAAGGGATGGAGATGAGTGGAAGGTCACGACTGCCTACGCTAAAGAGCACGGCATATGATTGATTGATTGGTAAAAAGATGTCGGATGTATTTCATGAATGGTTTATAGAGCCAACAAATAGAGATTGGAATTACAAGTGTTTAGACCCATAAAAGAATACTTCATAATGAACATTTATATATATATATATATATATATATATATATATATATATATATATATATATATATATATATATATATATATATATAAAAGCATACCTTGGGTCTTAGAACTCAAGCAGATATTTGACTGAAGAGTCATTATATTAAATTATATTAAATGAACATTTATATATATATATATAAAAGCATACCTTGGGTCTTAGAACTCAAGCAGATATTTGACTGAAGAGTCATTATATTAAATTATATTAAATGAACATTTATATATATATATATATATATATATATATATATATATATATATATATATATAAAAGCATACCTTGGGTCTTAGAACTCAAGCAGATATTTGACTGAAGAGTCATTATATTCTACCTTGCAGTTATGATTTTCATTGATGACACGCAGCTCTCGTCTCACCTTGTATGCTGACGCCTAAGCAAGTTTATGTTTCACTTACAAGACCTGTCAGATATGAAGAGCTAAGGGCAAGAAGAGACATAAATATGCTTTTTCTCACTCCGAAAAAATAATCCTTGTTATTTCCCTTCTATAATGTTTTTGCTTAAAATAATAGTGTGTGTGACAAACAACTCGATCATGTCTAGTTGAGTGATGGACTGATACTTTTTGTAGAACGATTTTTTTTATTCAGCGTTTGATAACAAAAGGAAATATCAGCGTTTGATAACAAAAGGAAATATCTTATTTTTCTGCTTTTCGGGAAAAAGAACTAGGATTGAATACATATGCATGTTATTGTAGAGACCAAAGTTAATAAACTATCGGTTATATGGTTCAAAAGTCAACCCTCTTTGGATTGACACTGCTTTTAATGCATTAATTTGATCCATTACGAAGAAAATTTTATTACTATTAATAGTATGTCTCGCGAAAATCTAGGAAAGGATTGTGATTTGAGATAAAATGGAAATGGACCAAATGTCTCTAAGACATTGAAATCAATGTTTGTCGTTAGTCCTAGCAAAAACCAAAATTGCACCATTTGATCTTAGTAAGCTTTAATGGTGTATTGTATGTATATACACAGGACTAAACATAAATGTATATATATATATATATATATATATATATATATATATTTACACAGAGGCAGAGAAAGAGAGGGATAGCGAGAGAGAGAGAGAGAGAGAGAGAGAGAGAGAGAGAGAGAGAGAGAGAGAGAGAGAGAGAGAGAGAGAGAGAGAGAGAGAGAGAGAGAGAGAGAGAGAGAGAGAGAGAGAGAGAGAGAGAGAGAGAGAGAGAGAGAGAGAGAGAGAGAATCTATATGTTTGACAATTTTCCTTGCAGAAATGAAATTAAGGACAAACATCATTTTCATCTTATACTTATTTTATTTCCAAGCAGCAGTGAAATATGATTGGTCCCTTTGTCGTTGAACTATTCCCTCAGATCAAAATTCATGGCTTTACCACCGGCGCAATAGTTGGGCTGTAAAAAAAATTGAACTTTTTATGCTATACACACACACATATAATATATATATATATATATATATATATATATATATATATATATATATATATATATATATATATCGGACGTCATTAGTTTTTATTTGTAAGAAGATCATACGTGCTAATCACTGTACACCGAACCCATAGACCAGGCGTCCTAGACTGGATGAGGACTCTTACCGGACTAGGCGATCGAATTTATTGTTTTGGGAAAAGATAAGACACCTTGTGATCCATTTCAGGTAGCATTTTTAGTCCTTCTTATCGTCCATTATTGTTATATCTGCATCGGGGTAGATACTCATATGGGAAAAAAGAATCATTATTTCGAAAGAAAGTTTAAGTATATAACACTGAATTAGAATTTTAACAATTTGTTAACTCAGTTGACTTGCAATTTCAGTTTGAGTAACCGATGACAAAAGTTGTTTTCATAATTAACGAAAACAATAAGCAAAAATAAACTGCGCCATCTCATGTATTTTTTAAAGCTTATTCCAGATTCCTAAGACGTAGTATTTTAACTTTACAACACAATTAAAAATAATATATAGAAAATAAATCATAAGCAATGGATGTATTGGTTCATTATGATCTCTTCGATTGTGGGTTTTACTTTTACTTAGGTAGAGGTGAGTTGCGCCCGTCTGAGAACCTAATGGAATCGTCAAACAACCTAACGAGACACAAGACACAAGTCCCAATTCCCCTTCAACGCGTGCGTATCGCAACGAGCAGCTCGAACACTCTGAGCAGCCTGCTCCTCACTCAACTTTGCTCACAGGGTCTGTGTGGCTTCTCTCTAGCTTTGGAACTCAATTCTTGAATGTATACCAGCAAAAACCCCTAGATAGATGATACTGAACCAGCCCAGCGCTGGAAATGAGAGAGTAAACGTGCAGAGTGGAGCCGCTTTGAGTCACCAGCCACTCATCTCCTCTTTTTGATTCACGTCCCTCAAAAAAGCTGGAGCCTGGATTTTACTCAGTCTAGCGCTTAGCTTGTATAACAATACACAAGTTGGGCTCGCCGAGAGCAATAAAAATAATTCACAACAAAACTTTGTACTGCTCTCTGCCTAAGTTGATGTCATGTATTAAAAAAAAAACATTTCTGGGTCAAATTCAATTTTTTTAGGTTTTGCCCTTTGAATTTATAAATACGCACTTAACATATCGTATTTCTTTTTATTTTTATCTCAAACTTGATTTTATTTCTACCTAACCGTGTTAATATTATAAATTCCACTTTTGCTAATTTTCCTTCTTTTTTATTTGTTGGTTTAGTGTCTTGTTATAGTAATAGTAAGATCATTTCAGATGTATATGGTGCCGCTTACAATGAAATCAAAAGTTCCCTTAGCGACAAGGATTTCCTCTTTTCCAAAAATTAATGCGGCTGGGCTTTGTTCAGAACAAATTGGAAATGAAAACTTCTCATCCTGATATGTGTCTGACATTTTTGTTGTTTTTTTCCGTTTAGTCGATGTACAAAACATCTAATGATAACAATGACTGCAAGCAAACCACCCTATTATAAGCGTTTTGCATGCAAATGTCCAAATCGTTTTAGTCAAATGTAACAGGTGTTAAAGAGTGGCCCAAGATCCTGACCATAGTTGACTGAATGTCACTAGTATGAACTTCTTCTCCTTTACTCTCACAAAACTTTTGAAGGTCATAGAGAGGTGGCGGTTATGTGTAATTATGAATGGTGACAATATAGAGTAATCAAAGTATTGGTGTTAAATTACAAAGGTCTATCTTTATTGCTTTATATCTAGGTAAAAAAACTCCTTGAATCCCCCTCGCACAGACTTGAGAAGCAGCCACTTAAATCTTTCTTGCTATTGGAAATTCAATTTAACAAAGAGTTATGTACACAGTTAGAAGCCATAAGCTCTAGAATTTTTAGATGCTGTTCGCGTATAAAGCAATAGCGTCTGCAAGAATGCATATTGTGTTACATTTGCAGTAAAAAAGGGAAACAAAAAAAACAAAAAAACGCGCATATTAGACAACATTTACAACAAAATTATTCATTTCTGATTAGATCTTTGAAATGCTTCTAATTATTGAACAGAACTTATGACTTTGAACATTGTGACAAAAAAAAAGTCCAATCATAAATAGCGCCTTGTTATAGAGAAAAATATCCTATTCTTATACAGTATTCATTTTTTCCCCCTTCATTCTCAGAAAGAGTTCCTGTGAAACTTCTTATGAGGGCCAACACTCTCTCTTTTTAATGCAATATTAAAACTATTGGGTGCAGATTGGTTTATGTTAGTTGGTCATAGTTATACAGTTTTACATTAATTAAAATTTTTCTCTGCACACAACCTCATACAATATTGGTGAAATGTTAAGAAACTATATCAAAACTTATTTTTTTATAACCGATTATAAAAAATCTAGCCTATCGAAATATCTTAACTTTCTTCATAAATATAAAAGCTTATTTTTCAACTTTGAATGCTTTTCGGCCTACATCCAAGTTTTCGGGTCAATTCATGATTTGTAAGTAGATAGAATGGCTGTGTAAGTAGTTCCACAACTAGTACAAATCACCTCCGTTACAAACTGCTCGTTGAAAAAGAGAGGTAATTGGAATGGGAGATAAATTTAATATTATTGGGAGTTATGCACCATTGAAAACGAAAGAAATGGTTTTTAGTGAATTTACAAGCAAGAAAATTTCTTTCTTTTGTGGTCAATTCAAATACCTGCTCTTTAAAATCCGCACCACTGAACATGCTGCAAGCGTATTGCGGCGGTTATTTGATATCTCTAAAATTAAAAGCCATATGCATGTATTATGTAGACCAGGTCCATGTTAACCATCTAGAGCCAATTTTTTTTTTTCTGCTGGGTATCTAAAGGCATTGGCTCTGTCTAACACAGTCATGCTGTTTAACATTTTTTTATGGTCTGCAATCTATAGCGTCAATAATCATGACTCCTATTTCCTTTAATTACGCATGGTTACCAGTTTAATCTCTTTCTATCTCAACAACAGGGCTATCTTAAGTGTTTTAAAAAGCACAACCGCTTCGGTCAAACTTAGTGTTACTGGGCGTAATGTTATGTTGGTGAATCTCAGTGATTCAGATAATATTTTCTTTCATGTGATATAATAAACCTGACACATTTTTCTCAGGTATTTAAGATAAGCAGAGTCTCACAATTCATCTGTCTATTCATTCAACTCGTTTAAATGTCATCCGACCCATGTTTAATCATCAGCTCCGTTCACATCTGTTGGTGAAAATTAGTAGAGGAATTCTTTTAAATTACTTTTTCAAGGCGTTAATCATAAACGCAAAATTTTCACAACTCTTTATGCAAAAAAAAAAAAAAAAGGGATCACATGGTAATCTCAAATATCATATATCAGGATATTTTTAATAATATTAGAGTATATAAAAATTTTTAAACATTTTAAAACAACACTTATGAGACTTAAAATTTGCATCTCAAGATTTAGCTTTAAATGAAGACTAATAGAGAGGAAATTATTTTAAAATGATTTAAATATGTATATTTCTAGGATGTCGCCAATACCCTTACCGACACCATTTTTTTATGCGTGAACATCTTACAAACGGTGAGGATTTAGAGTGCTCGATAGGTCTTAATGCATCTCTTAATAATGGAGCTGGGCGAAAAATGAGGACTGTGAGCATTTCTAGACCACCTAGGTACATCAAAGTTGTCACGAAGTTTAATATTGCCCTAGGGATTGGAACGGTAATATTATTTTCTCCCAAAAAAGTGCTTTTGGAAATTAAGGGCAAAAATATGATCCTTATTTCCTTAAAAGAATAAGGTGAGTTTGAGAACTTCTTCCTGTAAGCACAGATTGACAGAGGTGGTAGAAATATAACAAAGAAAGCCTGAGATGTAGGTGGCGGCAGTTCTTTAGCCGTCAGGAAGAACTACAGGTCATAGAACACGATCAAATTAAAGGATCCATTAAAGTTGCTTGAACATAGGTTCTAATTCTATAGCTAAGATATTTTCAGCAGCTAAGACTCAAATCAAAGGGTTAAAAGTTAGATCAACATAAATCTAGATTTTAATTTTAGGCCTAGAAATTCAAAAGGACAAGATCTTTACCAAGATTCTGTTTTAAGAATATAGATATATTTTGATTCTAAGTGAACATAGATAGGTAGAGGCATATACCTAGATTATAGTTTACATACGCCTATTTAACACACACACACACACACCCATATTTAGCTCGGCAAACTGACACCATGGTTTTCAGCCCGTTTTTAAAATGCAAATTATATCTTCAGAATAAAAAAAAGATACCGGAAAGTTATCTTTCAATCTCCAAAAGAAAAAAAGGAGGGGGGAGGGAAAGAGCGCCAAGTGTTTTTTATGATAGAAGATTATATAGTTTATCTTTTGATTCAGAGCTAATATTGGAAAAGAGCTTGAACGATTTTATGATGAAAATTGGGCATAGACTAAAACATAAACAATCATTAAGCAACAATACTAGTATGAGTTACAGAAGTGAAAGCCTCATTATTAATTCATGCATTGATAGAAACATTATTTTTGTCAAAGAGGCCGAATAAAGAGTGATAAAAGAATTTGAATTGCGATATGGAAATAACGCAAGAAGCTTTTTCAATTACAATCTTATTATAAAAATAATGTCTGCTACATCAAAACAAAGGAAACATTTGAAGTTTTCGTTGTATTAATTATCAGAGAATATAATAGTTTTATATCAGAATGCCCTCACCTTCCAAAAAGTGGTTGCGAAAGTACCAAAGCAACTCGACAAATCTGAGTCTGGCTGCAGAATGCACCGGAGAAATCTTGTTCAGAGTGAAACAGAGGAAAATGATGTACACACCATTGGGCCTACAGATATTTCATTGAGTTCTGTGTGCTGTGCATAGAATTCAAATTGTTCATATTATGACTATACTGAACATTTTTTTTCTTTTATCTCTAAAGACAGATGTTTATCATCTTCTGATCCATATATATATATATATATATATATATATATATATATATATATATATATATATATATATATAAACAGGTTTAGGGCTGAATTACGGATCCGCGACATATCAAGGAAGACATAAATCCAATCAGAGGACAAGATTGGTTTGAATTTTATGGTCTTGTTTTTTTTTTTTTTTACCAAATCCTACAAGCATCGGCGCCGCGACGGTTGAGAGTTTTTTGGGGGCCGAGCAATGTCATGTTAACTTAACACTGACTCCTCTGATACATGTTATGTGATTGTTTGATTTGCCCACAGATGTAATGCAACTTAAAAGCGAACTCGCCAAAGCTTCCTTAAACACATATTGTGCCGTCTGATTCGTCTTGGAAGCAAATTTGTCGATGCTTTATCTTTGGTTGTAATATTATCCTTCACAATTTATGGTACTCTTATGATCAGACAAAGCAGCCAAGACATTGAGTATGTATGAGTAAAGCTTATTGATTTCGATGAATGCTCGCATTGGAAACTTTTCTTTTGAATGAAGAGCACTTAGCTCAGTGACTAGAAAGTGCCGATCAAGCATAGGATAGTTTTGTACAATGGTTTTTATCAGCTTTGTTACATTTTATGCATTGTCTTTAAATTATTTCGCATTTACAATTGAAAGTCCATCAAAAACTCGGATTTTTGGAAACGGTCTGGCATGTGTGTTGTGAGAATGTCACACATCTTGCATGCATCTTTAAACGGTGAAGTGATGCGCTGTCGCCTTTCCTCAGTATCTTGCAAACAGTATTGTGGTAACCGTTTTCTTACAGCCGAAGTAAAACCATGTATTAGGTTTGCACTAGTTCTCTTCCTTTCTTTAAAAAAGGATAAGAAATATCTACATTTTAAGTGCTGTTATGTTTTTGAGAGTCCAAAAGATTCTTGTTTTGTTTTTTTCACCCTATTTGAATTTAAGCCAGGCATTCTGACAATGCTCCTGGTAATTGGTAACACTGTTATGCACACGTCACCGGAAATTTCACCCTTGTGCGAGAAAGGCTTTTGTCTAACACTTCTCGGAGTGCACATATTATCTTTTGAGATGAAAAGAAGAACGTTGAAAAGGCGAACAAGTTTGCGGAAAACAGATTTGCATAGGGTGTCAGTTTTTGAAGGACAAGAATTATTTGATAAGCATAACAATGAATGTAATGTGCATTTGGGTATGTTTCATAACTATTGCCTGAACACTTCGAATGGTGCCACTCATAACTGTTGCACCGTCAAAAGCTTATGCAATCGACATGTTTTATAATTCATAAGGAGCCAGCTCATCTACTAGAATTTTTGCAAAGGCTGATTGAGTCAGATCACGAACTTTAATAAATTTAGAAATCCTTCTTTATGATCCCAAATTCTGATCTGCAAGAAAAATCAGTTGTTCCATTGGTCTTAATGGCAACAAAATTAGCATTCCTTAATTGTGAATTTGTATTGTTAATGTAAACTTCATAAATACATTCAAGAAGCTATTTTGAATCACCACTGATGCGTACTTTGTGGCATTTGAAGTATCTGAGTGCTGATGAAGTTGGCTATCAAACGTAAACAATAGTTGAATGTGGTCAAGACATCCCTCAAGAACGCCACAGAATTCGATAGCTTCAATAATTTTGCTAAATATATTTCTGTTGTTGGCAACATATTCATCACGTTTTTCAAAAGACAACCAGTATCCTGAGCTGATTTGTGCAGCGATATTGATTATTACAATTGCCTTTGAACGGGCTCTTAAGATTTGTAGCAGACTTCCTATGTTTATAGGCTCTATGTTTCAAATTTATATTTCCATCTTTAAACCACTTCTGGTTCGTTTGAGAATCTCTGAAGATCATGCAGTTAAAACTGTAAAAACTATTTTGACCTTGCTCAAATCTCATAAAGCTTGTATAGATTGAAAATCTTTCCTGCTTTCTTTTTAACACAGAGTGCCAAGTTTCTAATGGATGATGAGGTCCTAATTTTGTTATTGCCAGCTTATCGTGATGAAGCAAAGATTTGAAACGATTTTGAAGTAAAAAAGTTAACTATCCAATTTGCCGTCATGAAGGAATTCATGCAATTATATTTTCATAAAATTTTAAATGTATTTTAGGCTCGCAAATGCTTGAATTATCAAGTAAATTGTAAATATGGGAGACATCTAGATCACTCTAACACTATGGCCAAATAATGCGTCGCAGAGATGATCTTCACAATGGAAACCTATCTAACCTTCCGAAATCAGGCCAATTAGGCAAGAAAATCAAATTTTAGGGCTTAAGCCCCAAAACTGAAATGAAATGGCACCGATGTCTCTTGCCGATATGACACGGTCAAAGTCAAGTAACGACATTTTATGTATCTTTCAATTTTTTTAGGCTTAAGGGATAGACCAATGAAAAGCCTTTTTACTTTCTTGCACGAGTGCCATGGTGGTTAGAACGAGTGCTTGTAGTAATCATAATATTCATAATAATCGACACATTTATATTGGCGCCTTATGTCGCATCGAAGGATTGCTGGGGATATTTTGGAAAGCTCCAACCCAAATACGAGAGCAATTAAGATATGGCATACAGTCTCCAGTTAGTGATGTTTGTTATCATTCTTTCATATCTGCTATTCAAAACTGAAGTAGAACAAAAGATTGTGGTCAAAATAGTCCAAACAACAGGCGGGGGCTGAAACCTCAGTCCAGGCGACGCCGCTGTTTACAAAAGAAGCAGATCAATGTGTTAGTAGGACTGGTGGAATTGTAAAGGGAGCCATTTAGAAAGATTCATGAAATGGTAAAGATCTCTTGCAAGTGATCTTATTTTGATTTTCAAGGTCTTTCTAAAAAAAAAGATCATCCAGACCTTTTGTCTGCGACCATATAAATTTATAGGGGTAACATAGATTTGAGAAAGAAAGGTCACTATAATAGAACACAAGCCATGCAGATGATCACGTTGTACAATTGGTCTATTAGAGCACCGAAATAATGAATATGTCTGTATCTGCAAAACTATCCCCGAAAACTCTTCCTGAAATAGCTCTCTGCAGACTCAAAGTGAAGTACAGATCTAGGTTGTAGCGGATGAAAGATAATTTTGAAATGTTGAACTAATCGATGTCAATCTTTACAAAATCTTCACCGGCTTTTGCCATAATGCTTTCCACCGAAAAGAATCAATTTAGAAGTCTCTGTTGTAGTTGAATAAAAATGCGAACGCAGAAGTGTTAGTGTCAGGTTAACTTTTTCTATCATTATGGATAAATAGTTACGGCATATTAAGTCACGTTGTATCAGTGATATCATCACTAAGGCATTTTACTCCAACATGACGCGTTGTGTAGCAAGAAAAAAGTGTACTTTACCAATGAAATTTTAGTGAAGAAAATTTAAACGTTTATTTCAAAGCCCTTTATGGAAAAAGTGATAGAGGTGTACTACAGTCCACTTTTTTTCATAAATAATCACACATTCAAAAGAATATTTTTAAATAATTCAAAATTCTTATAAGGATACTACACTGTGTTCATTTTTTTCCTCGAGATAAAACACGACATCTAGAATTCAAAATTGATTTGATATTTAAAAACACTGCGCTGCCCCAGTGTGCATTTTGTTCTTGAGTTAACACCTTGAGTCTTCCGACCTTATTGTGGTCAGTCTCGCCATGGTCAGTCTACCCAGCTGAAATAAAGCTCTTTCTTCATTCTAATCCTTTCACTTCTCCTTCGTTTTCTTAGATACTGATTGAACTACATTTGATTGAGCTTATTCAAGCTTGTTTTCTCTCCAAGCGACAAGATTATTATCATTTATATCTACTTCAAATTATTCCCGTTGATAAAGATGATGATCTTTGGACACTCATTGTTTTGACTTACGACCTTCACTTCTGTCTTTTTTCAACAATTAAAATCCAATCCTTCTGCTTCAACATTGTCTAGCAAGCGTTGCAAGTCTTCTTTATTTTCTGCAATTCAAGCAGTATCATCAGCTTATAGCACTCATATTTAATTTCCTGAGTATCCATCTAGGTTTCGCATAAGTTTTTCACTGCATAAAGAGAAAAGGTCTAAGGAAAGCACATTATCCTTGTCTAACGCCACGCTTTATTTTTTTTACATGAGCTGATTTTCCTCTTAACTCGCATTGCTGCTGTATGTTCCCAGTGCGTATTTTTGATGAATCATAGATCTTTTCCATCAATCTTCGACTGTGCTAGTTGTGTGATTATCTCATCATATCGCTCTCTGTCAAATGCTTCGGCGCAGTCGATGTGGTACAGGTATACCTCTTTTTGCATTTCCAAAACTCGTTCAACTATAGCACGAAGGATGTAGATAGCTTTTGTGGTACCTTTCCCCTCCACAAAGCCAGACTGTTCCTCTATTTTCATGGTTTGATTTTATTTTTGACTTGCATCATGATGATTCTTAAAAGTATTTTTGTAACATGACTTATATCGTTCGATATAATTCATACTCTATTGCTCCTGGTTTCTTTGGCAGTGCTGTAAGCATATATAGATTTGGAGACCTATGGTGAATCTGACCTATGTCAAAGATTTTGTTGATCATATACTTTCCATAGTCTTCAAGTGCTTTTCAAAATTCCACTGATATTAGGTAACACAAAGTAAAATCCAGCAAATTTGAATAAAACTAATTACACTATAAAGATCTTGTGGCGACATGAAATTTCCAACAAATTTCATCAAAATCGTTTGCGAAATAAAACTTTTACAGCTTTTTCAATTTTGTGCATAACGCCACATAACAAATTGCGTGCATCGGGCTATTTTTAAGAACACATAAAAGTCATTTGTTAAATCTTATGAAAGAAAAAGTGACATGTTTACAAAGTCCACTACAATGATTAAGCACATACAAAATTTCAGGGGGGTAGAAAATAAAGAAAAACATTTAATAGTCACCACTTGTGGCACATCAAAATTACAAGCAAATAGACTACATGAGGCACTTTTGGACCATCATAAAAAAAAAAACCACACATTCTTCAGATTGTTTCAATACTTATTTTGCCAATACAAAATATTGTATTTAGTTCACTCAATTTTTTTCAGTAACCTACAATTTTTTTTTAAGTTAAAGAAACCTAAAATTGGCTTAGCGGCAAATTTTGCGCGTTGGAAGAAAATTGGTCAAAAGAGCATCATATTTCAGAGGTTTTATCATAACAAACAAATTTTCCGTACTAGAGTAATGAAACTTTCAGATTTTATAGTATTTTTAGGATGCTCAATCTAATTATGCTATCTATTTGATAATTTGATCACTGCTTATATATCAAAACCGTATTTCAAATCACCGACTAAAGTAAAAAGAATTCTAATCCCAGATTAATTATGATTGAACGTTATATTATTTTCAAATGCACACATTATACTATAAGCTGAACAAAAAAAAAATTAATTCGATTTGGCTACGAAAAATAGAGAGTAAAATAATTACATTTGGCTACTTAAGGCCAATTTCATGACTTTCTAGATCTAAATATCAGCAGCCGCCATTTTGAATCTAGTTCATCAACACGTCTTGAAAATGTGGTTTTATCCACAAATTTTGAGTATTCACAGATAAAATCGGGTTCGCATTATTTGAAATATGCATAATATATCCACAGATGCATGCAGTTTCAAAAGTCATTGAGTTTCAAAAATTAAATCACTAAAAATTTTATTGAACTGACCACGGGTTTTGTTGCTGTTCCTTGCTCTGCACACCCTCCCGTCTAAAAACTCGAAAACCATATTTATTTTAAGTTTTTACCTTGATGCCAAAAATGGCTGCCTCTATATTTCTCCTTTTGTGTGGTATGAAACTAAACTGGAGCTTCTTCCAGTCATGAAGCAGTTTGAATCATGCAAAAATATGATTTCTTGGCCGAAATATCGCAATTTTAGTGAAAGCTGTATCATCTGTGTGACGCTGCCAGCAAGCGAATTTTCAAAGAGGTAATCTTTTTAATGCAGATTTTTTTAATACCTGCAGTTTATGAATAACAAAAACAAAACAAATCACATGTTTCAAAAAAAAGAAAAAACGATCTTTCCAGTGATTTGAGTTTTGTTTGTGTAGACTTATTATAAGGCAGTTTTTAAAAGGTTCTAAAGTAGGGTAATTTTGACGTCATCAGTGATGCGTTAATTTTTCTACCGCCAGGAGATAGGGACTTTGTGGTACCTACTAATATACTGTCTGGGCCAATGGCTTTGCCTCAATTCATTTATCTTATTGCTGACCGGATTTCACCTTTCATGAAAGATGATCCAGCAAAATAGCGCTTCATTTTATTGAAATTGTTTCTGTGGTCTTCAAAAAGTTCTGCTTTGTATTCTTCTCGTCCTAATATTTTTTTCCCTTTTCCATAATAATGTCACCGTTTTTTTACTTTAGGAATCATGTGGATAAGCAGGTTGCATTTCAGAGAACGCTTCGATATTTCTGTACATTGTCTGCCTAGCACTTTTGGTGAAAATTTTTAATCTGTATTAGGCCCTTTTGCTCTGTGGGAATGTTTTATTTTTTTTATAAGTTGAACAGCTTTGAATTTCCTCAAAGTAGTGCACCTCTAGACACTTTTTGTACATATTTACGTTGTCTTAAAATTAGCTGTAAGAGAATCTTTAAAAAGCTAATATTGGGAAAAGAACAAAAATATAAAAATTATTAATTTTGTTTTCCACTATTTTATTGTTACGCGCGGTTTCAGGGTAAAAAATGCCTTCTGAGGTAGTATCGATCCATCCTGTGAGACGCCATATGCCGTAATATTTACATCCATTATCTTTATTTCTCAATTAACTTCAAAACCTATTCTATTTTAAGGTTAAACATGCCAACCTTTTCTGAAAATTTTGTTGTTATTAATTTTTCAACATTCTTATATTATTTCTTGTTCAGGACAATATCCAGAATCAAATTCTGTTTCTAACTCGTTGAGAGGGATGTCAGGAAGAGGAGCCATACCTAGTCCCCGAAGATGGTTTTGCACATACACACAGCCTCATCATTTCAATGCTCCGAAAAACCAAATGCAAAATTAAATGTGATCATCAGCATGCTTTTGATTTATCCATTTACAAATTGAAAACCCCGTTCTACAAACGGGTCACAGGTGTCAATTTGCCGAGGCTGGGGCTTAGAACTGGTCTTGATATACCTCCTTTTACTTACATGATACAGATAAAATTATATGCCTCCTCCTATCCACCTTTATGTAGAATCTAGAAGTCTCCATAATTCTTGTTCTAAACACAAAATTTAGATAGAGAACTTAATTCCTTTTGGAATAAAGGAAATCGACTTAATATTCTCTTCTTTCCCAATCTGTTATTTAGATCCTTTTAAACGCTTAATAAGTTAGAAGGCTGGGAATTTTCGCGTTAAGTGCATAAAAGGGCACTGCCTTGTGTGAATTCTTAGCCATGAAATTATTTAAACCTAGATAATTGTACACCTCAAGTCCATTGATAAAGACTTCCGTTGTTAAGAATTAAAAAAATAATGGCGCGCGAAATTGGTGATCGTAAGTAAGCTTATGTTGACGAAACAAAGCACTTTGGGGAAATCGAGAAAAGCAGTTTGCGTTGATTTTCTATGACTTTATAACCTAGCTACATGAATGATGTGGACACCTGTAAAGTTTCAAAGGTGTGCGTTGAGCAATAACGGAGGAGTTCGCGGCCAAACCCTATCAAGTCCGCTTTTATATAATAGATTGTGATACCTTTTTGTTCCTAAAATCAATACTACGACCAAAAAATTTAAGTGGTCGCAAAAAAAGACTTGACAGCTCTAGTTTATTCAAAGCTTGAATATCGGCGTTTAGATCATCTTCAAGATATCTATAGTGTCTCATGGATCTTTCAAATGTCTTCCGCTTCTCTTTACATTCGATTCAGATTTGAATTATATACATTGGAAGCTTCTAGACCTAACATTCCTTATAGAATATGATAATGCCCATATTCGCTCATCAATTTATCTGTACTATCTTGTAAGAATAGGTGAACACACAATACCATAAAAGTCAAACTAAACAACACTTACTACAAACCTGTATAAAACTCAGATGTTTTTGCCATTGGTATAAAGCCGTTTAAGTATGACATATTTAATATAAATCTCTCAGGTCTCAAACATTTTATCCATACCATCTGGTATGAATTGATAGAAAACAATACCATACAAGTCAAACCAATCTTGCCCTCTGATTAGATTTATGCCTCCTTACATACTTCATGGATATGTAATCGTATAAAACAGTAATAAAAAATGTATGAAGTACAGATGGTTATACCGTAGTATACAGCATTAAAAAATGAGATAAAACTTCATTTAATCTACACCATCCATGCAGGAATTGGTAGAAAACAAAGCCATAACAGTCAACACCAACCTTGCCTTTTATGAGATTTACATGCATTTTAGTTTTCGTGCATATTTTAACAGTAAAACAGCCGTAACATTGTATAAAGCACAGCTGTACATTCATTAAAACTTGAGAAACAGAATATTAACCTGTCTTTAAACTTTTTATGCTGGCCGTCTTGTGAAAATTGGTGGAAAGCAATACCATAAAAGTCAAATCAGCTTTCCCTCTGATAGTATTCATGTCTCCTTAGATATTTCGTGAATATGTACAAGAATAATATAGTTATAACCGTGTGTAAAGCATAGATGTTTATATCGTTTGTGGACAGCCGGTAAAATAATGAGAAAAGGTTTTATTACTCGCAAATTACTATTTGATACGCACCATTTTGCAAGATTTTCCGGAAAAGCAAAACCAACATTGATTTTTATAAGATTTACGCCTCCTTTTGGTTTTCGCGGATTACATCAAAATCAGTGTATTTATAGTATTCTGTCTAATATACACAGCAGCCCATTCGGTTCTTAAAGAATCATTTCAATTGTGAGATATGATTCTGTCAATCCTCACAAAATTGTTGATCTGCAGTATCTATCAATCTTTATGGAGTTAAGTTCTTTAAGAATACATTTTATGTCGTATAAAAACTTTATCTAACTTTTATATCTCTCGTTCTAAAAAGTACAAGATTCCCTCTTGAAAGAACTCTGGGTTAGCTGCTTTAAAACTTTCTGCTGCAAAAAGTAAGATATTAGCTTTCTGCGAATACTTAATGATAATCACGTCAGCTCACAGGGTATAAAATTATAACTGTTTCCATAAAAGAACTCTACCCTTAACAGGAACTCGATTCTTCCTTTCATCAGTGCGAAGCGTTAGTTACTTTCAAAAATGAAAGTGTAAAATGTCACTGGATGGGGTCAAGAGTTCGCATCGGCCAATACGGAATCCGGAATCAACAGGCTATATTCTTGATTCACAAAATTTTGTTTTGGGACACATTTTTAGAAATTATTTTCTGATGCGCCGGCGGAAAGGACACTGATCGCCGCATCTCGTTAATGCGTGTAAAAAAATAATTCAGAAAAAAAAAAAAAAAAAAAAAAATTGACTGGCAAAGTCATCTGGCCACGGGTTAGCCTCAAATTGCGGGCATGCCGGCCCAAGCCGACGGTGTTGCGCATGTACAATCTAAAAATACGGACCAAAATTAGGCCTACACCTATAAAGTCGCACGCACGAAACGAAACAAACCAATGGCGTCGCACGACTCTAAATCTTTGCACCAGAATAATCAAAAGCATAAAGTTTTACCTTATCCAGGTGCATGAAAAAAATTAGCACCGGGGTAACCCAAAGCCCAAGGATTTTTAAAAAAATAAATAATATGAATATATATGCACTGTGTGTTTTTGTTAATACAAATGTCACGAAAGTGTAGACATTTGTTTGTGTGGTATATTTGAATAAAGCTAATAAAAGGTCTTAAAATATAAGACTAAAAGAAAAAAAATTATGAGACTTCAACTTTTTAGTGCAAAAAAAAGGGGCTTTAACTTTTTATAGGCAATTTTTTTCATATGAGGTCACTCTGCCTTGTTCAACTACTGCATCTTTAATTTCTCTCCTATAACTTTAAATAATGCTTCTTATTCCGTTGATAAAATATAAGAGTTAGATGACTAGTTATAGGAGGCAAATGTGTGAGTTTGCGTGCATCATGTACACTTATAAGCAGAGACTTGTTACTTCTCTGCTTAGTTACTTTGCTAAGTCCTTTCAACATCGTGTTAGGTCAGAATTAGTCATCTCGTTTAAATTCCTTAGTTGCTTGATTTGCAACATACGGTTCAATTATCGACGTTAAAAATTCTAAATTGAATTTAGAGAATGAATCAAACCCAAGGGTAATTTAGCATGCACCCCCAAATGTTAGATGAAAATTTATATGAACTTTTATTTGAAAGAAAATCAAGGAACAGTATGGAAAGTATCATGGCTCTTTTCAGAATAAAGAAAAATTATTTGGGTGAAACATAATTTCAAAACCACTTTTAAAAACATGGCAAAAAGAAATGATCACAAATAGTGATCTAGCAAGCTACACTTATGATACTTAAGTTGTACTTGGCTTTTTTTTTTACCTGTTATCAAT
Organism: Elysia crispata; assembly: GCA_033675545.1. Taxonomy (NCBI): domain Eukaryota; kingdom Metazoa; phylum Mollusca; class Gastropoda; family Plakobranchidae; genus Elysia; species Elysia crispata. The sequence continues at coordinate 262,173 of JAWDGP010005428.1, read as the reverse complement.
AAAATCTCATTTGATCTGACCAAAAGTACTAACCTATAGGCTTGTTTGATACTTGCCAGATGATAGTATCCTTGCAATCTACAGGGCTAGTTCTTGTGAAGCAGTCCATAACTGTCTCATTACCAGACTTTTGATAGAGTAAATGTCACCCCGTTGTCCTTCGAAATAATCTGTAATGTAACGTCACCATCGCCAGATTTCAGGTTAAAGGTGATGTAAATTTGATATTTTGGCCTCGCCATGTCGATCAGTTGATGGTTGTGATACTTTGGCGCCGCCTACACATAAGAACTTAAACTTTTAAAGAAATATATGTATTCTATTTTTTTTAAATTTTTTATGGAATGGCCTCTTAATAAAAGCATCGTTGATATCTGCACCCCTCCAACCTTCACGTTTTTTTACATCTCAAACAGCTGCCAATTTGGCTTCAAGTGATGCCCAAAGTGGATAGCGCATAACACACACGAGTGAGCTGTACAGTATAAGTGAAAAACGATCAAAATAAGGAAAGCCATTTCCAGATAAGGTCTTCAATAAATAGTTCATAGTGCGTTGTAAATTTTGCGTCATTGGGCAAAGTCTACAACAATGACGACATCTATACATACAGGGATCAGAAATATCCATAGTAATAGAGAAACCGGCTTCTACCATAAAATTGTCTCCAATACTGTTATTGACTTCCCAAACAGGTGTGTACTCAAGATCAAGCCAAACTCAATCCAGGTATTCCTTTTTCATGAAAATGGTCGGCAGTCTCGAGAGCAAAGGTCTCCGTGATGGGCTACGAAAAGGAAACTGCTTAGTTCTAGTAACACACCTCTGCTTCTTTCGAATCATAATATAGTTTAACAAAGACCTCAAAATTCGATTCAATTTCAAGGCAAAGCATTAGAACCAACATTCATAAGTAAAACTTTTTAAGGTTACGTCTATTTTGCGAAAAGATCCAGAATCCAGATGGAAGAGAGAGAGAAAATGAAGCGAAGAGAGAGAGAGAGAGAGAGAGAGAGAGAGAGAGAGAGAGAGAGAGAGAGAGAGAGAGAGAGAGAGAGAGAGAGAGAGAGAGAGAGAGAGAGAATAAAATAATCTAGTGCCTCAATAATTTTCAATGCAGAAATGAAATTAAAGACAATCATTATTTTCGTCTTATACATATTTTTATTTCCTAGCAGCAGCCAAATGTTACGATGTTTGGTCCTTTGTCGTTGAACTATTCCCTCAGATCAAAATTCATGGCGTTACCACCGGCGCAATAGTTCGGCTGGAAAAAATGGACATTTTTTTTTGTTATATACATTTATAATTTCCATATTTAAACACAAACAAAAATTTGTTTATATATATATATATATATATATATATATATATATATATATTTTTTTTTTTTTAATTAGCTCTATTCATATTCTCGATGTACCTGTATGCAAAGGTAAATAAGAGCAATGGAATACTGAGCATAGTATTACTTTTTAAGATCAATGATTTCTGTATTGACAGTTTCACATATTGTACAGTAAGCAATAAAATACCAAATATCTTATTTGGTTTTTATTCGCGTAAAATGTTCACTGATTCCAAAATCTTTCAATGGACACGATAAACGTTCTCAACAAACCAAACCTGTCAAAAAATTTGTATTCTTTGACTATTCGATAAAATACAAAATAATAAAGATAAAATACGTTTCTGCAATTAAGACTTCCACTGATAAACCGGGCTAATCACTGTACACCGAGCCCATAGACCAGGCGTCCTAGACTGGATGAGGACTCTTACCGGACTAGGCGATCGAATTTATTGTTTTGGGAAAAGATTCCGTGTCGCTAGCTTTCTAAATTGCTCTTCTAAGGCCAATCTCTCTAACATCATTAGTCTTTAAGATCTATACACATATTTTAAATCAAAGACTGACAAAACTCGCCACTTCACTCGAAATAATACCAGAAGAACAGGCGGCATTCAGAAAAAAGTATTCCACTGTAGACCATATATTTACTCTTTACGCCATGATCTTAAAGCAATTCTCTCGAAACAGAAAACTGTACGTGGCATTTATTGACTATAAAAAATGTTTCGACTCAATTAACAGAGATGCACTTCTCAACAGTCTTAAACGTTACGGAGTCTCGGGAAAAATAGTTGCGGCCATAAGAGGCATACATAGTAACGTATCATCAGCTGTGAGAAATAATCACGAAATAACTGATTTCTTTGATTGTCCAGTAGGTTTAAAACAGAGATGCCTCTCAAGCCCGTTGCTGTTCAGTATTTTCATCTCAGAGTTAAGTCGTAACATAAATACAGAAACAAGACATGGTATCCAATTGTTACCTAACATGAATACTATGCACCATTTGCTTTTTGCTCACGATGTAATACTGGTCTCAGATTCTGTTACAGGTCTCCAGAATAAGCTAAATGTTTTGTATAGCCAATCAAGGAGACAAGGCTTGCATGTTAATAAAGAAAAAAGTAAAATCGTGATTTTCTGAAAGGATGGTTACCTAAGCAAGCATGAAAACTGGACTTATGGAAATACAAAATTAGAGATTGTAAATTCATACAAATACCTTGGTATTGATTTCTCAACACGAATGAGCCTCACAAATTGCGTTACAGACCTAGTCACTAAAGCCAAGAAAGCAAGTTTCTGTATTATAAAATCACTGAAAAGATTAGCATGCAATGGCCTTAAACTTTTCTCTAAACTTTTCGACTCTAAGGTAGAACCTATACTTGCTTACGGGAGTGAATTATGGGGCTTGCAGGAACACTTACCTATTGAACAAGTACATACAACAACGCTGAAGCAATTCTTAAAGGTGTCAATCCACTCTTCAAATACTCTACTTTATGGTGAAACAGCAAGATACCCATTGTATATTAACCATAAAATACGTTGTGTAAAATATTGGCTGAAATTGCTGAAAATGCATGAGACAAGAATTTTCAAACAAGCATAGGAGATGATGAGAAGAATGAGTGAGAAGAATGTTAATTCGTGGACAACTGATTTGAAATATTTTCTATATTCAAATAGTTTTGGATGTGTATGGCTATTTCAGAGTGTTCGAAATGAAAAAGCATTTTGTAATTCACTTAGAGAAGGACTGTGTGATGTATTTAAGCAAAGTTGATGTGGAAAATTAACCTCAGATCCTCATCTACATTTCTACTCATCATTTAAATCTATGATCTACCTAAATTCATTCCTTTCACATAGAACCCTACCTTTATCGCTACAAGCAACACTAATAAGATTCAGGCTAGGTGTATCGAATATACTGTGTCATAGATACAAGTATTCCAACAATATAAATATACAATTATGCCCTCTATGTAAAAAGGATATTGAAGATGAACACCATATATTATTAGTTTGCAAGGTATACGAGAATTTGCGCTTGACATACCTACCTGAGAAGTTTCTGAAAAACAGATGCACGTTCAATTCAAGCCTTCTTATGTCAAACGAAAATTACCAATTCCACGTCGCGAAATATTTGTATCATTCCATTAAACTAGAGATTTTTTTGTGAAGATGAATTCTGAGAGTGTTTGAGAAGAGCAAATTGTGTATGTTCTATGTTAATGATATTGAGATGTAAAAATGTAAAATGTTAATCTAAATTGTTTAATTTTTTATTTTATGTTTGTGAAGGGTGAGAAACCCAACAAATATACAATGAATCAATGAATCAATCAATCAATCAATCGATCAATCAATCAATCAATCTTCTAAGTCCTAATACATCGTCAATTATTGTTATGTCTGCATTCGGTTAGATACCTATATTGGAACAAAGAAGCATTATTTAAAAAAAAATTTTAGAATATGACCCTGAAGTAGAGTTAAAACAATTTCTTAACTCACTTGACTTGCAATTTCAGTTTGAGTGACCGATGACAAAAGGAAGTTCAAATTAATGAAAACATTTAGAAAAGTAAACCGCCCAAGCTCATGTTTTTTTTTTTTTGTTTTGTTTTGTTTTTCAGTTAATTTCCAGTTAATAGAAAGTTTTATTTTAAATTTACAAAACAACTCACAAAGTTATTAATAGATACGTAAAGAATACATAAAGGATATGTTGGCTCACTATGACCCATTGTGGGTTTTACTTGGGCTGAGGCTGACAAGGAACGGAACAGAATTGGCGAGACACAAGTCCCAATTCTCTTCAACGCGTGCGCATCGCAACGAGCAGCTCGAACAATCCGAGCAGCCTGCTTCTCACTCAATTTTGCTCACAGGGTTTGTGCGGCTTTTCTTTTGTTTTGGAACGCAATACTTCCATGTGTACCAGCAAAAAACTCAGGAGATACTGATAGCAGCCCCCCCCCCCCCCCCCCCCCCCCCCAAAAAAAAAAAAAAACAACAAAAAACAAATAAACAAAACAAAACACTCAAATGAGCAGCGCTCACTGGATGTAAGAGAGTAAACGTGCCGCTTTCACCGCACCTTTTTCACGTCTGGCTCCAATATAGAGAGCGCCAGATTTGTTTACAAGAAATGCGTTGCAAGCGACAGAGTTCAGTTGCCAACCAATCACGTCCCCTTTTTTATGTAAGACGTTCAAAAGAGTTGGTGCCTGGATTTTACTGCAACATTTCGGACCCTTCCGAGTCTGATTTAGTTCTAGTTTTAGCCACGCTGTCCTCATTGGTTGAGTGTTGCTTTATATACTGGCGGCGACGAGTCTCAACGTAGTTAAAAAAAAAAAAAAAAACGGAAGTAGAAGTTTTTATTATCGTCCTTTCCCATAAGGTATCGGCCGATAAAGGCAGAGAAGTTTTAGCTGAAAAGACTGTGGCATCAAATAATGCGAAAGATTTGAAAAATGTACTATAATTCAAGCCCTTTTATTTATTCGGTCTTTTTCATCGAAGGTATGAAAGATCTCTGACTCATTAAATTCGTTTATGTCAGATGCAATTAGAAGGTTAGGTTTTCTCCCCTTTAGTCAATATTTAAGTCTAAACAAAGAAATCAATGCCTGAATTTGATCATTAATTCTATTTTCAAATATTAGAGATCCTATTACAGGCTTATGCAACACAAGAATAATAATATGGAGTTACTATAGGCGAACTGGACGAGTTGATCTTTCTCCATTGCTAAGTTGAAGAAAGAATTTATGTTTAAAGTTATGCATTGCCAAATTCGAGACATAAAGCGTGATTATTCTCTTAAACTTGTTTTACTTGTTCTGCTGTTCCTCCAAGCCTTTAATGGCTTCCAAGAGTCCAATTGGTTCTTCGGTTGGTGGCATCTGAAAGATCAATAACCATAGAAAATTAATAAATTCAGAAACTTTGAAATTTCAAATCTCTTTTCCCCTAACACATTTTCAGTCAACGCAATAGTCAATATAAAAAAAGCTGGTGAGAATATATCTTGTCCTAAGTGCCTATCTGAACTGACTGTATAAAAAAAAATATAACTGATGTATAATACTATAAATGATTTAACTCCACATCTCTCTTACTAGCATGAAATGTTATAATCTGATAAAACTGCTTTCACGAGACCATTACTCTCTATGTAAAAAAGTATTTAATTAAACAGACAAGGGCAGAAAATAGAAAATATAACATTTTGCTAGTTTAACGATTTAGGATTTTGTTTTGTAGAAAAGATGCTCGTTGGCGATGAAATTAATTGTAAGTTTTATAATGTACGCATTTGGAGAAAAAGATAAATGTTTTTATGTCAATTACATAAGGCATTGCACAAAACATTAAAATTTTGTCTTTATTAGTGTTTTTCTATTTGCATGCTATGTTCAATTGTCTCTACCGCTATTTTTTCGCATGAATAAACTTACTATGTAAGTTGAACAATCCAGATTTTGACATTTTTTCTTCACAGTGTCCTTTACCATATTTACTGTGTTTTCGAGCGGTTCTATAAAGAGTTGGTAAAGGCTGTCCTTACATAAAGGTCCGAGCATGTCTTTACAGCTTAGGAACCGCTCAAAGTCACTGTAGAAAAGAAAGTTTATTTTTCTTTTAAAAATTTTTGCTCTTTTACTATAAATAGCGACCTACATTTCTCTAAAGAGAATCAACTTAGTGAATCAAATATTATCTGTATATTTTACATTCTCAGGACATGCTATTCTGTTGATGTAAGAACAATTTCTCGTTCGAGATTTTCTACATATAAAGATACTGTCCAAAAGCTCTGTCTTTTTTGTAGCCTTTAGTCTTGATCACTGAGAGTCTTTTTTTTAATTTACAACAAGCATGGCTACCCGTTCAAATGAACAGGTACTAGATATCTCGGGAATTATACAACTACACTGAAGAGAAGTTATTAGGCGGGAGAGGCTACTACATGGAAGAAAAGTGAACCACGACAATAATAGATAGATCTCTTCTGGAGCCATACAACTGCATAAACAAACCCTTCACGACGATAATATTCAGAAGTCATACAACTACATAAACTGATAAAGACAAAAAAAAAATGGAAAAAGAAAACAGAAAATCTTTACAAACAATACCTTTTAAATCCAGAGCCATAGAACCGCATAAAGAAAATAAAAAAGATTAATTTTTTTTCAATAAAAGATACTGCATCACTAACAGAATTATCTCCTCAAGAGTACAGTTTTGAAAAATACAGAATCTTGAAAAAATGAAACATTGGAATTCTTCTCAATTTGTCATGGCGTCATTCTTTCAAATGAACTTTTATGAAGCAAAGATCTCAAGTAAAAACCGTAAGCTAAATTTGTGATCAATCGTCAAAACAGCCCTAGTTTTAGTTTATCTCTCCACCAAGACCACAGTATTTAGTGCTGATGTGACGTCACAAAACAGATACAGTGCAATTTGTTCAAAAAAAACTTGGAGAAAAACTGGTCTCCAATACAAAAACAGAAAAAAACCCAAAAAGAAACTATATGTGGATGCTTATTTTCCATATAAAGACTTATCTCCAGAGCCACAGAACTAAATAGAGAAAATAAAACGGAACCTGTAACAGAATTGTCTCCTCCAGATCCACTTATAGTACAGCTTTGAAAGTTGAATAACCTTGAAACATTGGAATCTTCTCATCTTGTAATGAAGACTTCTTTAAATGAAGTAAAGAGCTCAAGCAAAAAAGAAAACTAAATCTGGGTGCAATTGTTTAAGAAACTCTCGTTTTAGTTTATTTCTCCACTGAGACCTTATGCTATTCCTTCATCATCGCGCACACCGTTGAGATCTAAGTGTCGTTTCCTCCATGATCACCTCTGATCCTCTTAGATTTATAATCAGATCCTTTCTTCTGGCCTTGTCGTATTGGAGCGCCCAGTTTAAATCCTCTCTTGCTCTTCGGCATTGTAAATGTAACAATATATTTGTTGCATTTAAAAATCTAGATCCTAATTAGGGGTACAGCTGAAATCATAAAATGAAATCTTTGTTGATTAGATACGCTGTACAGATGAAATCTTCAAAAGATCTTCTCTACGAATATAGATCCAAAGGATCAAATCACGTACAAAATTTTATCTCATAGCAAATCTTGCTTGATCTTCCCTTAATTTTTTGCAAAAATTATGAAAAAAATTATAGTTTTTGAATATTTTGCCTAGATCTTCAATAGCTTTTAAATCTACATCCAAAAGTTCATATCAAATGTTCATATAAACTGAAGTTGCTTTCAAATCCAAAATTAATTCTATAGAAGACATTTGTCACAAAAAAGTATAAAAAAAAAAGTAAAAGCCTTGGAAGATTTTGTCTGAATCTCATAAAGTTTGTCAAAAAAAAATGTATAGATTGCCAAACACTTGTAGCCAAAGAGTATTAAAAATCAATTGTTATAGAAAATCCTGGCTTGATTTTTAAAAATGTTCACACTATAATGGAAAATCCGTTTTCATATATTTATTTGTTGAAAACATTGCATCCAAAAATATTTCAAAATGTCTCTAGAAAGAAAACAAAAACAAAAAAGACTTTCACAATCATTCTAGCTCTAGTAATCACAATCAAAGTTTTGCCTATCGAAACATTTGTTGCGATGGAGTGTGAAAAACGTTATAAAAGTCAATGTTTAGATCTTTTTAGATAAAGACTGATAAGCAAGCCAGTGAGCCAGTGAGACTGAGAGAAAGAGCGTGCGGAAGTAAACAATAATATGGATGAGGCTTTTGTTCTTTTGAAGAAATTTGTCACAAAAAAGCATAAAAATGTAAAGGCCTGGATCTAGCTCTCTACATAAAGTTTTTGGAAATGAAAAAAACGTGTAGATTTCCAAACACTTGTAGCAAAAGAGTAGTAAAAATCAATTGTTATGGAAAATCCTGTCTTGGTTTTAAAACATTTTTACAAAATGGAAAATCGCAACAGATTTTGATAAATTTGTCGAAAGGATTAATAAAAAGATATTGCATCCAAAAATATTTCAAAATGGTTTGAGAAAGAAAAGAAAAACACAACACTTTCACAATCAAGTAGCTCTATTTCTAGAATCTAGTAACCGCAATCAAAGTTTTGCTTTTCGAAACGTTTGTCGCAATGGATATTGAAAAATGTTATAGATCTAGACTCTGGCATATATTTATCAAAATCTAGATCTTTATTTTGACTGAAGACTAATTTAAATCCAAATTTGATTCTAATCTGGATATAGATCTAGATTTTGACTATGAACATTGATTGGAAAGTCCTCAAGATTACCCTGAATTTGGTTCTATGTTTTGATATATTATTATTATTATTATTATTATTATTATTATTATTATTATTATTATTATTATTATTATACTACATTCTAATTCTAAATGGTTAGATCCAGATTCTGACTACGCTTAGATCTATATCTAGATATAGAAAAGTCCTCTGATTAACGCGATTTAGATCTAAATTCTGGTCCAGATTTGTATAGATCTAGATCTACTTTATAAATCCTGCTAAGCTTACTCAATTTTCTCTTCTGATTGATTTTTCTAAGAAATATGTAATCTAATCTAGACCTAAGAAAATTTAATGTGCAGTTCATTCTACGTAAATATTGCGTTTAAACAAAAACAGATCAACTCTTGCAATCAATGTTAATCTCAAGCTTTGAAATCTTTCTGTTTCATCTAGGCAAGCCATTGTGAGAAAAAGAGGTATACTTTTTCTCCCTTTAAGACAGAAAGTAATCACATAATATGACATTTTGCAAGAAGACAAATTTTGTTTAAATTAAATTTTCTTTTAGATTTTCACTCCTTTAAAAATAAAAACATGTTTTTACAATACATTTATGTTTAAAAAATAACGATGGATTAATTTTAAAAAAATGATCTAAATCAAACATTCGAAAACACCGAAAACATTGTTCTATATGTTATTTGGTTTCTTATAGCGAATTTGCAATTAAAATTGAGGAATTGATTACAAAAAAAAAAATATGGTGAACTTTCAAAGGCTTTTTTTTAGCCTAAATCCAAAACTTTTTATTATATTTTTTCACCGCGACACACACTGAACTTTGCAGATCATAAATCAGTAATCTTCATTACTGTACGTTAAGTGGTTTAGGAGGAGATAGCGGACAAAGAAATCAAAGTTGCCTCTTATAATATCGATTATTTTATCAACGAAAACATCTAAGAACATCACCTCATTTAAAACCATGCAGTACGCCTGTTCAAAGAAAAAAAGTCAAGGATTGGTACGTTATCTGTACTGGAAGAGCTATTGGCTGCCACTAAAATAACGCACTAGCGAAAAAATAGAAATTCTGGTTTATAACATTTTCCATCGCGATTCTTCACTATCATATTTATATGAATTTAGCTCTATCGATATTCTTCAAAACATTCTCGAGGAATCTCTGATACATTTAAAAGGATAAAAAGATACGTGCAAAGATTCTTTTCATATTATGCTGCTTGTGCGGTCTTGGACAAAGTATCTGAATTTGTTAAATCATAATTATGAAACCATTGCTACTTTTAAAACGAAAGTAAAAAAGAATTATCTCAGGCAAAATCTTTGATCTTGACTCTTTTGAGGTATAATCTTTTAATTATGGCCTTTTCTTTTTAATTTTTATACATATTCATAATCGCATAAATTTTTTGAATCATACTTATTTTTATATAGTCTCAAATTTACTCACCCCCACACACACATACATACACCTTTGCTAATTTTTGTAGTAAACGCCTCTTGAACAAAATATTTATTTTTTTTGTCATGACATGGGTATACATGTGTTTGTTTACTTGAGCAAAATACTTAGATATCTTCACATCGAACTCCTTTTTATCATTTCAATTACAACGTTATCGGGATGCTCATAACTTTAGATGAATGTGCCTTTAGTTTGTATCTAAAAGACGCTATGTAAATGCCTCTTTCATCATTATCTGTCCCTTTATCTCCTTATTTCCCTCTCTCTCTCTCTCTCTCTCTCTCTCTCTCTCTCTCTCTCTCTCTCTCTCTCTCTCTTTCTCTCTCTCACTCTCTTCTATCTATCTATCTATCGCTCTCTTTCGCTCGCTCGCTCGCTCTCTACATAGCATCTATCTTTGAATTATTTTGTATCGTGCATCATGCAGAAAATTCAGAAATATTATGATTTGTAGAAAATCTTTTTTTCCCTCTGAAGTCACATTAAATATGAATCTATTTTGCCCACATCTGAGCATTGGTTTAGCATTAGAGCTTTTAAAACTGTAGGGTCCCAGAGGCGGTTTCCGTTCTGTGATATTCCGGCACAGTACAATTCACTGCTTTGCTCTTTGTACAAACCAGTCCTCTATTGACATGACAATTAGATATAATTCAATATTAACAGTTGATTCTAGATCCATTTGTTTCCCAAGCAAACACTGGGCTCGTCAATCATGTAGTCTATTTCGAATTTGAATTCTAAAAGAATACAATGCAGATTGAATTATTTGGCTATTTATAAGGTACACCGTTTTGCGAAATATTATATATTTTAGAGACTTTATAGAATATAAATTTGATGTGTTACCTCGCGTAGTTAATGAGAAAATTTTGATAAACAAGAAAAAAAATTTTGCGTGACCAAAACTAAACATAGTAACTGATGAAACTTGATGCGAAATAGGATCTTATTAAAATCATTAAAATCTACTTTTGCCTTGCAAGCAGTCCAAAAAAAATAACATGTCACAAATCACAGTCATATTTGAAACAGTGCAATTTTATGATTGTGAAAATTGGCATGAAAATTTTAGAGTAATACGCCGTGGTATTCAATTCTCACTTTTTTAATTAATAAGAAAAGAAAAAATTCTGTACTTTCTATAGTTTAAATTTTCGATTTTCTTCTCATTAAGACTAGTTTCAAGATTATTGCGCACAGTGAATAAAATTAAAGCCAGTTGTGTACAAAAATTAGATATTTTGTCTTACATTGTATCCGTTTTTGTTTTTTTTATTTCTAAGTTAACTTTTTTTTACTTTTCACAAAATGTGGAACAGGATCTAGGAGGGGCTGTTGATCAGATTGAATTATTAAATATAACACAAACCTTTTTAAAGAATAAATTTAGGAAAAATGATTTAAGGGAGAGGGAAAACAGAGAGGAATGGAAGGAAAGGGGAAAAGATGAAAAACATGAATAATAAGGAGGATAATGAAAAGGATAAGGAAGAAAGAGGACGGGCAGGAAGGAAAAGGGAAAAGAACACACACAAAAAAGAAGAATGGAAGGATAATGAAGACGGAGGAGAGGGTAGGGATTGATGAAAAGTTTCATATTGATTTATAATGATTTAACATTCTGTGCAGAGAATCAAACTGTGATACAATTAGTATGAGAAGTCAACAATGAGAGATCACCTTTTGTTGTATCGAAAGGTAGTTGAATAAAATTCAAATAAGACTCCAGAAAAAAAATAATCAATTTTCGAAGATAAATGAAAGTTTTAGTTCCTGTCTACTAGAAAAGGGTTGCTTTGGAGCATATAAGATGGTATTTTGATACGCCTTACTAAAAGATGGTACTTTGATGGAAGGTAAAAATAAAAAAAAAACAACGCGATCACGAGCAGTAAAAGAAAATAGTATGACAAAACAGTTTGAGATCCAGTTGGAAATAAGATTCTTTTTACTAACCCATAGAAGTGGGTAGTAGCATATCTGTTCTGAAAACGATACAGATATTAAAAAACTTATGCTAATGAGTTCTGAATGTTGTTTCATAGTCTCATTTCATTTATTTTTTAATGAAAATGTATCACCCGCAGGAGCTTTATCTCCAACGATCAATATTCCACATTTGATGAATGAAATTTTAAGGGTATGAGAAGTTGGATTTAAACAGAATGTATTTAAATCAGCGCAAAAAATGGAACTGAAAACAAAATCTGTTACTCTTTGGTTATATATTTTTGTGTGAGTCTAAATCTTAACAATTTTTAAAGCTTGCTATTTCCAACTATAACGATTCCCAATTAGCCTTAGCGTATCGTAAATTCATGGAAATATTATCTAAATCTTTTTTAGAGAGCAAACCCACTCTTTAACTATGGTTACACCTCACATAGTTTTATTCTCTCCAGTCAAACTACATAAATTTGATATTTAATCTTAAGGGGCGAATATTCTCCTCCTTCCCTTATCACAAACATCTTGGAATAGAGAGTTACCCACAAGTAATTTAGAGTAATGAAAGCACTGTAATCAAACCGTAACAGAAAGGAGCGGGTGAGCGAGCTAGCAAGCGAGATAGAGATAGAGAGTGAGAGAGATGGATGGAAAGAGAGAGAGAGTGAATGAGGGAGAGAGATAGATACATAAAGAGAGAGAGAGAGAGAGAGAGAGAGAGAGAGAGAGAGAGAGAGAGAGAGAGAGAGAGAGAGAGAGAGAGAGAGAGAGAGAGAGAGTGAGTGAGTGAGAGAGAGAAACTTGATTTTTTTTAGTTTATCATTTACGCTTTTAAAATTTCGAGAAAAAGTTTTATTTCACAAACGGTTTTCTGACCTAGACTAAGCTTTCTACTGCCGCAATTAGGCGTTCACGGTGAAAGAAAGGTATACCAGTAGATCCCAGCATTTTGCCTTTCGTATTTCAAAATAAATTCCTACATAAAAACCTCAAAATCTTTTTCTTGTCAACGGAAAAATATCATCCCAACATTAAGGAAAACTTATGTACGGATCAACCTCATAATGTTATTGTTTGTTAAGGTTATAAAATTTTATTTTCGACAAAATCGAAAATCTTGATCTAGATCTTACTTTGAGTAGGAGGCAAGGTTCTTCATAGTCATAATGCGAAATACACAGTCATTGGCAGTTGTTTAGAGGATGAGACAAAAAAAAATTACCATTCAATGAAGTGAGAGGTCGGAATGACCAATACGACCTCAGATTATTTTTGTTTTGAACTGTTGCGTGTGTCGTGTGAATGTTGAGATAGTAGTTTGGTTGGAAGTGGAGTTAGAGAAAGTCACTTGGAGCACCTGTTTCCGTACCTATTTCAGCATATATGTAGCCAGCTTTGTACATTTTTGTGCAATAGGAGGGGGATTCAAGAGATCTTTGATTTAGATTATATTCAATAAAGCTCAGTTTTACAGGCCTTTTACTCTCCAATTCGGACCTTAATTTTATTAGCAAACCTCAGTAGTAAAGTCACAAACCCAGAAACACCACAACATGACCTTTCCACTTACCAGTGCCACATTTTCCTTTTTGTGGAAGGAGAAGAAGGTTTTCCAAAGCATGGGAAACATTTTTTGTTATGGGTCAAAATATTAAATGCATGTTCCATACATACAGAAATATGTGTCATTCAACTCCATTCGATTTCAAAGTTTCAAAGGACTCAGATCTCAGCTTCTTTTGTTTACTGATCAAAAGGCGAGGTACCCACCGCATAGAAATTTTTTCATGTTTAGATTGACCCTAAACTTATTCCAGTTTCACTTGAGAGCTGTTTGATTGTTATACGTCTGTCTTGTAGAACCAGTTCCTTTACAATACCAAAATTATCTTCAGCTACCACAGTTGATAGGCTCCATTCATTATCCTCATCCATCACCCACCTGTATCCAGATTTGAATTTTCTTACCCAGTCTGTCACAGTATTATATTGAGGATTTTGTTAGCACAAACTTGGTTTATTTCCTAAGAAATATATGATTTTCTATGCAGGTGTAAAGCTTGGTGTTCAAGTAATATTCAGCCGGCTCTTTGACGCAGAGTTAGCGATGAGCATCAAACAAGTCCGTATTTACCGTTGGGCTGACCGACAATTTTCATCTCGCGTTGCATAGAAACGATTTAAAGGCTGAAAATTTTCAATACTTAACCTTCCTACTCGTTCCTACTCAGACCAAAGACTTATTGAACCCCTCTCATAGAGCATTAATAAGAAAATTTCTTTGTTTATTTTTCTGCTCATCTGGATAATCATTTTCTGAAAGCAATATAAAACGCATATTAAAGATTTTGATGCAGTCGCGAATCGGTAATTATAAAGATTTATAATCTTGTTACCTCATAAACTTATTAAGTTATACTTTGTAAACGTATATTGTGTGGCAATTGACTTTCAATCATCTTAAGCTAACGAAAAAATCAATTAATTAAGACTTTGTATTTTTACGCATTTAAATAAAATTAGTTAGCCATTGTGAGCCTATTATGAATCAATGTAAAAGTCACATGCATCTCCTGCTAATCGAAGCATTAAGGGAAAGAAAAATAATCAGTCACCCATAAACTATTTCTTTCAAGAACTATATACCTTTCTGCCTTTCCAATCATAAGTAAGAACAAAAGTCAGAAAATCATTGTATCCCTTACCAGCATAGTGATTTCTGATCTCTGTATGCGAAAGGATTCGGAGACTTGCATTTTTTGAAGACCTCTGTGATACGCAAACAAGTTTCAGTCTTGCTTTCACTGGTTGCTATTTCTACAATAGTCAATAGAAAACGAGAGAGAGAGAGAGAGAAGAGAGAGAGAGAGAGAAGAGAGAGAGAGAGAGAGAGAGAGAGAGAGAGAGAGAGAGAGAGAGAGAGAGAGAGAAATTAAAACAAGATCTGAATAGTTTTCCTTTGAATTGAACGTGATAGCAAGACATTAGTAAGCACGTCTGTAATAGGCTCATCAATGATGAAAATAACAGTGACGTCTGTCCTGGGTTCAACTTTTGTCACTTAACAAAGTGCTCTTAGGAAAAAACACACTGAACACAATTTCTCTTCTCCACTAACCTAAAAAATGGTACCAGGTCCAGGGCATGATTGGCATTCGGGTTATTTTGGGGGATTTGTAAGCATCCAGAGAGAACTATACTTTGCTTAAAGATAAGCTTAACTTTTATTCACCGTTCATAAAAATACTGGGTTGTTGACAAATAGTTTTTATGATAATTTATCATAAACTTCACCATTTATATTTTTCAACAGTTAAAAATTCATTGGTCAATGCACGATCGAGAAGAGAGAGAAAGTGTGTAAAAGAGAAAGGGAGAGACAGAAGATGGAAGGAGAAAGAGAAAAAGAGGAGAGAGAGAGAGGGAAGAGAGAGAAGGCAGAGACAAAAAGAGTGATAGAGAGAGAGAGAGAGACAGAGAGAGACAGAGAGAGAGACAGACAGACAGACAGACAGAGACATAGAGAGTGATAGAGAGAGAGATATTGATGGAGATAGATAGGTCTCAGCGAGAATGAAATACTGCTTTATAGTATTATTAAATGAAATTTTTCTGTCTCAGTCTCTTCTTATGCTTCCCATAGTGGGAATTTGTACACTTATTAACTAGATGTAAAAGATATAATTACCTTGTGTGGGAATTTATTTTACAGGAAATATTACCACAAAAGAATTATAGAAAAGACTATGTAAAAATGGTAAGGATGGGAGACACCCTGTTTCTAGATAGAAAAAAAAAGAATCATTAAAAAAGTCCCACACTTACCAAACGCAACGATCCAGACAATGCACAGATTCACTAGAGCCAAATTCGTCATGTTCGACTTCACTTTAAAAAATTTAAAAAAGATATATAAAACAGTGGTAACATGAGTCGGAAACTAAAAAAAAAAAAAAAAAGAACCCAACAATAAACGGGTGGATTCTCTGATCCTTGATCACCAAAATGCAACTTTTTTGCAGTGTATTTAAATCGCTTCTTTTGTGATTTTGTTCTGACTTTTTAAAATACGTTAATAAAAGGAAAACAATAAACTTTCAAAACCTCATATATACACGAATTGCATCTTGCTCTCTTTGAGTGGAAAAGCGACGACTACCGACGCACCTATAAATCGAAACTACAACAACAACTGCTATTAGTACTACTACTACTACTACTACTACTACTACTACTACTACTACTACTACTACTACTACTACTACTACTACTACTGCTTCTGCTGCTGCTGCTGCCACTACTACTACTACTACTACTACTACTACTACTACTACTACTACTACTACTACTACTACTACTACTACTACTACTACTACTACTACTACTACTACTACTACTACTACTACTACTACTGCAAAACGATAGTTAGGCGCATATACGTATACAAAGGATATATTGATTTAAAAAAAAACCGATATACACATAAGTAGAAAGATATATCAATAGTCAGATTAACTAATGCACATTTAAGTGTTTAAAAATATTCCGAATAGTTTGAAGAATTCTTTATATCAACAGTGATTCTTAAGTGAAATGTTAAAATAACCACACGTAGCACAAGTTATAAGTGGTTTCACGTTGAGCTGGAAGTGATCGTAAATATCGTGAATATTTCTATTTATCTTAGTTTAGATGAGCCATTATACCTATCAATATTGATGGTATTTTTACCGCCAAATAAGAAACAAAAAAAATCACAAATTAGGCGACGCTTGCATCACATAAATATATTCGAGAGAAACATAATTATGCATATTTCTTACGGCTCAATACTGGTCTTAATTTATTACCATCATCATGTCGTGAATTAATTGCAAAAAAAAAAAAATTACTCTGTGATTGCAATGTTCTCAAACTTGACGAAGAAGATAATGGAATCCCCCTTAACCCACCCTCTCCACATCATATCGTCTATAAAGCTTTTATTTCATTCTTTACATACAAATACATACATCTGAATGAAATGTTATATTGTTTAACTTAAAATGCTCGATGAACATTTTGTAACGTGTCAATATACAAAACAGAATATTGTTGTGACGGAATTTTTAGATGTGCCACTCAGAACATTGTATTAATCAGGTTCAAACGTTGATTTTGACACATTTTTCTGTGAATCAGATTTGTGAACAATGGCTAGGGCTAAAGATTACTTATGAAATTATCATTTGAAGATAAGACTGCTTAGGAACTTTTCATAGATTCTAATTTGAAAAAGTAAATTTTTAATGTTTTGGATCAAAATTATCTTTTTTTTATCGTTACTTTTACTACTGAAATGTTTGTGGCGTGTCGCACAAACAAAAAAGAATCTAAATAAAGAAATTTGCATAAATACTACCATTAGAGACAACAGCTCTTTAGCAATCATACCCACATCCCAACGAAAGCAAAAAGAATAAGAACAAGAATGACGCAAAGCAATAATAATAGCGGCAGCAGCAGCAATAGCAATAGCAACAACAATAACAACAACAACAACAACAACAACAAACAACAACAGCTGATACTTCATGAAATTAATGTGTAGTGAATGTTGATTCGTTAGTTCTTGGTTTTCTAAACTGTATAATTAGAAATATCACAATTCTACTTCAACATTTCTGGTAATTTAGTATTCAACTCAACGCAACAGGAAGAAAACTTAGCAGCGGCGCTAAAGCATGACAATGTGCCTTAATAGAGTTGTCTTGGGCATGGATCTTGATCTTATTTTTGAAAAAAAAATACAAAACATTTATCTAACGAAACTTATTTCCAGAAAATTAATTAACACCTGATGTATTGCAGTTTGAAAAAATTCATGGTGACAGCAGGCACCGAAATCTGTCACGAAAGACTTACTTGTAAGTAAAAATTATTTTTCCTTAAACATATACATCGAAATTATATGCAAAACTACATTCCAGATACTGCGGGATAGCCATTTTTAAGCAAGCCATTAAAAAGGAGGAGAGTAAAGTAGGAGAGCAATATTTTTCAACAAGGAAATTAGGAGATGAAATATATGAAGCGATAAGCGAAATAAAGTTATCATGTCATCCGACTCCCATTATAACCCCCTGAATGCGAGCCACCGAAATAATTAAACTTTTACCGACGACCGAATTGTATTGTTTGAAGCCTCAAAAACATTAAATTTGATTTATCTTGGTTCCATATCATTTAGGAATAACTTCTTAAAAATGAATGAATGCAAAATGATCGTAAGAAAATGGAATCTGGTCCACTTTTAATCTCTGAATGTTGACAAAGAGAAGATAAGACTGCCACCTATTGTTTTCTTTTGCCTCTCTGCTCCAACTGCAAGGGTTAACACTTTGTCTAAGTACGCAAATTGGGAAAACAAAAGCTGAACGAATTTTTTAAAAGAAATAGGCTTACTATTCAAAAAAACTCATAAACCGGAGAAGACACATTGAAATCATTGAAAATAAAAAGAGGAAAATATAACAGTAAACTTTTTCTTCCAGTAATGAAACCAAAGGTTTTTTTTGTGATTAGTAATAAAAAAAATCCCCATGATTTCAACTAAACTGTTTTCAACTCCTATATCTGTTTTGACCTTGTTCCATTTAGACAATCGAGAAATTGGAACTCTAAATCCTTTTTTTTTAATCATAGTACCTTAAAAATACTAAGGTTTTTCTTTATAATATATCGCAAGATTTATAATTTCAAAATGCAGAAAATGTTTTGTTGACCTTGATACCGTTCCCTGAAACTTTTTCGTGATAATTCGTTACCATTGGCTAAAAACTTTATAAACGATTTTATTGATATATATTATATATTTATTTATTTATTTATATCTCACGTAATTATCATTCGTCAATGACAGTCCACTATTATGATACTTATAATTACATATGAATGTAAAAAAAAATATTTTTCTACATCGAAAGAATCGAACTATTTCTTCAACTACAAAGCACATCTAGATCTTTCTAATGTTTACATCATTTTACCAGTGGCACAAGAAGTTAGTGATGTGAGCACCTTGTGGGCTGAAGTAGAAATGCAGGTTCACTTTAATGCCCGATAATATGTAGGCCAGCAGCGATGTCCTTTAATTGCTAAAAACTTTCCATCACGACATCTTCAAATCGAGCTACACCCAATGTCACTTATACGCACACACTCCATGCTCTATGCTTATTGATTTCTAGACCACTTTGTTCTTACTTTGGTGATTTATTACTGTAACATATTCTGATGATGGGGGTGATCTGTTAGGCTCTGTTTGTCTAGGGGTTTGAAAATATTTACAGCCAATCACACGACTCGTCCGTAGAAAAAAGTCTGAAGTCCGCAAGTAAAATTTGCAAACTGTTTAATCCAACATAAGAGCTAGACTATACAATATCTGTAGGTTGACTCAATAATCACTCACTGTAGGTAGACCTAAAACAATCACTCACTGTAGACTCGATGATGTTGACTCACTGTAGAGTCAATGTTGTTGACTGACTAAATATGTAATTTGGATTCTTATTTATACAAAATCTCGTCGAAGCATCCAGAAAAAAAATTACATAAATCATGAGAGAACATTCTCGGAACACGTCATTAGCAATTAGCAACCAATCAAAACAAAGGTAAACAAGGGGTGACGAGATCATTACTATACTAGAACTAAGTCGGAGATTCGAGAAGAATCTTGACCATACAAGTGCGGACTGTGTTCAATAAACAAAACTAAGTTCTTAGGCTTGAAATACAAACGTTATGCAACCAAATAAGATAATGTACATAGATCTACCCGATCCGCTACACAAAAGTTACGCACCAAAAAAATGGTGAGGAAATGAATAGATCAACTTATAGTACAATGCGTTACAATTACATCATTCTAATCTCTTAGTTTAAGATATCTCATTTGCATAAAGTCAGCTTTCTAAACTTTGAAAAGCTCCACCCTCAAGTTAAAGAAAAAAATCTCTGATATCGACTTGTTCGTTTGCTAAAAAAGTAGCTTGTCAAAATTTATAGTTATGAGACATTGCATATTAATTTCCTTGCTAGTTCTTGTTTCATATGGTACTATTATAAAGCCTATATTGTGGGACTACTAGGTTTAAAAAAAAGTCGACAAAAGAGCTAAAAAATTCGTAACTGTGATTTGACAAGCATCTCTGGTACAGATTTGAATGCACCTATGACATTTTTGCCTTTAGTCTCAGAAATATGATTCGTGCTGCTCATCATTTTTCTTGATTCTGGCTGTTTCCAACGTCTCAACATTTCTGTATTGATTTTGACTTATTCGATTCCAGTCTATATCTTTGATGGTATCTCCTCCCATCCTTTCTCTCTATCCTCTTTTACTCTTTCCTCTTCTTTAAAACATCCCTTATTGATTTTATGGAGAGCACACATTTGTGACAAATTTCAGTTTATTCATCTGTAATGTTATTCGCAAATCACAAAGGAGTGAAAGAAAAATTACAATAGAATCAGGATTAACAACAGATTCGTCAAGGACCCAATTCACAGCAAAATAATGTGGAACAGCTCAGAAGAAAGAGTTTGTCATGCTGATTACCGTTGTTATCATTACTATTGATATTATCCTTATATTCTAATCATCAACAATATTATCTCGAGCTTATAGTTACAAAACTAAAATTCTACAGTACCGTGGAGAACCGGCGTCACATTATTGAAAGGCACAAAAAGTTCAAAAAAAATCTTTTAAAGCATAACTCAAATGCCTTCGACCATAAATCAGGAAAAAAAAAATGTTTTAAAAGATAAACAATCTCTTGTTCACTGTTGAGCAACCAGTGCAGATTTTTTTTACCGTTTTCTTTTCTCCTCCTCATATCAATAGCTAGCAGATGATTTATTTATTTAGACCAATTCGCTCAGACGTTTTAATTTAGTCCAGCGGAGTGTCTTCTACTCTTTAGATTCGAAATCAGTACACAGCTGGTGCGTTTACTGATTGTGCTTTATGTTCATGATTGAATGTTGCTTTGACGAAGCTTAAATGTAACATTGACAGAATAAAAACAGCTGCAATAGGTTTAAATTATGTGCTTTTCCACCTCTTATTTGATCTATAATTATCTCGTGGATAACGGGCTTTCAAATTAGAAATCTTAATCAATGACTAGAATATAGCTAATTTAAATTTACAAAAAAAAAAAAAATGTAATATTCAAAGATGCTTTTCTATCACCTGTTGAGATTGTATTCCTCAATCTATCTAGAGGATTTTGATTTGAGCAAGAAAGCGTTTTCGTACATTCAAACGCAATGACGTTTTTAGTTTCAATGAATGAATTATCCATTTCATTCCCTTATTAGATTAATTCATATTTAAAAACAAGGAATTTATTAAGAGGATGCAAGAAAAAGAAAGAAAGAGAAGTAATACTTATGTTGTGTCATTTTCATTTTTTCTTTTTTGTTTAAGGGTTTTATATTTTCTAAACACCCCTCTCCATGGAAAATACGTACGGCAATTTTTTACCATTACTTAGCCTTTCCTCAGCATATCCTCCCCATCCAAATCTGTTCTCCTTCTTTCCTCGTTACTTCTCTTTTTTTTTTCTCTTCACGAAAAGACAACTCCTCACCTGCTTCACCTGATATTCTATATCTTATTCCGTTTGTCCTTTCTCCGATCTCGTCTTTTCCCTGTTTCTCCATGTACTTTTCAGAAATTGTCCATCCCCCCCTGTTTCCTGCTTCCTCTTCTCCTTGATCAGGTCTAATCGTTCTACACTAATCCTTGTACTGTTTTTTCATCCCTGCTTATATCACCTCCTTCTGTTTTCTCTCTTATATGTGTGTGATTGCGCGTGTGTGTCTGCAAGTTTGCTAATTTGAAGAATCAGAGAATCTTCTATGTGTAAAATTATGACCTAAAGAGATTATGACTGTTTAGACGAGTTCTCAGCTTAGAAGTTGTGATTTCACGATAAACCCCAAAGTATGTTAGCAGAACTTATCACTGAACTGTCTTTGTTATTAGGTTAATACTTTTTGAGTGTACAGCAAGAATTGCAGGGGATTGGGTGTTTAGCGAGAGTTATTGTAGGTGTTGAGCAAACCAAGGAGGTTTTGGACTATGATGATGAAATGGAGCCTGTGGTTTTGTTAGATTGCTATAGAAAGTTCTGAAGCTTCAAAATATATTATATATGCAAGAAGTGGCCTCAGGAGGACAACCCAAGCATTCTGCAAGTTCAGAAATCAGTTCCAGTTGGAGAACGCTAAGAAAGCTACGTGAGTCTGGATACTGGACGGTTGATCAACGGAGCTGTGCGTGTGTGCTCTACGTGAGCCTATAGTTCTGCTGTCAGCGAAGTCACTGCAGTAGTCTTTTAGAACCATCTAAACACTGCACCTTGTGTCGCCACTCTTGTGCACCAAATCTGCCTATAGACACCTCGTGTGCGCACCTCATAAGCTGTCGAGGCTTTTCCTCGGTGCGCTCTATCATTACGGTGAGCTCCAATGAGATAGTCTCTCGTATGAATAATGAGGTCTCAGTTTTATTTCACAGAAATATAAATTACAAAAGAGATAAGAAAAGTCCATTAGAATTTTAGCCTCGAAGATTTTATACTACTTGGATTGAAACATCTAACAGGAGAACTGCGCAGGATCTTTTCATGATAATGCCTTCAAATCTCAATACAGACTCGAAAATGAGTGTGTTCTCTGCTGCCAACTTGGAGCGAACATTAACAGGCAGTGTCACCAGGTATGGATATAATTATTCGTATTCATCGATGCAGAGATGTGTCACAAAATTACTGGACATCAAAAGCTGCTTCAAGGTTACATGCTACTCAGCAGAAGAGAAAATTGCCTGAAAGCCAAAAGCACAATATCTTAGTTATAAAGAATTGTGGATGAAATAATTCATGTGAGAACATGTTAAGATGATGACCAAAGTTTGACCTTGCTTTGGCGACTTTTTTTTTTCAAATAAACCTACCTCCCGTTTTACACCTATCAAAGCTGCAGAACTGTGAGGTCTTAAAGAGCTGTTTGTGTGGTGCAGGCACTCCGAAGCACTCCTTCTCTGAGTCTCTCTGGGCTAATGTTGTTGGCTCAGCTCTTAAAAGTGTTTTTAACTGGAAAGGCTGGATAAATGGGTCACCACAAAACTCAATAGGTAAAATGGTGAAGCTGCAATAAAGAAGGAACGAAATCGCCCCTCGTCCCAGAAATTTAATGATGTGGTTAAATCCCATCTAAACATCTAAACAGAAATAAAGTTGGTTTGGCAGATATCCGTCGTCTCAGAATAAGATGTGTAGGTAAACTTACGACAAGCCCTACTGATGAAAGAACCCATCAGCGTGGTGAAATGCATTGACAATGATTCTTAAAATTCCATGGGTACAGAAGGGGAAAAAATTGAGTTAAGGTATTTAGTTTCTGGCGATCTTTTTTTTTTCATTGATTTTAAATATTTTACTTTTGCTTAGTTATTGCAGTTACGACTGAAAAATTGCAAAACGGAGTAAAAGAGTGAGAAAGATATTGTAATATTTTTTAATTAAATTATGTTTATCTTTCCAGGTACATAACTCTCACAGACAAGTTTCAAACAATCTTAGGGGTTTTTTTTACCTAAAACAAAAATAGTCGCATTCTCGAGAGCCAGCTCTCTTTCAACGAAATCATTGTCCTGCTCATGAAAATTCTTCCTGGGGAAGGCCGTTGTGTTGGAATCTGTGCGCTGAGGAATGGTCACAACCGGTCATTCCTGCCTCCCTGCTTAGCCACACTGTCCGAAGTCCCTTCATTTTGCATGGATCCAAGGCTCACAGTAATAATTATTGTACATCAGTATCGCCATAAAACGGCTCCATTGGGTGGAGGGTCAAATATTAAAACAAAACTGCGGTACGATGGTACTAATTTGGGCTAGAAATCTGGTCAGATTCCCTTTTTTCTCATAAAAACCGAGCATTGGTATGAAATCTTTGTATCCTTGGTATAAAAGTTTGTAACTTTAGTCTTTAACTTGGAATGTTTGAAATGAATCTAACTTGTCCATTTCTTTCAGCTTCCGCACAACCAATCATCCTGATTATCTAATGGTAAAGTAACTATTAAATCAGTAGGGTTTGCTCAGTTTTTCAATAAAACAAATGTCATTCATAAAATTTTTTGTCAAGTCTTTTAAAGATCCATCATCCTGTTTTATCTGATGTCTAATATCCAGATATGGAGATAAGTTGTGCAAAATGTTATAATAAAGAAGTATTATAATTTAGTTTTATGCAAAACTTAATCTTAAAATCGAGGCCCATTTTTTTTTAACCAAATCCAACTGATTCGACTAAACAAAAGATGTTGCACATAAGGAGCCGGTTCTATGAAGCGCTTTTAACTCTGAGTGCGCTTAATAGAACCATCTATTTTTTAATGACAAGACCAACAGAACATAAGAAATATAGAGACAATTACATTTTCAGTTTGCATAACGATATTTAAGCTTAAACTTCAGAAACGTTTCGCTTTCAAGGCATGAAGTATAGATATGGGATACTAACATAAGCCAAAAAAGCGCATAGCTGATCTGAGCAGAGGAAAAAAAAATTCTATACAAAGCTTAAATAAATTTTGTCTGGTTTTCACATTAAATAAAGCTGAATTTTGATAAAATACTTAGAATAATTCTAGATTCCTAAAATTATGGACGAGGCTCTTATCAGATCAGATCCTTTACCTTATACCCTTTTCTCTATGTGCATTTAAATTAGAACAAATTTGCATTATATTGTGTGCAAAACTGTGCCAAACTAAGGTTGAAAAATACTCCCTCGATCCTAATTATTAAAATTAATGCAATCTTCTTTACAATCAACCGCATTGCGATTAAAACACAGCATGAAATGGCATGCTCATATCCATCTAACGTATGGCTTTTTCTAAGGATATTGCTGTATGAACCTTTACAAAAATTTCACATCCTCAATGTCTATGAGGTTCAGAAATGGAATGATAAACATCAAAACACTGCCAGGAGCTGACTGTAACAGTGATCACAACCTATTGATGAGCAAAATCAAAATCAAGCTCAAGAGTACTTCAAAGGCAGTAAAGAATCTGAAACTGAACTTGAAACTACTTAAAACAAACACAGCAATAAAAGAACAATATAATGTAGAAGTAAAGAATAGATTCACAGGGCTGGAAGAGATATAAGAGGTTGAACAACGGTGGGTGAAACTAAAAGATGCTCTGACTCAAAGTGCAACAGAGACTGTCCCAACAATGAAAACAACAGGGAAAAGAAAATGGATGACAGAAGAAATTCTGGAACTAATGGAGAAAAGAAGACTCGCAAAACTAAATAAAGTGCGCCATATGGAAATCAACAAAGAAATCAAACGAAAATGTGATCAAGCAAAAGAAAAATGGCTGAATGAACAATGTGAAGAAATAGAAACAGAACTGTACAAAGAACCCAAAGCTATTTATAAGAGAATACAAGAGATCACAGGAAGAAAGGCAAGCTCAAAAACAGGGTGTATAAAATCAAAAGACGGAAGCATCATCATGGAAAAAGACAAGAAACTTGAAAGGTGTCGGAATACATCAGCGAATTGTTTGATGATGATAGAAAGGAAGATCTAACTCTTCAGGATATCCCAGAAGGCCCAGAAATTATGAGAGAAGAAGTAGAAAATACAATAAAGAACATGAAAACAGGGAAAGCAACTGGACCAGATATGATATCAACAGAAATGATGCAGGCTCTAGAAGGTATAGAACTAGACGCCATAACCAAAATGCTAAACACTATATATGACACTGGAGAAATACCAAAAGAAATGCTACAGTCAATTTTCATTGTCTTACCAAAAAAAACAAGGAGCGACAGAGTGTGAACAACATCGCACAATAAGCTTAATGAGCCACATGACAAAAATACTCTTGAGAATAATAATGAAAAGAATAAGAAACAAGATCTACACAGAAATAGCAGACAATCAATGCGGATTTATAGAAGGTAAGGGAACAGCAAATGCTGTTTACATTCTCAGGCAAATCATTGAAAGGACCCTAGAGGTAAACAAAGACTGTATGTATGCTTTATTGATTATACAAAAGCATTTGACAGAGTAAGACATGAAGAAATTATTACCATTCTGCAACAACTAAACATTGATGGAAAAGATCTAAGGATAATCAAAAACATCTACTGGGAACAGAAAGCAGCAGTAAGAGTTGAAGAAGAAACGAGCAACTTCCAAAATATCAAACGAGGAGTGAGACAAGGATGTGTCCTATCCCCAGACCTTTTCTCCCTGTATAGCGAAATGATCATGAGACAGATAGAGGAAATAGAGGGCTTGAAGATAGATGGACATAACATTAACAACATAAGATACGCCGATAACACGGTATTAACAGCAGGCTCGAAAGAGAAATTACAAGAACTTCTCAACAAAGTAGTGGAAGAAAGCGAAAACAAAGGACTTGAACTAAACAGCAAGAAAACAGAATCAATGATAATAACGAGGAAAACATCAATACCAAAATGCGAAATCAAGATCAAAGAAAACACCATAAAACAAGCCAACTCATTCAAATACCTTGGAACACAGATAACATCAGATGGTAGGAACCACCAAGAGATAAAAAGTAGAATTGCTCAAGCTAAAGCCTCATTCCAGCAAATGAAATCCATTATGACAAACATAAAGATGTCAATAGTAGTGAGAAAAAGAATTCTAGAGGCATTTATAGAACCGGTGTTACTCTATGGGTGTGAGGCATGGACAATTGACGAGCGAATGAAAAGATCCTTGGAGACAACAGAGATGTGGTTTTTAAGAAGAATGATGAGAATACCATGGACAGCGAAGAAAACAAATGAAGAAGTCTTAACAGAAGCACAAACCACAAGACAATTAATGACCAAAATACGAAAAAGACAAGCAAAATTTGTTGGTCATGTCATAAGAAGAAACCAACTAGAACATTTGGTAACAACAGGAAAATTTGATGGAAAGAGAGGCAGAGGAAGACCAAGAGAAAAGATGTTGGACAGCCTGGCGGACTGGATGAACATTGGAAAACCATCCGAGATGATCAGAGAGATGAGCCGTAGAGTTGGTTGGAGGTCCTTGATCGCCCACGCCAGCCGGCATGGCACCTGAAGAAGAAGAAGAATGTATATGAATCTCGAAAGACTCCACAAAGATACTTCAATGAGTAGAATCATTACCCATACAATTATCATTAATCTTACAATACGGCCACCAAAACAGTCACCAAAGTACCCAGGAAACTAAGAATGATGCGAATATCGCACATAATAAATTTTCAGCATTTATGTGAAGATTTTGCTAAAAAGATGTCAGATGTATAATGATCCGTTTGCAGAGCCAACAAATATGGATTGAGATGACAAGTGTTGCAACCTATAAAACAATACTCCATTAAAAAAGTAAATATAATATATATATATATATATATATATATATATATATATATACATATATATATATAACGATTTCAATCTGAAAAATTAAAGCGGTACTTGTATTTGTACTACTAGTAGTACGTGACTAGCTAAAAAAAAGGGGGTACAAGAAAAGGCACCTCCAAAGTAATGGCGTTGTCTAGCTTCTTCAAACAAGCCTAGTGTCACCATCTGCAGCAGCAGCAGTGCAAGCATTCGAAGTAGTGATAGTAATAGCATTTTCAGTTGCAGTAGTTGGAGTAGTAGTAGTAGTAGTAGTAGTAGTAGTAGTAGTAGTAGTAGTAGTAGTAGTAGTAGTAGTAGTAGTAGTAGTAGTTGTAGTAGTAGTAGAAGCAGTAGTAGTAGTAGTAGTAGTAGTAGTAGTAGTAGTAGTAGTAGTAGTAGTAGTAGTAGTAGTAGTAGTAGTAGTAGTAGTAGTAGGAGGAGGAGGAGGAGGAGGAGCAGCAGCAACAGCAGCAATAGTGATAGTAATAGTAATTACAGTAGCAGTAGTTGTAGTAGTAGGAGTAGCAACAGCAGCAATTATAATTTACTCGTATTATAGTAATAACAGTCGTAGAAGTAGCGAGAGCAGCAGTAGTATTGGTGGAAATAGTCTAATAGTAGTAGCAGTAGTAGGGCTATCACTAGTCTAGTAGTAGTAGTAGTAGTAGTAGCAGTAGTAGTAGTAGTAGTAGTAGTAGTAGTAGTAGTAGTAGTAGTAGTAGTAGTAGTAGTAGTAGTAGTAGTAGTAGTAGTAGTAGTAGTAGTAGTAGTAGTAGTAAAAAAAAAATTGGTTTCATCAGTAGGGTAACATTACAAACATAGTTACAAACATACTGATGAAGCCAATTTCTAGTAATTTTTAATTTTGTAATCTTTGTCCAAATAAATCCAGTTTGGTTGATTGTTTACATCTTAAGTTATTTTATTCCATCTTTCATCCGTTTATACAATTGATCGTTGGACATATATATATATAGTTGTGCCCAAGAGTCAAGCATTTTTTTTATTCTATACGTAGTAGTAGTAGTAGTAGTAGTAGTAGTAGTAGTAGTAGTAGTAGTAGTAGTAGTAGTAGTAGTAGTAGTAGTAGTAGTAGTAGTAGTAGTAGTAGTAGTAGTAGTAGTAGTAGTAGTAGTAGTAGTAGTAGTAGTAGTAGTAGTAGTAGTAATAGTAAAAAAAAAAATTGGTTTCATCAGTAGGGTAACATTACAAACATAGTTACAAACATACTGATGAAGCCAATTTCTAGTAATTTTTAATTTTGTAATCTTTGTCCAAATAAATCCAGTTTGATTGATTGTTTACATCTTAAGTTATTTTATTCCATCTTTCATCCGTTTATACAATTGATCGTTGGACATATATATATAGTTGTGCCCAAGAGTCAAGCATTTTTTTTTATTCTATACGTAGTAGTAGTAGTAGTAGTAGTAGTAGTAGTAGTAGTAGTAGTAGTAGTAGTAGTAGTAGTAGTAGTAGTAGTAGTAGTAGTAGTAGTAGTAGTAGTAGTAGTAGTAGAATAATAATAGTAGTAGTAGTAGTAGTAGTAGTAGTAGTAGTAGTAGTAGTAGTAGTAGTAGTAGTAGTAGTAGTAGTAGTAGTAGAATAGTAGTAGCAGTAGTAGTAGTAGTAGTCGTAGTAGTAGTAGTAGTAGTAGTAGTAGTAGTAGTAGTAGTAGTAGTAGTAGTAGTAGTAGTAGTAGTAGTAGTAGAATAGTAGTAGTAGTTCTGAGATTTTTTCCAGACAGATTAGATTATAAATTTATTCAGGTAGATGTAGATTTGATTAAGAAAATAATAACACCAGTCTTAATAATGAGACCAGTATTATTATTTACAGAAATTGATAAAAAGCTAAATATATATCTGTAGGAAATTAAGAAAGGTTTAATTATCTTCAGCAACTGAGTCACGAATTAAAATGTTATACATCAGTTCTATGGTTTTGAACAAGAATTTACACAGACACCTTTTTTTCCTTTTTCTTTTTTTTAATTGCTTCACCTTTTTCATTTGTTGGGATATGCTGTACTTCTACGAGCACAAAAGACCCGCTTAGTCTAAATTGCGATCACCTGAGGACAGAATAGGCCTAGTTGTATAGGTATCCTAGCACCCTTTGATAAACGACCACAGGATAAAAATATTTTTTCGGCTTGGAGAAAATCGCTTCGTGTAAACATACCAATCAAGTTGAAAGATTTGCTGCTTTTAACAAATCACAAGCAACATGAATTCCCAATCGTGACGTTAGAGTATATTGTCGAGTTGTATGGCTAGATGCAAATCGCTTTGTAAGTGATAACAAAAATAAGTCCCATAATGAAAAGCGCCTTGTTATAAAGAAATATCCCATTCAGCCTATTCTAAATACAATTTTGATTTTTTTCCTTCATTCTCAAAAAAAAAAGTTCCTGTGAAACTTCCTATCAAGGCCAACACTCTCTCTTTTCATGCAATTTTTAAAACTATTGGTGTAGATTGGTTTAAATTAGTTTATCATAGTTATACAGTTTTACATTAATTGAAAATTTTCTTTGCACACAACCTCATACCATATTGGTAAAATATTATGAAACTAAATCATAACTCCTTTTTTTTACAACCGATGATAACAAATCTAGTCTATCGAAATACCTTAACTTTCTTCATAAATATTTTAGCTTAATTTTTCAACTTCAAATGCCTTTCGGCTTACATCCAAGTTTTCGGATCAATTCATAACTTGTAACTAGATAGAATGGCTGTGTATGTAGTTCCGCTACAAATGACCTACATCACAAATTACTGGTTAAAAAAGAGAGGTAATTGGAAAATGGAAGATAAATTTAATATTATCAGGAGTTATGCACCATCTAAAACGAAAGAAATTTTTTAGTGTATTATAAGCACGAATGTTTCTTTCTTTTGTGATCAATTCAAATACCTACTCTTCAAAATACGCATCACTGAACATTTATGCTGCAAGCGTAGTGCGGCAGTTATTTGAGATCCCTAAAATTAAAAGCTTTTTGCATGTATTATGTAGACTAGGTGAATAGTTATTAATAAGCTAGGCCCAAATTTTATCTGTTGGGTATCTAAAGGCATTGGTTCTGTCTAAACACAGTCATGCTGTTTAATATTTTTTATGGTCTGCAATCTATAGCGTCACTAATCATGACGCCTATTTCCTTTAATTACGCATGGTTACTAGTTTACTCTCTTTCTATCTCAACACTAGGGTTTTCCTAAGTGTTTTAAAAAGGACGACCACTCAGGACAAACTTAATGAAGCTGGGCGTTATGTTATGTTGGTAAATCTCAATAGTTTATATAATATTTTCTTTATGTATGATATAATAAACCTGACACATTTTTCTCAGGTATTTAAGATAAGCAGAGTTTCGCTATTCATCTGTCTATTCATTCAACTCGTTTAAAAATCATCCGACCCATGTTTAATCATCAGCTCCGTCCACATCTGTTGGTGAAAATTGGTAGAGGAATTCTCTTAAATTATTTTTTCAAGGCGTTAAGTCATAAACGCAAAATTTTCACAACCCTTCATGCAAAATAAGAAGAGATCTCAAATATCTACATATCAGGATATTTTGAATAATATTAGAGTATTTTGACGTGTATTTTTAACCTATGGGAATCTAAACACTTAGATATGTTAAAACAGCACATACATGACTTAAAATTTGTATATTAAGATCTAAGTTTCAATGATCCTCAATACTAATAAAGAAGAAATGATTTTAAAATGATTTAAGTGTGAGTTGTTCTATAAATACGCAAAAACTGTTATCGATACCATTTACTTTATGTGTTAACAATATCTCACAAATGGTGAGGATTTAGAGGCTTGGTATATCTAAATGCGTCTCTTAATACTGCAAATTATCAAAAGAGCATTTCTAGAACACCTTTTATTTGGCATAAATGTGTACATTGCCCTAAAGATTGGAGCGTTGATATTAGTCTTATCCAAAATAAAACCTATGTAAAATTAAAGGCAAAAATGTTTTTCTTGTTTTCTCAAAAGTAAAAAAGTCAGTTTGTGAACTATTTCCTGTACGCACAGCTGGGCAGAGATGGTAGGAATGAAACTGAAAGTAGGCCTCAAATGTAGGAGGTGGCAATTCTTTAAACGCCACGAATAAATATACATGTACTAAAATGACTCCATAATCGAGGGCCTAGATATTCACAGCAGCTATATTCAAATCAGAAGATTAAAATATAGATCTAGATATATAAAGTTTGAAGATAAGGTGGAATAAAAAGACTGATTAAAACTTTTGCTGCTCGGTCGAAAATCTTGTCAATAGGATGTTTCTCTTTTTTTGGCAGTATATATAATTTTTATGTTGTTTTCTGCTTTTTGTAAGACTTTTGGAGTCTTTCTTTTCTGGTTTAGTGTTAAGTCAAGAGAATTGAAGATCTTTTTATTGACATCTATTGATATCTTCAAACATATTTCTTAAACAGTTTACATAATTTGTGTTTGTTATTGTAACTTGTCTATGTTTTTGATAGGTGATGTTCAGTTTATTATCTCTGTAAAGTTTAACATTTATAAAGAAACTGTTGAGTTCAGTTGCAGATGTTACCCAAAACATTCACAAGTATCAACAAGTATCGTAAAACATGTATTTGCAAATGTCTGAATTTAGCTCTTTGACCTTTAAGATATATTTAGACATTTCTAGGGAAGAAGTGTTCAGCTACTGCACACCAGCGTAATATAAAATTTTCTCCTGATAAAAATCCGCTTTCAGAGGGCCTTGAGGTTGGCACTGTAGAAATTCCGCTACAATGTCTGGTATCTTTCTAGAGTCAGACGGCTGAAGCCCCCATACATTTGAAATTGGTGGAAATAATCCAAAATGTTCACGGAATATTAGTTTTCAAAACAAGGGTCAAGGAAGTCACGAGGAGAACCACTTTTCACGAGAAGATTTTAGGACAATAGGTCCGTCCTCTCTGCCAGAGACTCAGGGGGCATTGGGCGATGGTTATTAGGACTAACCGAGATCTTAAACTTCGTCGTTCAAGGGCTTCTCTGAGAAATAAACTTCCCAATGAAAGACGGCAATAAAGACATGTGTCTTCCTCTGGCCTTAACACTTGCTTGTGAAAGGATTCTCTGTTCTTTGGCTGAAGAAATTAGATTGGACCTCTGTTGAAGCAGCTGTATTGAAGACCATTGTACCTTGCCTCTCAAACAAGCGGCAGTCTTAAACAATGCTTCTGACTGAAAAGTTTTTGAAATTTCCGGACATCATCGGAAGTTGACTTCAACCATCGCAGATTTTAGAGCTCTATAAAATTTGATTCTTGGGGCTGTCGTTGGATATTTATTTTTGAATTTATTAATTTGTAAAACCATGGTATCAAAAGTTTCATATAATCATAATTTATTATTTGCTTTGCAATCAATAAGCATTGTTGTTGTTTTTTTACTTGGAAAGAAAAGGATATAACTTAACTGAAAAAAAATTACTAATCAAGAGCACTTGACGTATATCATACGAACATGATCAATTTTTTTTATTTATTTTAAAATAATGAATGACTGAAAAATGAGAAACACGGATGGATAAGACATCATCAGCCATTGTATCTTGCCTCATTATTTCTTTTTCATTTCTTTACCAGTGCCTTTTCAGGCTTTACTTCACTTGTATAAGACATAATAAATGTATTTTATCATCTTTTATTAAAAACAAAAATTCGGATTTTGAAATAAACTAATGTAAGTGAGAGGAGTCTAGATTCTACATTTTACAGGAGGGAAAGATTGTAACAGGGAAGGGAGGAGTTCTTGTTGGAGGGTTAGGCAGGATAAGTCAAACAAAGAAGGATTACTACAGCTGGTCTTTTTTCATTTTGTACAGAAGGGGGTCTTATGAGCAATGAAGTTTGGGAAAGCGGAGAGATACTGAATTATTAGCAAAGGAGTTGAAGGACTTTCAGGTGTGACGGACGTAAAGTAGTGTGATTTTTCTTTTTTTTTCCTTTGGGGGAGCGTCGAGTTTCGTATATAAGAAAAGGATAAAGAAACCAGAGGGAAAACGGAAGACGGAAGACAGAAGAGATGTAGGGAGGATTACTGTAGTTTGTATATTTTGTACTCGTTAAACAAGAAGCGCTTTCCCTGCATTAGGCCTACTTGATAGTTTTCGTGGGAATTATAGCCTCTGATGCATAATTATGTTGATCTAAATTATTTAGACTTTGGATTCGATCTAGCCTGCCTAAGATTTAGTTTCTTCGAGTTTTAAAGACGTGTTGTCTAGTAGACTGAATGAAAGATCTAGTAGGTTTACAAAAAATCTAACGTATAGTCTAGATCTCGTCTAGATAAGATGAGATATAAATATCTTGATCTAAATTGAAATTTATAATTTATTCTTAGCTTTCTAAAATAGATCTTAGTCTTCACCCAAGGCTAGATTTAAATCTATCCTTATCTAGATTATATTTCTAGATCTCATAACTATTACACTCTAGTCTAGTCAAACTTAGATTTAAGTGAACAACTAAAGGTAAGTTAGATTTAGATGAAAAAGAATTTATACGTTTTATGAGTTTAAGAAAAAGTGTCTCATCTATTTCAATCAAAAAAATTAAATACACTACGTTGTCCTTTCTTCGTCATAAACATCTTGATTTCAATCCTGCTTTGGACTTCAGAAGTATTATTTTAGGCTTCCGCATGGCATAGCGATAATGGGAAATCTAGGATTTTTAATTTATTTTATTATTTTGTTTTTAATTTATCTTATTTATTTACTTTTTTTTACAATGCTGGTTGTGTATGGTGGAAAATACTCAAATGCATACGGCATCGGACATAAAACAAAAGTTTTCTTGAGGAATCGATTTTCTTTGGAGATCGAAAATCAATAACTTATTTGCTCGTCAGTTTTCACATAAAGCACCTGTAAATTGAAAGAAAATTTAATTAAATAGAACAAACTAATGTGAAGAGAACTCGATCCATGTAACTTAACTATTGATTCTAAAATAGAAAGAAATAATTAAGATCACGTTTTTCAGGCAAGGAAAGGCACGCTGGCTCTTTTAATGAGGAAACTGGACTAGAACCGATAAAACTGAAGCGCCAAGATAATTGTATAGGCTACATGTAGATTCAGATGCGATCTTTATTTAGATTTACATAATTATATGTCAAACATCAGAAGTCAACGAAGAATAAGAAGAAAAAGAAGAAGAAGAAGAAGAAGAAGAAGAAGAAGAAGAAGAAGAAGAAGAAGAAGAAGAAGAAGAAGAAGAAGAAGAAGAAGAAGAAGAAGAAGAAGAAGAAGAAGAAGAAGAAGAAGAAGAAGAAGAAGAAGAAGAAGAAGAGGAGGAGGAGGAGGAGAACAAGGCGGAAAAAAAGAAAGAAATGATGAAATCAGGTTTAGACACGAAGATTTCAGACTGTTGGAAAGAAAAAGATAAAAAGTTGCGACATTGCCAATGAGCTTGTCTTTTTGTTTTGACTGTTACTGTAGTTTTGAAGGTGGTTAATTATAGTATTTTAAGGCAGCCTGTAAGGGCTTGCTCTAAAGCCTTGATTTTCTACACATAGCTTGGCTTACTGAAATTTAAGAATGGTTTAGATCTTTTAATCCAACTTTTTCTTGTAGTTGAAAAAATATCTTTATCATCCACCAAAATATTTTTTTATATGAATACGTTCGGCTTCAGTTATTTCTCGAATCTACAGGAAAGTAAGTCCCCTTCCTTATTTTACTTAATGATCTAGATTTGATGATAAGGCTGTGACGTTCACAATTAAAATCGTGTTCATGTTTTCATCTGATTGACAAGCCCCTACATAGTTTTATTTAGGCCTTTGTCCCAATTTGCAGTAGTTCAGTTATTAATATCTAATCTTATATAAAAGAATATAGGTGTGGATTAAGAAAAGAGAATAAATAAATTTCGAATTCCGTAAGAAAAATTTAATAGTTTGGTACATAGTAATAGATTTTAAACAATGTCGCACCTAAAAATTTTTAACAACCAAGGCTTTTGTAGATTTAGGATTTAAGTTTTTTTTTTCTATTTATATTGTTATATCTTATCCCGTCTGCTTTTTAAACTCAATTTAGATATAAATTAAAACTTCTTTCGTGATCTTCATGATTGGCACTGAAGTAGATTGAGTTATGTAAAAATCTCAATGATGTCTGTATGTGTATCGCTTTATATAATGAAAATGATGGAATAAAAATGAAAAGTTTCGTTTAAACCACTAAAACGATTAAAAATAGGTATTACTCAAATAGTGTAATATCTCCTTGACTACCAAGAAAAAGCAAAGTTGAAAGGTTTCTTTCAAGATTTTCTTTCTTGATATTACCGTCTCTGTAAATGTTTTCCATATGTACTGAAATTGGAAATAGAAAATAAATAAATAAAAAGATCGGCAGGTATGCTTCCTGGTTGATTTTTACTTTATGGTGCCACCTTGAGACAGTTTTGAAAAAGAATTGAGCAAAAATAGTAAATTGAGGCAGAATTACAAAAGTATATCAAATCTTTCAGGGTCCTCATGGTTGGACCCAAGCCGGACGCTCGGGTTATCGATGATATTACGTTTTCACGGTCTATGGCTCTCGATCCATACGTTGATTATAAGCCAATGCGGTAGGATTACTCTTGAAAATAAGATGATTCTCGATCTCTTTGAGTGAACCTAAATCTATTGATAATAAAGAATCTAAAAAGGTCGAGCTTTTATGAATTCATCCAGTCACTTCAAGTCTCTTTTATCAGCCTTAAGTCAGTTGCCCTAAAGACTAGAGTGGTAAAATCATTTTTCACCAAAACATTGTTTTTGGAAAATTGAAGCAAAAATGTGATGATTATTTTCTTGAAGAAAAAGGTGAATGTGCAAATTACTTTCCGTAAGCATAGCTTGACAGAGGTGACAGTTCGACCCAAATCAAAAGGTTAAGACCAAGATCAAGATAGATCTAGATTTCACTTTCAGACTTATAATTTCAAAAGCATTTAAGTCTTACATCTAGTTTTTTTTTAACTAAGAATAAGAATTATCAAGACATCTAGATCCTGGGAAAGTTAGATAGGTGGAGGTATATATCTGGATCATGTAAAGTAAAAGGATAGGTTTCAAGACTGTTTTTAAACTTATTTAATACACACATACAAATCCCAGCCCCGACAAGTTGACACAGGGTCCCGCTCGCAGCATGTGTTTTTAACTTGTATTTTGCTTTTCTGAATTTAAGTAAAATTATGCCATAAATGTTTTATCTACTGTTCCATAGAAAATGTGCTATGTATGATTTTCCAAAAAATAAACCCCTTTTCACTTTCGACTTTCTACTCAGACGGAAATTAAAAACATATTTCACGGGTATCTAACATTTTATTTATTTTTGAACAAAAGTAACAACACAACACTGGAAAGTATAAAATATTCCATGTATAAATCTTAAATTGACTGACATTTTCAATAAAACCATTAGGTTATCACAGAAAAAAAAAATATAAAAAATGTCAGCTCAGAAAATGGATACCTCACTCTTCCTTTATTTCGTATGGCACCAGCTATGAGAATAATGCAGATAAGTGATTTTTAACAGCCCATCTATGGAGATCTGTTGTTTGTTCACGATGGCACACATCCACAGATTAAAAAAAAAAAACGAATTCTGTTGAGTTCCACTTGTCGACCTCAGGCACAGCGGCTCCCTGTTTACACCATCTTCAACATCTTGCCGGAGCCAGGAGGCAATAGAGGCAGGAAGCCCCAGGCTGTCATCAACCAGAATGGAACAGATTTCAAAGATATTGAAGCTTCGGAGACCCTGCAATACCATTTTGATAATATCTTAAACACTGTGTGAAACTAATAGTATTTCAAGGATGTTGTGCATAGTCGTGTCTTTTATTGTTTTCACTGAAATAACAGGTAGAAAGATTTCATGTGATAATTATAAAAAAGATTATAAAATGTTAGAAGACTAATGCTGCTTTCTAATAAAACATTTTCTTTGAAGTAGTTACTTTCCCGGCTTTGTATTTTTCAGTCTAGTAGTTCATGTACAACACAGTCATGTTTATATGTTCTAATTGATCTTTTTACATTCCCTTGAACACTTTATTCTTGTGTTCAGCATATGGCGGCTGAATACTTTAAATACCACATGTGTTTTAAAAATTTGGTGATGAATTTAAGCTATATAAAGGATTTTGGGGCATACTATTTTCCATTCCCTGTTAGGTTTATTTTATTTACTCTCTAGATAATTAGGTAGTTATCAAAACACTCTTGTGAAAGAAAGAGGTGATAACCAATTTAGGTTTTAGAATCGGATTTTAGATTAAGATGAGAGTTGACACAATGAATGACTTCATAATAAAAATTATCAACAAGAAATCAGGTGTGAATATCGTCATACTGACCATTATAACCTACCATAATAAACTAGAGAAGTGCACGGGTTTTAATAATCGTTTCCGTCGCGTGAAGGTAATAGATTTTCGCACAAGCTCCCAACTCCAAGGGATTGAAAGAATAGCCTATGAAATATGTTGCATTGCAACAAACGAAATGTGGATTCTTTAGTTTTTGTCTATTCTCTTTAGAGTAGTCATCCACAGAAGCAAGGCAGAAAGAGAAATTAACCTTTCAATAAAGAGACCATAGTTAGAAGCACCATTGCCCAACAAATGCGTTTTGCAGATAAGTGTGCTGCAATCCGGAAAAGTGTATGTGAGGTATAGGTTTAGTGAGGTAAAGATCAAAAGGAAACTGAAAGGATTTCTACGGCGACTGGCATAATTTTTACTCACACTTAAGAGTTTAGATAGAAGCTCTAAAAAAATCTACCCCTTAAGACTTTGTATTTTCCTGTTGGCATTTCGCCAGTGTTGTGAGAAGGAAGAGCAAGTAAATAAATTGCCCTCAGCCCAAACCAGAGAGAAAAATCTTTTGCAAGGAAAACTTACTCGAAAAAACAATCAGTGATAGAGGGGTGATATAGAAATTAATTATACCGGCTGTTCTGAATCAGAAACCCATAGCTAGCCCCATAAAAATGATAAGAGCACATAATGCCCAAACTGCAAGCGGACACAGCTATGGATTAGGCTCGCACATAATTATCTGGAAACAAACAGCATCTTATATATCCTCTTTTGGAAGAGGCACTCAACGTACAATCTAAAGCATCCATTCTGGTGAAGGCTCACAATAAGAATATGTGGTATATTTCTTCTGCCCTGTTTTGTAAACTCGAACAACGATCAGATGACCCACTAAGAACGCTTACGTTCATACTGAATGTAAATCTATGTACCGCCTGACGAGTGAAAAAACATTTGACTGGAAGTCCTGAAAATATCAAATATTTTTTTAAGATGAAAATTGTAAAGAATTTTTGTTCCTTTTCATTACTCGTTTAAATGAAACCAGGTGCTACATCCATCATTAATGTGCAGGTACAATTGATGTAAAAAAATTTCAAACAAGAATCATCAAATTATATTACCTTGATTTCGTGAAACTAAAGTTTGAAAACATATTTACCACAAGTTTAGCATTTCAGAGATCTTGTTGTTGGCCGGAGCATCCTCGCGAAACCTTCCTGTTAGTAGCACGTCAACGTCAGGAACCGCAGCAGCCAGATATACCTGTTGGTTGTCTGTTCGTGTAGCATTGAACACACCATCATACCTCATCTCTCCTCGATTTGTGTTCTTGGTGAGTATTTTTCTTTTTCTTTCCAATTGGCTTCCGAAGTTATCATGATTTACTTGGATTAGCAAGTTACCGGTCATACCAATACTTTTCATGCTTGAATGTTGTCTTATCTCAACTTTCAAATTGTGACTCTTTTTCCTGTCAATTCGCTTTCTGCTCTTATTTTCTGTTCCTTGATTATCCACAGCATCACGTACCAATCTGATGTCCTCATTTTTCTTCCTGTTCATCGTTTCAGATATTGTTTTTTCTCTGTTTGTTTGTCTGTGCATAACCCGCATTCTATTTCTATGTTTTTGTCTAATATAGCCTATTTTTTCTTTGCTGTCTCGCCTATCTTCTCCAATTCGGGTCTTACTCTCATATCTCTGATAACCATCTCGTTGTAGCCTTACAACACCCTTATTGTTAAGTCTTTGTCTATTCAACCTATTACCTGGTAATCTAGCCTCCCTGTCTTGCTCTTTTATTTTTTCGATGTCAAAGCCAAGTCTGGTTCGTCTTTCTTTTCTTTGCTTATGTGTACTCTCCCTGTCTATCTCAATCCTAATAACCACGTCCATTGTTACGCTCACTTCCTTATGTCCCTTATCAATCGACATTCTCTCCATGCCAATATGTTTTTCAACATTGTCCAAAGCAAGATTGTGTTCTAAGTACATTCCGTTGTCCCATCTCCTGGTCAGAGCGATTTTATTGTCATTTCTATCTTGAAATCTGCTTTCCTTTCTCATCATTTTTGTATTTTGTCTGGTTCCACAAAATTTATAAGTTCTGGTCATTTGTCTGTTCATCTCATGATCAATTTGCAGTCGACCTCCATAGCCTGCATCCTGTATGGTTGTCTGTCGCGTGTCATATCTCATATCAGTATCCTGTTCTTTAATGTTTCGGGTTTCCTTTATTTTATCCAACCCTTTGCCGTGTCTCCTTTCAGTTTCTTGCCGTATGGCCATGTGAATTATCTTTCTTGTTCCTCGCCTTTGGATATTCTTCATGTTTTCATTTTCTCTTGTGTCCACACATAACCTCCATTGTCTTTTTTGCCAAATATCTAAGCTCCGACTTTTTCTATTTTCGTCATACGATACCTCAGTTTCTTGTCTACTACCTGACCCAAGGCTCATTTGCATTTGTTTTCTTATGCTTATGCCTGTCATTCTCTCTGTTTTAAGGCTGGCATCGCCATGCTTTTTCTCATTATTTTTTCTCATGAAAGAGCCATGGTACCATTCTGATTCCTTTCTTATATCAACGTCGTGCCTTTTTCCTGTTTCTCGTTTATCAATGCGGTGGCCTCTTTCCATTTCTTCTTTTTCTGTTTGTTGCCTCCTTACCGTTTTGTATCTATCACTGTGATGCCTCCTTCTTACTTCTTGCCTATCTGTGTCCTGGTCTCTTTCTATTTGTTTATAAATATGCTGTCTTCTTTCCACTTGTTCCGTGTTCTTGGCTTGCATCAAGTCCATTTCTTGTCTGTTTGAGTTTGGTTTTCTTTCCAATTCATTTCTACTTATGCTTTCTCTTTTCTCCATTTCTTGCTTTTTAATGACTTGCCTCTCTGTGAAGTCTCGTTTATCTTTGTGCAGTCTTATTTCCAATTCTTCCGTGTTGAGGTTCTGCCTTCTTCCCATATCTCGCCTGTTCGTGTCCTGCGCTCTTTCTACATTTCGCATGTCTGTGACATGCACCTTTTTCATATCTCGCCTGTTCGTGTCCTGCACTCTTTCCATATCTCGCCTGTTCGTGTCCTGCACTCCTTCCATATCTCGCATGTTCGTGTCCTGCACTCTTTCCACATCTCGCATGTTCGTGTCCTGCAATCTCTCCATATCTCGCCTGTTCGTGTCCTGCACTCTTTCCACATCTCGCCTGTTCGTGTCCCGCACTCTTTCCATATCTCGCCTGTTCATGTCCTGCACTCTTTTCATATCTCGCCTGTTCGTGTCCTGCACTCTTTCCATATCTCGCCTGTTCGTGTCCTGCACTCTTTCCATATCTCGCCTGTTCGTGTCCTGCACTCTTTCCATACCTCGCCTGTTCGTGTTCTGCACTCTATCCATATCTCGCCTGTTCATGTCCTGCACTCTTTCCATATCTCGCCTGTTTGTGCAATAGACCTTTTCCATATCTCGCCTGTTTGTGCTATGCGCCTTTTCCTCATCTCGCCTGTTCATGTCCTGCACTCTTTCCATATCTCGCCTGTTTGTGCAATGGACCTTTTCCATATCTCGCCTGTTCGTGTCCTGCACTCTTTCCATATCTCGCCAGTTTGTGAAATGCACTCTTTCCATATCTCGCCTGTTTGTGAAATGCACCTTTCCCATATCTCGCCTGTTTGTGCTTTGCACTTTTTCCATATCTCGCCTGCTTGTGTCAGGCATCCTTTCCAATATTTTCATTTTAGTTTCTTGACTTTTTCCCATATCTTCTTTCTTGATGTAGTGCCTCTTTCTCATTTCTTGTCTGATTATGCCTTGCCTGTTTTCCATGTCTTGCCTGTTGATTTCTAGTCTTCTTTGCATTTCTTGCCTTTTAGCGTCCTGCTTTCTTTCCATTTCTTCCCTGTTGGTGTCTTGCTTGGTTTCGTTTTCTTGTCTGTTAGCGTCCTGCCTCATTACCATTATTTGTTTTTTAGTGTCTTGCCTTTCCCTCCTTTGTTGTCGGTCCGTGTACTGCCTCCTTTCCATTGCTCGCCCCTTAGTACCCTGCCTCCTATCCATTTCTCGCTCATTGTTGCCCTGTCTTCTTTCCATTTCTCGCTCATTGTTGCCCTGTCTTCTTTCCATTTCTCGCTCATTGTTGCCCTGTCTTCTTTCCATTTCTCGCTCATTGTTGCCTTGTCTTATTTCCATTTCTCGTTCATTGTTGCCCTGTCTTCTTTCCATTTCTCGCTCATTGTTGCCCTGTCTTCTTTCCATTTCTCGCTCATTGTTGCCCTGTCTTTTTTCCATTTCTCGCTCATTCGTATCCTGTCTCCTTTCCACTTCTCGCTCATTGTTGCCCTGTCTTCTTTCCATTTCTTGCTCATTCGTGCCCTGCCTCCTTCCCATTTTTCGCTCATTGGTATCCTGCCTGCTTTCCATTTCTCTCTCATTGGTGTCCCGCCTCCTTTTCATTTCTCGCTCATTGGTGTCCTGCCTCCTTTCCATTCCTCGCTCATTCGTGTCCTGCCTCCTTTCTATTTCTTGGCTCCTGATGTCCTGCAACATTTCCATTTCTCGACTTTTGTTGTCACGCACCCTTTCCGTTCCCCCCCTGTTGGTGTCCTGCTTCCTTTCCATTTCTTCTAAGCTCCTGTCTTGTCTCATTACTATTTCTCTTTCATCAATTCTAAGTACTCTTTCTATTTTTTGCTTACTGTT
Organism: Elysia crispata; assembly: GCA_033675545.1. Lineage (NCBI taxonomy): Eukaryota > Metazoa > Mollusca > Gastropoda > Plakobranchidae > Elysia > Elysia crispata. The sequence continues at coordinate 219,481 of JAWDGP010005428.1, read as the reverse complement.
GTCCAGGTTTCTTCTAATTTCTTGCCTGTTAGTGTTCTGCTTTCTCTCCATTTCTTCCTTGTTGGTGTCCTGCCTGCGCTCCAATTCTCGCCTTTTCATGTCCCTCCCCCTTTCTGTTTCTTGCCTATAAGTGTCCTGCCTCCTTTCCGTTTCTCGCCTGTTAGTGTCCATCCCCCTTTGTGTTTCTCGCATATTAGTGTCCATCCCCCTTTGTGTTTTTCGCATGTTAGTTTCCTGCTTTCTCTCCAATTCTCGCCTTTTGGTGTCCTGCTTCATTTCCATTTCTCGCCTCTTGGTGTCCTGTCTACTTGCTATTTCTCTTTTGTGAAATTTGCTTATCCTTTCTATTTCTTGCTTCTTAGTATCTAGCTTCCTCTGCATATCCTCCCTTTCAGTGTCTTGATTTCTTCCAATTTCTTCCCTGTTGGTGCCGTGCCTGCTCTCCCTTTCTTGTTTGTTAACATCCTGCCTCTTTTCCATAATTTGCCTTTCAGTAACTTGTCTGTTTCTCATTTCTTGCCTGTTGGTTTCTTGAATCCTATCCGCACATCTTTTTGAGTCCTGCCTCCTGTCTATATCGTGTCCTTCACTAGCCTGCCATCTTGTCGTTTGTTGAACGTTCTCTCGCCCTCTTGCAGTTCTATAACTATATGACTTTCTTTGTCCGTCTCCGTTCAATATCTCTGATCCTTCTAGATTTTTTCTTATTTCTGCTTTCCGTGTGAAAATATTTTGCCTTCTTTCTCCATTGTAGATAATGTCTCTATCGCTGTCCATTCCACTTATGTAAGAATCTTTCATCATACTCGTTTGTCTTCCATCGAAGTTGATCTTTTCAGATAAGGTGCCTCTTTCAATATTTCTGTTTTGCCTCATTACTGTTTGCCTTGCAATGTTTTCTACCTGCTGTTTATTAATTTGATTTCCAAGAACAGAACCCTGCATCGATCTTATCTCGAGCGGATTCTCTGCAAGCTGTCTCTCTCCAAGTTCTTTCTTAACACGCCTGTCCTGCCTCTGTGGCGAGGCATCCAACATTTGCCTGTCTTCAATCTTGCATCTGACGTGGATCTCGGCTTCACATTGGTGTTCTCGATTCTGGTGTAAAAATGCAGTAACAAGACTACAATTTTTACAACTATGAAACAAACGTAGTCTCATATATTGCAAAATGGTGAAGAAATAATTGGGCGGATGTATGTGACACACAAAGAAAATGCTTTTGGCATAGTGTTATAAGTCATGGGTTTGCCTGGATTCAAGTATGTATGGTTTTGGATTCGAGTATGTAGGGTTTTGGATTCGAGTGTGTATGGTTTTGGATTCGAGTATGTATGGTTTTGGATTCGAGTATGTATGGTTTTGGATTCGAGTATGTATGGTTTTGGATTCGAGTGTGTATGGTTTTGGATTCGAGTGTGTATGGTTTTGGATACGAGTATGTATGGTTTTGGATTCGAGTGTGTATGGTTTTGGATTCGAGTATGTATGGTTTTGGATTCGAGTGTGTATGGTTTTGGATTCGGTGTGTATGGTTTTGGATACGAGTATGTATGGTTTTGGATTCGAGTATGTATGGTTTTGGATTCGAGTGTGTATGGTTTTGGATTCGAGTATGTATGGTTTTGGATTCGAGTATGTATGGTTTTGGATTCGAGTATGTATGGTTTTGGATTCGAGTGTGTATGGTTTTGGATTCGAGTATGTATGGTTTTGGATTCGAGTGTGTATGGTTTTGGATTCGAGTGTGTATGGTTTTGGATTCGAGTGTGTATGGTTTTGGATTCGAGTATGTATGGTTTTGGATTCGAGTATGTATGGTTTTGGATTCGAGTATGTATGGTACATACAAGCTTTCAATAGTTTCGTTGCTTGGTGTTTTGTTCTCATGATCGAGTAACTTTGATTCTTAAGTAACTGTTTTTACTCCACCATTTCTAGATAACGTAAAAGGTGGTCTGAGCATCAATTGAAATTTGCAATTAAACTTTATAATTGTAGTGTTACTGTTGGTGTGAACTTCTTTAGTATAAAACTAATTAAATTATTTTTGTTTTCTAAAAGTATAAAATTTGCCTACGTTTCATGTCGTCATTGACAAATGTTTCCAGTACCGTATATCATTTAAATGGTGCCATGTCTGGTTTGATTTTATACCAGGCGTATGACATGACGAGTTAATTTTGATTAAAATTAATATAAATCAAACACAGCAACGTCCTTTCCCATTTTTACTCTTTGCATTCTATCAAGAACAATGCTATACCTGATCCCCTTTGTTAAAATTATCTATGCGTTGAGTATGGATATAGAAAAAAAAAGTGTGCAGAAAATCTAATTTTTCTAAATCATCTACATCCAGATATATCTGTCAAGAGAATAAGAGAATTGAAGAAAGCCATGAGTCCAAATTCGACTTTATTTGAAAAAAAAAAGTTTAGATACTTAAAGGGAAGGAAATGTAAGCTCGAGTAACCATGTAACAGAATAGACTCTCAATTGTCCTTCCAAACCTTTGTTCTGTAAAGATGTGTGGCCAGATCCTCTGTGAGAGCTGGAACCTGCTGGGCAGCACTCATCAAGTGCTGGGACCTGGCTCCATGGGTCAGGATTAGCATGGAGGAAACCAGGAGGAAGAAGGACGCCGTCCGTCGCATCCCGCCGGCATCAACTCCTCAGGTTCTGGGTTACAGAAAATAACAGGATTTCTGAGTATCTTGCGCATATGTTGAACATTTTTAAAAAAGATTCAGTTTAAGATTTTTTTTTGCATTATGTTTTCTAATGCAAACAAAAATTGGCCTTCTTCTCTAGTGCGCTGGACTCCCCATTTGCCGCATCTATTCTATATCGAAACTGTAACAGATGAAAGTCTACATGTTTTTTTTTTTCTTCTTACCTTTTTTCAGGCGCAGGCTCGGAAGATGATTTCCGAATATGATAGTTTGTCTATTCATCATACATATTTTTTTCTTTTTGAGCTCTGCTTCATCGTTGTGAAACACTCCTTCAGTGACCTACACAGAGTTGTTTCTGACTTGTATTCACTTCTTTTTCAGAGTAATTATATTTCATATAGCTTCCGCTGAAAGTAATTAAAGCTATTGTGCGTGGGACATTTTTATAATGTTTGTGGTGAAAATCAACCAATTTTGTTTTATGATTACTTGCTAGACAATGTCGCCAGGGAATTTAAAACTTTGATTAAACGCACTATTCTCTTCGAAAAAGAAGGTTTAGCATAAAAACAAATGTTCATATTAACTTTATTTTTTTAAGAGATTTTTCTATCTCCCCACCGTTTTCTCTTTCCGCACCCATCCATTCTTTTTAAACAAAAAATCTATTAAGTGCGCAATCTTCGAAATATTATGGCTTTACCAATAACAACAACATTAAAAGAAAGAGTAATAATGATAATAATATTAATAATAATAATAATAATAATAATAATAATAATAATAATAATAATAATAATAATAATAATAATAATAATAATGACAATAATGATAATATATCTTAAATATGAATGGTATATATTGGTTGGTTTGTGCTGGTTTGATGGTTTTTAGTAACTGGTCAATTTTTTTAAAAAATTAAAAATTCCCAATCTGAACCATAGTTTTGTTATCCTTTTATAAGAATATCCACGACATGTACCGTTTTCAATATGCAACAACTCGATTCTTGTTCTTGATGTTTTACAAAGTAATATGTCTAGTCTACATCTTATACTGTCCGTTGTAATAATGAAAAGCAAGACTTCTTTAACACTTAACACTAAACAAAATGAAAAAAAAAATCCAGAACCGCCTTAGACTCTAAAAAAGACTTTTTAACATCCAATATTTTGCTCACTTTATCTGAAATTGTGTTCCTAAAAAGATCAGGTTGATGAAGTCATGAATGTTGTAATCATAATAAATTTGTATACGGATGGAATTGTATAAAGGAAACATTTATTTTCAACTGAACGTGTTTACTTCTTTTATTAATATAAAAATGCCCAGTATCTTATCATATCATATCATAGGTATGCTGAAGACTTGAGAATAATATTGTTTGTGTTAATGTGAATAATGCTTCATAATGCTTTTGTGGAGAGGGGTAGTAAAAGGAGCATTGATTTTGCTGTCGTGCGAAACAATCAGCTGGTCTTATGTCACTGCGTGTTATAAGTGCTTAATATCCACATAAATATCTAGGGTCAAGCAACGGGAAGTTGGTTATTCTCGTATTAGGATAAACGGTCAGTGCCGCTCTATTATGAAATACCTTTCGGTTTTCCGTGAAGAAAATAAAATTATCACAAGGAAGAGAAATTTTGCTGACAGCGAAATACTAAACTAACGTCACGGCGACACAAGCACGCCCTTGGTACACAACATTGATGTAAGGTTATTCAACGATCAGTGGATTAAAGTGCGATAATTATAAACGTGATATGTCTTTATTATAAAATAATTATGTATCGAATTTTCCGCTCTAATTAATCCTCAGGATAGACGCGACAAACTGAGCAATGTGGGGTTGTTTCTGATTACCTTAACCAGTTGCCCACAAAAAAAATTTATATCATATCTTATTTCTATACAAAAGGATGGATCGATCTCCACATAGATTCGAATCTACAGCAACATCTAGAGGAAGTTGTTCAGATCAGAATTAAAAATTAGAAACTTCAAGAAATATTGTCAACCAGGAACACTAGCTTCATAACCAAGATGTCAATCTTTTGTAAACGAGGACAAGTTATATGACAAGGTTAAATCATAACATTATTTTCATGCTCTCTGGGGGTTATCCGATCTTTCTTTTTTGTTATCTCTGAACAGAGATAAAATAATACGACCAAGATAATACGGTATGACTCGTTCAAAAACCTGTTGTTCTCTTTACGAAGATCCTAATAAAATTGCGAAATAACTCACATTTGCTTGTGAAAAAATGGGGAAACGCGAGGCGGTGGCGGAGAAGGGGCCTGTGAGAGGGAGAGAGAGAGAGAGAGAGAGAGAGAGAGAGAGAGAGAGAGAGAGAGAGAGAGAGAGAGAGAGAGAGAGAGAAGACCCTTTTTAATGTGAAAAGGAATAATTTAGAAAGAGCATGCCTTAATGACAAAATAACTAGAGAATTGTAATGAAATGAATCCCGATGATTTTCTTCTCAAGGAAAGACTTACACTAAACTTAAAAACAGGAAAGTTCGTTTCTTGAGAATTTTATGGCTCCTTGATATAATGTTCATGTAAAAATTTTTAGAGCAGTTTTTCTTGTCTGATCAATAGGAACTTAAAGCAAGAGAATTAATTTGGAAATGGCGGGGCTTATTTAATCTGAATCTTGCAGCTTCTCGATGATAATAACTGAATAAACCGAAGCAAAAAAAAGTTTGCTTCCATTCCAAGTTTTCAAAACCATGTTCAACCTGCAATAGGTTGTACGGTTTGAGACATGTAAAATATAACGTCATCAGTGACACAATTTTGGTAAATGCCCGATGGTTTCCGCTCAGGTATGAAGATGTACATGTCCAGATTTGTTTCCCGATCTTCACTCATTAAGCATTTTTAAGTATCGTGCAGAACAAACTTGTTACACTTGCGAAGCAGGGTAGTGCGAGATTGACATTCTCTCTTTTTTTTTCTTGCACTCAGCTTTCAAAGTTAATCTTACCACTGTATTAAGATTAGATAGAGCAAAGATTAAGTCTTTCATACCTTGCCTTTCTAACTTCAGTCTTTTTTAAATCCCGCTTTATCCCCGTACAATCACTACTTTAGACACAATTTAATCAAACCCAGCCTTTCGGGGAAACAATCACATTAGAAATAAAAAAAACTAATACTTGGTTGCACAACAACCATAACCTTTGTATATTATGGACCTTCAAATGGGTTATATGAAAATCGCTTTTAAAGCTTAAAGATCTTGCGTAATACTTTCAAGTCTTTTCCCAGAAAATAATTTGGCTTCCTAGATAACTGCTACTAAAACAATTGAGACTCATTAAGCTGTCAAATTTTACAAAACACAAAAAAGTTGTTGGCACATTATCTTATATCTGCAAGATGAGCAAAAGAATACTTCATAAATAAGCGGGACTTTGCGTGAAAAAAACAAAGATTTTGAGTTAATCTTCTGTTAGAAAATTATTAGGAACTGTAGAATATATATTAAGCCACGCCAAAAGCAGTTATTTACGATTGTCCGAAAGTTAATTTTTTATTGTTTAAGAAGCCCTTAAATGGATAATTGTAACAAAATCCCATCCACTATTTTTTTAAAGATTATGCGACCCAACATGCCATAAAAACTGCTCGATTAAGAAACGGATTATTGTTTTAATCTGAAATAGTCATTTCATACTTTACCTCAATAAGGAATGTTGAAAATATTTACACTTGTGAAGATCCTTTTGCCGTACAAGTAGTTCCGTCTTGTGTGGAAAGACTAAGGATTCATCCTGTCTCAGGGACAACTTTTATATACCAGCATCAGGGAATGTTACAGAGAAGAAAAAACTGAAATCGCACTGCCCCCAAGAAAGAGTAATACAAAAGATCTGAAATAAGAATAAAAAAAAGGGGGTGGGGAGAGAGAGAGAGAGAGAGAGAGAGAGAGAGAGAGAGAGAGAGAGAGAGAGAGAGAGAGAAAGAGAGAGAAAGAGAGAAGTGGGAGAAAAGCTATAGTTTTAAAGCGATGCCTCAAAAATTCATTTCAGTGTAGGGGATTTGAAGATAAATGAAGAAAGAGTTAACTGTGAATTTAGAAAAAGAGGAGTGATTGAAAAAGGGTGAGGGGGAAAGGGGTAGAGACAGACTGACAGATAGATAGACAGACTGAGAGACAGACAGACAGACAGACAAAGGGAGCACGAAAGAGTAAAAAAAAGAGAGAGGAGAAAGATAGATGATAACGAAGTAAAAAATGAGAGAGGAGAAAGATAGATGATAACGAAGTAAAAAAAGAGACTTTAATGAAG
>JAWDGP010005428.1:167500-207500 GCA_033675545.1 Elysia crispata | reverse complement strand
TTTCAAATTACTTCAGCTTCTCTTAACATGCGATTCAGATTTTAATTATCCACATTGGAAACTTCTAGACCTATGATTCGCTTTGAAATATAATTATGCCAATCCCCACACATCAATTAATCAGTACCATCTTGTGCGAAATGGTGGAAAACCATAAAAGTCAAACCAACCTTACCCAGTGATTAGATTTATGTCTCTTTAGACATTTCGTGGACATGTAAAAGAATAAAATAGCTACAACCCTGTATAAAACACAGATGTTTATGCCATTTGTTTAAAGTCATAAAAAATTCTAGACGGAAAACAAAGGCATAAAAATCAAACCCCTTATCATGAGATTGGATTCATGTTGACTTAGATACGTTCTCAGATATTACATGAATAAAACAGTAATAAACCTTTGTGAAGCACAGATGTTTATACTTTTGGTGAACAGCCATAAAAATGTGAGATGCAATTCCGTCACTGCCTCACATTAGTTGATTTTCACCATCCAAGCAGGAATTGGTGGTAAACAAAGCCATAAACTTTAAACCAAGTTTGCCCTTTTATGAGGTTAACATTCATTTTGATTATCGTATATTCTTTCACATGTAAAAATATCATAATATCATATAAAGCACAGATGTCCATTCTGTCCATTACTGTACAATCATGAAAAATCTGAGATATAGAATAGAAACCTGTTAGTCCTCGAACTTTTATGCGGACCATCTTGAAAAAGTTCGTGGAAAACAAAATCATAAAAGTCAAATATACCTTGCTATCTGATTGGATTTATGTCTCCTTACATATTTCGTTGATAACTACAGTCATAATATTGAGTACAACAAAGCTGTTTATACCATTGGTATAACTTGATTTTTTTATATCAGTCAATCTGTCAATTAAATTAAGTCCGTGATTTTAGATCTAATTATAGACTTTATACAATACATCTAGGTCTACCTTTAAGCTCAAAATATAACTTTTTGTTCAATGTATTATTACATTTATTCGTTTTGTTTTTGTTGTTTTCTTGTTGTTGTTGTTGTTGTTGTTGTTTTGTTTTTTTTTATTTTGTGTCTTTTTCTTCCTTTTTTTTTTTTTTGCTTGTTTTTTTTTTTTTTTTTTTTTTGGCATTACCTGCTACTCTGATATCCAGGTCTAGTCTAAATTCTACGAAATGCTAAAGATGTTAATCTCCAGCCCCTCCCCCCTACTTCCCTCTCTCCACACAATCAAACTAATGGTACTTCATCGGAAGGGACAGTATGCAAGCTAAGAGAAGCCTTTGGTAGGGACATCAACTTGATCAAGTTTTTCGTAATGGCTACAGTGGAATCAGGGTAAAGCCAATACCTCGTTTAATGAACATACCAATTAATTGGCGTTATGGAAGAGTTGACTTTTATCATTGCACATTGCATATTTATAAAGAAATACAAAATCGGACTTCCAAATAGAGTTGACTTTAAGCAAGAGTTTAGTATGAAGCTGTCGACTTTAAGTAGAAAATCTCTGTCGATATCTTTTTTAAAGAGTCAGGCGACTTTTAGATAGAAAATGGCAGCCTCCCGTTATCTGAACCTTTATGTTGGTCATAGAAGAAAGAGAAAGTTTTGTGTATGCTTGGATGAACTTCAGGTGTACTCACCAAGGAACCTTCGAGGGAAAGAAAAGGTATACAAGTTAGTTCAAATGTGGGCGTTAAAGGTTTTCTTAAAAGTAATTCATTTGTTGGAGGCAAGCTGGTCCTGGTTTTAGTCCTTCATAGTATTAAGCCATCTCTCTCTCTCTCTCTCTCTCTCTCTCTCTCTCTCTCTCTCTCTCTCTCTCTCTCTCTCTCTCTCTCTCTCTCTCTCTCTCTCTCTCTCTCTCTCTCTCAATAATAGCGAACTGTCTTGCACGATGGGAAGTAGAACGTGGGATGGAATCTAAATCTAAGAGATTTGGCATGCTTCAATTACTCTCTCTGAACAGTGCCACGTACTGTTTGATTTTCTTAATCAAGACAATGAGGAATTGAGAAAAATGGAACACAACCCTGCCATCAAAGCGCTTCAAAATAACTTCCATTTTTGCGTTTCATTGTTCTCTTTAACAACATAAGCATGAAAATTTGAACCGTATTTTGTTCTTTGCCAGACCAACTTCCGGTGTGAAGAAAATGGTTATTGTGTAACGTGATGAATAGAGAAATCGAAAGTAAATTATGTTTTACAGGAAATAAAACTACTAATAGTGATGCCACCACTGTTTCTTTCTTTTCTGTTTGATTGCTTATTCCTGATATGAGCTGTTTGATCCGAATGGGCTACAGTTTACCAACATATTGTAAACAACATGTTCAATTCCAATATGGGTGATTATGCTCTCTCTCTCTCTCTCTCTCTCTCTCTCTCTCTCTCTCTCTCTCTCTCTCTCTCTCTCTCTCTCTATATATATATATATATATATATATATATATATATAGAGAGAGAGAGAGAGAGAGAGCATATATATATACACACACACACACATATATATATATATATATATATATATATATATATCTTTTTCTCTCTCTCACTCTCTCCTCTTTTTCCCGCTCTCTTTCTCTCTCTATCTATTTTTCTCTCTTTCTCGGTATCTTTCTCTCTATTCCTTCCTTTTTCTCTTTCTCTCTTTTATAGCTATTAAAGCTTAGTCTTGTGTTGTTTTAAATGGATAAACCTTAAATCTGACTGATAATGTTTCATGAATGGTACTAGATGCAGCCCCCTTCAGGTATTTTTTTAACTTTTGTTTTCTCTTTTATCAGGAAAAAAAAGATGAAGCCAGAACTATTTACAATGGTTCAAACAATTTTTTTAATTTTCGTTCAAGAAATGTCACGATAATAAAATAAGACTAAATACATGTTGCTTGGTTACAGAAAGTTTGCTATCTCTATTGGGTTTGAAAGTCTTCAAATTTTAAAACTCTTCTTATCTAATTTTTCTTCAAACTCTAATATTGTTGTCTAAAAAAGATAAAACATATTTTGATTTTAAAAAATAAAACCAGATCAAGGGCGGAAGGAATGCGGAAAAACTGTGTAAATTTCAATCTCTACAAAATTAATGACAATTTGCGGAAATTTATAATTGAGCAACTTTCAAGGATGTATTCAATAAACCAAGTAAGATACCTTTACTAGTCATCCACGATGCTACTAATCTAGCATTAGGGCTTAGCATTTCTGCATTCGCATTTTCACAATAAAGTACGAGGGCATATTGATAAGTTTTACCTCCAAGTCCATAACTTTGGAAATAATGAAGACAAACAAATGATACTTACACCAAATGAAAGGTAATTTTATTTAGCACCAGATGACATATCATTTTTCAACATAATCACCGTCCCGTTCGATACAGAGCCGCCATCGACGGACGACCTGTTGGATGCCGTCAGCGAAGAAGTCAGCAGTCTTGTCTCTGCACCAAGAAAGAACAGCATTCTTCACATCTTCGTCTGTCTCGTAACGGTTGCCCTTGAGGTAATCCTTGAGTTTTGGAAAAAGGAAGAAATCGCTCGGAGCAAGATCTGGGCTATAAGGCGGGTGCGGTAATGTCCGGAGGCCTAAACGATCTAAAGCCGTGCGAGTTTCCAAACTTTTGTGAGGGCGAGCGTTGTCGTGATGGATGATGGTGCTTCTCACGATCTTTTGGGACAGTGAGGGTGTGGTTCACACAGAATTTTTGAAACAAGGCAACACCGTGAATTCTACGAAATATGTGAACATACTGGAGAAACTGAAAGCGAGGTTGCGACGGGTAAGGAGTGAGAAAGTTTCCATCATCCATCACGACAACGCTCGCCCTCACACAAGTTTGGAAACTCGCACGGCTTTAGATCGTTTAGGCCTCCGGACATTACCGCATCCGCCTTATAGCCCAGATCTTGCTCCGAGCGATTTCTTCCTTTTTCCAAAACTCAAGGATTACCTCAAGGGCAACCGTTACGAGACAGACGAAGATGTGAAGAATGCTGTTCTTTCTTGGTGCAGAGACAAGACTGCTGACTTCTTCGCTGACGGCATCCAACAGGTTGTCCGTCGGTGGCGGCTCTGTATCGAACGGGACGGTGATTATGTTGAAAAATGATATGTCATCTGGTGCTAAATAAAATGACCTTTCATTTGGTGTAAGTATCATTTGTTTGTCTTCATTATTTCCAAAGTTATGGACTTGGAGGCAAAACTTATCAATATGCCCTCGTATTTATAAAATATCTGTGATATTTCTTTAAGGACAGCATAGATGAATTCAACTTTCAAAGGTTACTTGTGTTTGCGAAAAGATCCAAAATCTTGATCTCGATCTAACTGAGTATTAGATACGGCCTTCACCGCTACCAAGGTAAAGCGGCTACTAACAGTTGCGCAGAGTTTGAGGCAGAACAATACTTATAGATGAAGTTAAAAGGTTTTATATTCAACCGATAAATTGGCATTTTACACAATTAGCAAGCTATTCTATCGACCTTACATAAATGCATCATCCTCATGATGTCATAATTTACAAACAACAGTAAAATACATGGGTAGCAAAAATAGAAAACTAAAGATTAGTAGGTATGGAACTTTTTTAAAGTAGGGTTATCAATTTAGTGATGTATTAGTTAACTACAGCATCAAAGCACGAAATAAAATAAAATCAACTAAAATTTTTTAACACCTTTTTAGGTATTTTTCAAGTTTAGCAAACAAATTTAGAATTTTTCTCTGTCTGAAATTTTTTGTTCTTGTTTTCATTCCTCTATAAAATTGATATTGGATCACAGTTTCGTTTATTTCCCAATGCGCATGATTTAAAAGGATCTTAAAATGCATTATTAGAGTTGATTGTTTTCTGACACGCGACGAAAGTCTTATAACAATTTTGGTGTAATAAACACGTCTAGCCTAACAGCTAGAACTGAAGATGGTGTTGATTTATGCTTTTCTGTCATTTATATACCTTATGTAAATTTATATCTTTAACTCGCACACATGGAATTTTTTTTAAACCCCCAAAAAATTAATGATCTAATATAACAGACCATTCTTGTCTATTACATATAGACAGAAAAGCAGATAGACATAGAAAAAAAAAAGAAAAAAAAAAGGGGAAAAAAAAAAGGGGGGGGGGGGGGGGGGGGGGGGAAGAGAAATCGCTGATGTCAAGAAGTTTGAAAAGTTTAAAAGAGTTATAAACGGAGAGAGAAAAGGCACGAAAAAGTATTTTATTTTTTTTTTTTTTAATAATTAGGACGATTGAAGTAAAGGACACAGATTTTGTAGAATGGTGACAGGTGCATTACAGAAATCCAATCCAAGAAGATAAAAAAAATAAGACGGTTCAAAAAGTGTATTGAAAAATAAAAAAAAGCATTACAAGAACATAATACAATAAAGATTTTTAATTTGTCCTAATACTTCAATCTCCTTATCTAAATATCCTAATACGTGGTGATATGAAGATAATGTTATGAGCAAGCTGCTCATTCCAGCTTTTATTCAGATCAAAACCCCACCACATTATTTTCCTTATATCTCTCTCTCTCTCTGTCTCTCTCTCTCTCTGTCTCTCTGTCTCTCTCTCTCTCTCTCTATATATATATATATATATATATATATATATATATTTATTTATCTATCTATCTATCTATCTCTCCCTCTCTCTCTCACTCTCTCTATCTTTCACTCTCTCTCTATCCCTTTCTGTCTCTCTCTCTCTCTCTCTCTCTCTCTGGGTTTTTCTTTCTTCATTTTTAAAACGACTATTTTTACTATTAAATTTTTTTCGGGCTCATTTTGTTCGCTATACTCAGTTTGGTTTTATTTTATTGTTGATATTGAAGCCACGTTGCTTATTTTCAGAGATCATAGACGGAAACAAAAAGTTAGTTTTCTGTGTTAGTTGAAAGAAAAGCTGAAAGTTCATGCGAAATAAGATTTTCCTTTGTCTCCTGCATGTGATATTTGACAAGTCCTTCTGTTTAACATTCTCTCTCTCTCTCTCTCTCTCTCTCTCTCTCTCTCTCTCTCTCTCTCTCTCTCTCTCTCTCTCTCTCTCTCTCTCTTTCTTTATCTCTCTCTGGCTCTAATATATATATATTAAGTTTGTATGTATCTATCCACCTATCTATCTAATTTTTTTTATGCATGTACGTATCTATGTATCCATTTACCTCTTCACTCTCCAATTTTTTGTGTTTTGTGTTTTGTACAAAAAGATCCACTTTATTTGTGCCAATGAATAATGGTAGAGAGTTGTCTAGGTGAATATATGGTCCTACATAGAAGCTTCCCCACTTAGCGTACGTGTTAGCGAACCGCCCGTAAGATGGCGTGAAATATTTGTCTATAAAATGGAGCCATGTGTCCACTTTAGCTGAGAAAGTGTGTTCTTTCCTATAAATACACTGAGTCTCACGTGCCATACTCGGCACGAATATTGTTTATGTTTGAAAAACCGCAACAGAAGCAGCGGCACAAAGATCCAGCAAAGACGCAACTTTTATATTTTCAGAGGTGTAAATTTGATGCTCTTAATGTCGGAACTAGTGTAATAAGATAGAGAGTGGCACTAAATTAGATATGTGTCTCTGATACTATGTACAAAAACTAACTGATGGTGTCAAGGTCACCTCCACTAAAACTTAAGATTATTCCAGTTGATTGCACTATATACAAAATAAAACAGTGCCTCTTGTTCCAAATTAAACGATTGTTTCAAGCGAAATTAATTATTTGTTTCCGCTACATTATCGATCCTGTTTTCTTCTGCCCACCAGTATTGCCAAACTTAGAACATATTTTTTTTTCATTGGAAGACAGAGATTATTAATTTCGCATGGATAAAACCATTCAGAGAGAAAAATTAATTGAAAACATGTGTATATCAGCGGCATAAAAAATAAGTAACACTAAAGCTTTATCCTATTTAAGAAACATACACCGGTATCGTATGACTTCTAGTTTCAGCTAAACGTCTATGTAACCTCATGCCTATTTGTCTTTTTCAGAAACTCTCATATGACGAGAAGACGTTATCTCGGCCGCTGCTTGGCAAAATGAGTCAAAACTTGGTCCTGTTATATTAGAAACATATTTTGTTTTTAAATAGTTTTAATATATAATAGCTATTGAAAACCATAGTGATGTTATCTATTTCTCTTATCATAATCACAACAATTTTTGTTGTTTTTTTTTTGTTGTTTTTTTTTTTTTTTTGTTTTTTTTTAGGGGGAAAGGGGGTTGTTTTTGTTTTCTGTTCTTGTTTTTTTTTTTTTTTTTTTTTTACATCGGACAAAAATAGAGATGGACAGAGTATATGAAGAGGTTATTTCAATTCGACTATGATAACCCAGCCTCTCTCTCTCTCTCTCTCTCTCTCTCTCTCTCTCTCTCTCTCTCTCTCTCTCTCTCTCTCTCTCTCTCTCTCTCTCTCTCTCACTCTCTCTCTCTCTTTCTCTCTCTCTCTCTCTCAGCCTCTCTATAATTTTTTTTTATTTTCTTACAAATAGTTAAGGCCTCCATTTCCTACCAGGTATTATTTTATTATATTGATTTTTTCTTAAATATCTTTATTTTTTTAAAGTTGATTTTCTTTCCACACATCTCTCTACAAGTGTGTGATATGGTACTATATTCATTAAGTTGCTTTTGAAATAATTCAGATCAAACTTCTACGTGTTCAAATCTAGATCTTTGTCCATAAAAAGAGAATTCTCACCGAAAACAAGAAAAGTTAGCTCTTAAAAAGTCCGTATCGATGAATGATCTAGACAATTTATTGAGTTGCTAGATTCGATCTGTTTGATATCAAAGGTGCTAAGTTAAATTATCTCTATAGTATAATATATTAATCTCAATCTTAGTATAAAAGCTTTAGATGTTTTATAAATATAGATCAAAGCTATATTAGATCTGTGTGTATATATATATATATATATATGTGTGTGTGTGTGTGTGTGTGGGTGTGGGTGGGTGCATATGTAAAATTATAAGCAGAGATCTGCAACTTCGCTGTTTATTTACTTTGCCACATTTTTTAAAAGCTATGTAAGGTCAGGATTGAATTCACTTTCTTAATGATTTGCCACATAAAGTTCAAATGCTGAACGTTTTATGTTATGAATCCTAAGATGAACTGACAGAACGGGACAGACCCAAAGGAATTTGAACATGAGATACGATTTATTGTAAATCAACTTTTATTCAAAGAAAATGAAGGAATAGTACTGGTAGTAGTATCGAGGTACTTTCAGCCATGTTGTTTTCAGGACAAAAAGAATTGATATGGGCGAACATATTCTTAAAACTACTTAAACAAAATGACAAAAAGTAATGATCACAAATAGTGATCTGGAGAATTACATTTATGACATTTAAGTCTTACTTGGCTTTTTTTATATCTTATCGATAAAATCTCATTCAATCTGACAAAAAGTGCTAACCGACAGGCTTGTTTGATGCTTGCTGGTTAATGAAATCCTTGCAATCTCCTTTGAAGTCAACGTGAGTTTTCTCATAATTTATCATACCGTAAATGAGAGGTAGCAGGCCTTTGAAATCTTTTATCACGTCACCATCGCCAGGTTGCAGGTTCAAGGTGATGTGAATTTGATATTTTGGCCTCGCATTGTTGATTCCCAACGATCTGCTGACTGTGGTGGTACATAATAACCTTTTCTGACTCGTTTTGTTCCTGTCTGTCTCCCAGATTTTCACGCTTTCTGTGGAGTGATATTTCCAGCCACTAAAGTTGATTTCATGTTTTTTGGAACCTTGCCAAATTTTTAACTCACGGAGAAATATACCACGTGAACAAGATTTTTTCCTTATTATCAGGTATATTCCGAAAACATAATTCTTTCGCATAAGATGGGCATTACCACAGAACCAATCCAGAGGCACAACACATATGCTTTTAGATTTGTTGCTGTGAGTTTCCCGGACAGAAAAAGTTATCAAATCGACATGTTTGCTTGAAACGCTGTATTTTGCCCTAAACCGATTGGCCATGCGACTTTTAACCACCTGTCGGTGTTTTGGATTTTTACACTTCTTAGGGACTGATCTTTGGAGGTTCCCCTTCACAATTTTACTGTTTTTGCGAGAGTAATAATATGAAAGGAGACCTTCGAAATTCCATGGAAGATTTTCGATCCCAGACTGTGAATTCATTAGCAGGTGGATTTGGTATCTAGGCTCAAAGGTATGTTTATCCAAATTGCATGTAACTTTAACAGAGAATTGCATGCTCAAATTTTTGTTCTTGACCTCGTATGATATCTTATACTTTCTTTCTTTTGATTTCATTTTTTTCTTGCAGGATTCAAATAACATGCTGCGTCTTTTTTGATACCACATTACATTTACGACATAAAAGACTGAACCTCTAGAACTTTGGCAGTCGTCACACATTAAAACATTGACTCCAAAGACACTTGGTTGTTGTAAAAGAATGAATTCAGTTCTTCCCCAAAACTTTGGAGATAAACAGATACTTCTGAAAGTATTTTTGCGATATTTCCCTACAGAAAGTGTAATTAACTGAAGGTCGGAGCTCACGCTTTCCGTCAATCCAGATGCACCTTTCTTTATATTTACCAGCTGTGGAGGATTACCCTTTTTGCAGGAGGTTACAATCGACTCAGGAGAATCACCCGTAAACGTCTCGTTGTCCGCTTGCCCGTAGAAGTGACCCAGCACACCTCCAAACCAAGATTTTTTGCCTTTATTGCCAGGATACACAATCAGATGAATTTCGTAGCGACCCTCACTTATTTGATCGTCCACAGTAAAGTTGACCCTCAAGGTTAATAAACGCTTTCTTTCTTTATTTTCAAGAATCCAAAAGTCTGTTATTGGACGATTAGTAAACAGGTGGGTTTCTCCTGTCAGTGGATACCTTTCTTGACTATGCTTCAACCTGATCGATAGAAAGTCTGGACGTGGACGTTTGGGACATTTGTGCTGCATACACATACCAACAACAACTCTTATAAAAAGATGTTTACTGTGTAAGAGAACTATTTTGCCGTAAGGCCACTTGCCAGGAACTATACATATGCCTCTATATATTTCCTCTTCTGGATCCCATACAGAAAGACTCGCAAGCTTGAGAACAAGAGTTTTTGGTATTGGTTTATACCAAATGTCTATAAATTCTTGCATTTCTCTGACCGTGGTCATGTATTTCACAATTGGACTGCATGAGTTAAGCAGGTCCATGCTCGTTTCATTTTGCCAAGAGAAGTCTTTTAAAATCGATGTGTCACTTTTGTCAGATAGGTTTGTAGATATCTCATTCATGAAGGCAAACAGCTCTACTGCCCCATTGATCCTAGGCATTGATTCATTCAGTACTAAAGCCGTCATTGGTGTGAGAAAGCTATATTTAAGAGACATATCGCGTATTTTCTTTTCTGTGGCTCTTACCTCTTCATCGTTTTCAGCTATCTTTTTTCTGTCTTGCAGTTGTATGATGGTTGTCATGGCCCACATTTTTTTTATACTAAATTTTGAGGGGAATAGGAGAGCTAAATTTCCATCTGTCCGTTGAGATGCGTTTACAACTTTTGATGTTAAACTGAAAGCCCCCTTGGTGGTTTTGCCACTGATTTCATACTCGATAGTTTCGACATCTTTTTTTATTCTCCCACAAATAAAGATATACATATAGCGCGTGAGAAAGGGAAAGCGTGTTTTCGTTAAAGTCTTTTTATCGACAGAGTTGTTTAAATAACTAACTTTGAAATCAGTCATTACAAAGCCGCCGCGCACATATTTTAAAGTTGAGTCTAAATCCTTTATACTGTCAATGTTTTTTGAAAAGCCATTGTTTTCCAAAGTCAAGTAAGTCGAGAGATTTCGATCCGACTGTCCTTTATAATCTATGTTGTATATTACTACAGACTTATTCTTATTAAGTGTTGCAACATTTTTGACAATTTCATTTGAATCTTTCTCGCCCTCCGTAGCTGGGCCGGCACTAAAGAGTATGATCATACCAGGCTTGTCCAATTTTTGTCGGGAGTTCAGCTGCGTCATGGCTGCAATCAAAGCATTGTTGATATCTGCACCCCCTCCAACCTTCGCCCTTTTCACATTTGCAGCAGTTGCCTTTCTGACTGCATGTGATGCCAGAAGTAAAGGTCGCAAAACACACACGTGTGAGCTATACAGTATAAGTGAAAAACGATCTTGAGGAAACCAGTTCAACATTATGTCTTCTAGCCAATGATTATAGACTGGTATACCTTTTGCGTGGCTTGACATATCTATAACAATGACGACATCTAAAGATACCTCAGTTTGGAGTCTCCCTGATGATATTAAGTGAACAAAGTAACCGTCTTCTACTACAATATCGTCTGCAATATTTTGATTATCTTCCATAGCAAGACCGTATTCAAGATAAATCGAAAAGTTCAGCAGCTGTTTGGCTTCATCGAAATTTTCGGACCTGTCGAGAGCGAACGTCTTTGGGCTGGGCTGTGTAAAGGGAACGTCTGGTGTTTTATTATAAATGTTTGCATCTTCCGTAGAATTGATTTGAAAAATTAAGAATTCGCGATTTTTTATTTGTAAAGGCCTATTCTCTTTGATGTAAGCCTCTATTTTTATTCTCTGGGTTGAAATTGGCACATCCTTTGTAAAAATGTATCTGTAATGCAATTTTTCCATTGGCACCATTTCCTGGAAAGACAGAGTAATGTTGACAATACTAGCAGAAGGAGAATTTACTTTGATATGCCAATCAGTCCATCTATCATACATTGGTTCTGATTCTGATGTATGTACTTCTGCTTTGTTCAGTTCTACTGAGGATTGGTATTTTCTTCTGGCTTCCTTTTTATCCACAATCTGACCATCATAGCTTTCACCGTCTACAGTAACATGCAAGTCGGTCCAAAATTGCCATTTTGAAAGGTGTCCAGATAATTTAAGCTCTTGCGACTTTGAGTGGGCGTTGCGGTAGTTATAAGTAGTAATGACCGTAGCTATTCTGTTTGATACATATATCTGTGTCTGGAAAAGGTCGCAAATCTATGGAGTAAACAAATTGGCAATGAGTAATTAAAGTGGAATTAAAAACTTAACTGTTATCTATTCGTGGTATTGTTATGCATGCATAGTAATGTTGTTCTTGTTTTTTTCGTGTTTGTTTCTGTCTGCTATTTTATTATTTTTTTCTTTGCCTTTAATGAAGATAACTGTGAAAGAATGGAAATTCAAGTTTATCACTTAGAACAGCTTTAATATCTACTACGAAACACGCCCACCAGCCGTATCTAACCCTCATATCAACAAGGTCACACCCTATATCATCACCATCCCTAGCCGTTGCACTGAACGTTGAGGCATTCTGCGAACTGTTCCTCCCCCAACCAATCACTCAGATCTCCCAATATTATATACAACTTTTGAAAGTATTTATCTTCTGAATATTTCTGACGAAGCCTCCCTGAAGGCAATACGTTATTCGATAAATTTATAGTATTGGCGTTTCTTTTTTTATGTCCTTTATTAATATAGTTATTTTCTGTTTTATTTTAGCCTCTGCATTATACTATTTGAGTAGAGTAGTCCCTTTAGATCCTTTGTAATTACCAACTGAAGGTGTTCTCAAAGCCTTCTATTTAGATTTATTACTAAGAACTATGAAATTTTAAATTTTAAAAGAAAATATAAATTCACCCCACAGTCCCTTTCCGAAAATGAAAAAAATATAATTCGACTGTATCAATCTCCTCAAGCCAGAATTTAGAAATTACCTTGATCTGACTGCTAAACCTCGATAAGTTTCATATTAATAATTATTTCATAAATTGCCCCATAGCTTGCAGTTTGCTTCTGTTAAAATTGTATCTTACTTTGTAATTATGTTGTGCAGACATAGAAATACAGCCTCTCTTTTCAAAATATATGTGGGGATATTTTTCTCTTTTAATTCTATACTTATTAGCTATTCTATTGAAATCATTTCGGCTTAACCATAAGATTTACCATTCCCATATCATATAAGTTATAAATTTTCCTATTCAAACTTTTTTTTTCTTTACCTGTACCTTTCATTAAGATTTGTTCTTTAACCCATTAATTCCTGGACTTAAGTAACTCTTCTATCTGTATCAGTTCTGATCTATTATACCGTTTCATGCGTCTTCGTATTAGGGTCAATTCCAATATTCATCATTTACAAAAACTTGCTCATGATTACCCATGATTCTGCTGTATTTCTTTCGGATGCAACAGGTGTACTTCCCGACACAGCAGTGCAGCTGAGCATCAGAAAAAAAATGATCTCCATAGCCAGGACACATCAATGTTCCCAGGCGTTATAGCTGGGAACGAAAGCCAAAAAGATATATTATATCATATATAAAACTGTGGTTCTACCTTGCAATATATCGCAAGATTTAGTACTACAAAACACACAAAAAAAAATGTTTTACAGACCTAATGCCGTTCGCAGAAATTATTACTTGATAATTTGTTACTATTGGTTAAAAATTCAACGAACGGTTCTATTGATTTATGGAAATTGTTCTCTCCTTTGAAAAGCCTACCTTCTTTAAAAATAAACAACTCTTTAAAATACAACGGTTTTAAGAATTAAAGATAAGTAGGAATAATTTAAGGACAGTTACATAATAAAACCATTATGATTTTCTGTGACACATCCAGAAACAAATTAGCAATCGCCAAATTTATAAGCATGTATTTCATTTAATATTATTGGTGAAACTAGGTACATATGGTTATTGAGAACGAAACAAAATCAACGAAATAGCGAGACAGGAATACATGCTTTATCAGTCTATTTTAAACAAAAATTGTGCGTCTTTCAAAGATAGTCTATTTCTTCAAAAAGATGAATGATAATATGAATATTAGTTAACTATTTACAGAGAAAACAAAATGTAAATAGTTATTAAGTTCTATGCAAAATTCAAATTATCTTACTAGAGAAATGGATTTATCTGACTTATCACACCAACAACAAAACACGGCACTTTATGATTACAGGCCTTCCTCTAACGGTAGAGAGTTTAGTCCATTAAACAGTTAAAACTCTTGGTTCTATAATGATTTTTAAATCCCTCTGGAAATAATAAAAACACAAATCCGAGTCCTGTTCAGATACTCAAGCTATTAGAATTTCGGTAAGCCATGAACGAAAAAAAATTAATCTTATGAAAATACCAGGCAAATCATTCTGATTACACAGAAACTGGTAATTGAAACAAACGCTAAAAAAGTGTAATGCTTTTATAACTCGTCAATGACATACAGTCCAGTATAATAGTATTTGTAAATATGAAAGTGAATCATTTTGTTTTAGGTCGAGAGAATCAAAATGTTTCTTCAGCTACTATACATATCCAGACCTAGATCTATCTAATGTTTACTTCATTTTACCAGTGACAAGGAAGTTGGTGGTGTGAACGCCTTGCGGGTTGGAATAGAAATGCAGGTTCCCTTACGCCGCTCTATCAACTTTAATGTCCGATAACATGAATGCTGGGATATGTCATCCTTCAACAGTGACGTTGCTGATTCGCTAAAATGTTTCATCACGTTGTCTTTAAATCAACCAATACTTAATGTGACACGTACAAATACGCACTCACGTCATGCTCTATGCTGACTGGTTTCTAGATAACCTATTATTTTTCTAATCTCTCAGTAAAAGATACTTCATTGCGTAAATTTACGTTTTTGAACTGAGGAAAGTAAAAGGAAAAAAAATCGCCAAGCAAGTTATAGAAATGTCGACATCCTCTTTTGCCAGAGATGTAGGTTGTCGAAATTTGTAATTATGAAGGATTGCATATTAATTTCCTTAATAGCTCTATTTTCATACAGTATTATTATAAAGCCTATATTGTAGGACTGATAGGTTTATAAAGTCGACAAAAGGGCAAAAAATTTGCGATTAAAATTTTACAAGCATCTCAGGTACAAATTTGAATGCACCTATGACATTTTTGCCTTAAGTCTCAGAAATAAGATTCGTACTGTTCATCATTTTTCTTGGATCTGACTCTTTCCGACACCCCAACATTTCTGAATTGATTTTGACTAATTCAACTCCACCTTATTTCTTCCCTGATCTTCCTCCCGTCATGTCTCTCTTTCCGCGTTGACTTTTTTCTCCTATCTGAAACTGTCTTAGTGAGAGCACAATTTTGTGACAAATATCACGTTTATTTCAGTTTTCATCGCGCGCGCGCGCGCGCGAGAGAGAGAGAGAGAGAGAGAGAGAGAGAGAGAGAGAGAGAGAGAGAGAGAGAGAGAGAGAGAGAGAGAGTTCAAGCAAAATGAGAACAGAATCATGACTCACAACACAAATTCAATCAAAACAAATTTCTTCTGGTCAAAACTGAGAAAAGTTTCTCTTTTCATTCTGATCATCCTTTTTGTTATTATTGTTATTCATATTATTATTTCCATTATCATCATTATCATCTTGAGATCAGATTTGCAACACTTAAATTCTACAAAATCTACAGAACC
The DNA here is from genome assembly GCA_033675545.1 of Elysia crispata. Taxonomy (NCBI): domain Eukaryota; kingdom Metazoa; phylum Mollusca; class Gastropoda; family Plakobranchidae; genus Elysia; species Elysia crispata. Next base: position 191,980 of record JAWDGP010005428.1, on the reverse strand, counting down.
GTGAAGAAGCCACGTGACATGAATGAAAGGAACAAACAATAAAAAAGCAGGTTACATTGTTGTCAAAAACATCCTAATAACGCACAACACAAATAATTTCCACCAAACATCACGAAAAGATATTTTAAAAGTAGACAGATTTTTTTTGAAAGATTGGAGTGATAATATTGTTTATCATCAAAATAGAATTTTACTTCTTGAAAGCACATCTCGACTGAAACGACAGGAATCAAACTGAAAGTAGGCATAAAATGTAGGTGGCGGCACACTCAAAACTGTCTGAGTTACTGATCTGCATGTTGTAGTATGAAATGTAAGGAAAGAATCTAAAAAAAAATGGTTGATCATAGGATCTAGATCTAGAACCTAGATGGTTACAGCAGCTAAACTCAAACCAACAGATTAAGATCTAGATACATATAGATTTATTTTACTTTTACGTTTAGAACTTCAAAAGTATTTAAGTTCTAGATCTAGATTTTGTGTTTAGAATAAGAATTATAGAAACACCTATATTTTAGGTAAAGATAGATAGGTTGAGGCATATATTTGGATCATATAAGTAAAAGGATAGATATCATTTTAACGCCTATTTAGTACACATACGCACCTTAGCCCCGACAAATTGACACCAGGGTCCCGTTTGTAAAATGAACGAATTGTGAATAATCAAAGAAATTAAAGTGAACCGTTTATAGAATAAAAATCGCTGCGTTAGGTTTTGAATTATATGTATTTCCACCTTACAGGAAAACCCTCGAAGTCATCCCTCAAGTCGAAAGCCGTTAAAGAGCATTCACAACATCTTTTTATATCATGTGATTGTAAGAAAACATGGCTACTGTGCTATTGTTATCGGTTACATGGCTCTAAACCTAAACAAATCCATCACAACTCAATAGACATTAACACAGTGGACGCCACCTATACGCCAGTTAGTGCTCATTAGGTATGCACTTTATGTTTAACGTTTACGGTTCTAATTTTAAAATATTAAAGTTTAATCTATATCTCAATTTTTGTTTAGAATATAAATGTTGTTGTGATTAATGAGATCCAGCTTTAATGAGATAACATCATGAAGAATAACATTTAGAGCAACTAGGCCGAGATGAAAGATAAGGGTATTTTTAGAAGTGAAGATGATGAATCTAATAATTTATACATACATGTTTAAGAGAGTCCAGATACAAACTAGATCTAGCTTTACTTGTCAAGAGAAGTCAATTTGTATCAGATGCCTATCACCATGTAGATGTATATTTAGATCCAGATTTTAGATTTGGATTAGAAAAAAATTCAATATGTCCAGACTATAATTTTGTGTCTAGTTCTAGATCATCAAACGACATCTTCCCTAGAAATTTAGTTAAGTATTCTTACTTGATCTATTATTATCTCGCGAATAGGTATTTTGAACTTAAAACTTTTAACTATCGGCTAGAATATAGCCGATTTAAGTCATTTGAGTTTATGACAAAAGTTTATAATTAAAGATGTTGGGCATCTATTTCTCGATTTATCTAGAGATTTTTTTTTTTTTTATTTTTGCGAGAAAGCGTGTTCGAAGATTTAAAAGCAATGACGATATTAGTTTTAATAAATGAATTATCAATTATTAGATTAATTCATTTTTTCAGAAAAAATAATTTATATTGGATATGGAAGAAGCAAGAAAGATAAAGAGGTAAAACTTACCTTAGATTATTTTCATTTTTTTTTTCCATTTTGTTAACGGGTTTAATATTTTCCTAACATAGTTTCCTTTCCGCCGAAAATACTCACCGAAATTTGTTACAACTACTTTACCTTGTCCCGCATCAGTTCTCCCGCTATCCAAATCTATTCTCTTTCTTTTCTCGTTACTTCTCTTCTACGTTCTCTTCACCAGAAGACAACCCCTCGCCTGCTTCACCTGATATTTTATATCTTATTCCGTTTGCCATTCGCTTTTTCTCTTAACTCTTATCCAAAATTTCCCTTACGTGAGAGCATAAGTAAGCATTCAAATTTCACATTATGGATATAGTATTCACAAATTATTGAGGAATGAAACAAATATCATTTAAAACGCTAGAGTATCAACAGTTACAATACAGCTTCAAACAAAACACAGTCATTCTTTCAAGATGCTGTAAAAATTATACAGAGGACTAAAGAAAATTATTTCGTGATGAGAGTTATTTTTATTGTTCTTTTTTTACTTTTTCTTGTTCTTCTTCTTATTGTTATTATAATTATGTTATTATAATTATGTTATTATTATTATTATTATTATTATTATTATTATTATTATTATTATTATTATTATTATTATTATTATTATTATTATTATTATTATTATTATTATTATTATTATTATTATTATTATTATTATCATTTCCATTTCTTTTAGAGTTTAGAGACAAGAAAAAAAAAAAGAATTTGATGCAAAAGATAACCAAAGCTCCTAGTAGCTTCGATGTTTTCTCCTTCAGTTTTGGAGTAAGGATTGCTGCTTATCATTATTTTTCTTGGATTTGACTGTTTTCACAACACTCAGCTTGTAAAAAATCAACAAGGTTATTTAACAGAAGGCCATACAAAGGAAGACAGATTATGCTAGATCCTTCATTGGTCAGGATGCCGTAAAATTACAATGAGTTTTATGAGAATTACAATTACAGCAAGGCCAATGGTCTCAAAGAAGTTTTGGTTGAATGAAGAAATGGATTCATAAAGGAATTCTTAATCGGCATTCAATTATCGAATAAGTCGATCAGGAAACAAACACCATTTTAGTCATTAATAAAGATTTTTTGCCCTGCACATAAACATGTCATATTGTGTTTGGAGATTAACTTTTAGTTGTTACTCTATCCGTTGATTTATCCAAGGATGATATATTTATGCACTATTTCTATATTTTTTTTCGTTTTGTTACAAGAGAAAATCAATATACACTAGAAGGCTAAAACTTTGACATTAGCACAAGAACTGTGCAGAGAGAGAGAGAGATATCTTTAGTTTCCTGTCCCTCAAACTATCCAAAAAAAAAAAAAAACATGGCCAAATTGCAATATCAAATTTGTCATTTTCATAAGGGTCAATGAACAATAGGTAATTGATTTTCATTGCCACTCCTACCTTTCGATAAATTAATGATGATTTTTCTTTTAATTTGATATCTGCAAAACCCAGAATGCAGAAGAATGGAAATATTGTGTCGACCACATGGATGAAAACTGCAATATCAAGGAGAGTACCTTTTTTTTCTCCACTTCGTATTGGTGAAAGTCATCAACAAATTAAAGCGTGTCATTCCATCATGTTCGGATTCATAAAGGCAATTCAAAAAATGTTGCAAAATTAAGATAAAATCTGATGCTAGTGGCCATACCAAGAAAAAGAAAAGGAAATTTGTCAAGAAAGATTCAGACTGTTTCTGTATCAAACAAGTACAGTGAAGAAACCTGGAAAACAATTGACTCTAGGTCTCATATTTTTAACTGACTGCTGCCCACAGGTACTATCTTATATTTCTAGGAGAGGTAAAATGCTCATGAATAAACTATGTAGATTTATTTCACACAACACTTTTTAAAGCATTCAATAAATTCTATGAATGGTTTGAAATAAAAGAGGCACATTTAACAAGGTTAGTGTAAAGGTTCTTTCAGTATCTTATTTCTACTGATGTCAAAAGCTGGCATTTGCCTGTCCTTCTGTCTGCCGTTCTTGCCTGCCTTTTTGTTTGTTTCTCTGTCTCTACCTACTGTACTTTCTCTTTCAGAACTTCGATGCCTCCCTTTTTCTATTTGTTCCTGGTCTTCTCTCTCTCTCTCTCTCTCTCTCTCTCTCTCTCTCTCTCTCTCTCTCTCTCTCTCTCTCTCTCTCTCTCTCTGTCTGTCTCTCTCTCTCTCTCTCTCTCTCTCTCTCTCTCTCTCTCTCTCTCTCTCTCTCTCTGTCTCTCTCTCTCTGTAGATCAACAAGACAAAAGAAGTTTAAAAGCATATGAGTGCCGATTTGTTCTTGGCCTCAAACACAAACACACCCGCAGCATACGTATATTGGCCGATCCGACCAATAACTTCATTCGATGATAGTTTTCTGTTTCATTCTCCTCACACTTATCAACAATCGCAGGCTTCTTCAGGAGGAAAGAGAAGAAGCGTACTGAATTCTCATAATTGGACCTAGATCTAGACTAAATACTGGAATCTGTCGCGGAATTGAAAAAGCCTTTAAAAGTTGAACTTATCTTTACAAAAATTACAGATTTTTGAAATATTTTCCGTTGAAAAAAGATTCAAATTTTTACATCTTTTGTTGAAATTGATTGTGAAATGTAAATGTGGAAGAAATAGACATCAATAACAGATTATTTTCTCTTTATTTTCTCATGATGTACGTACAGGTACATAGTTATAGTAATGTAACAGTTGATATTATATAACAGCAGTTTAAAAAAGCTCTCATGACCGCTGGAGACCTTGGTTTTTTATTACCAAAAAAGAAGTTGTTTTATTCACTACAAAAAAAGATCATCATAACACCCCCCCCCCTTTTCTTTCTCTCTCTCTCTCTCTCTCTCTCTCTCTCTCTCTCTCTCTCTCTCTCTCTCTCTCTCTCTCTCTCTCTCTCTCTCTCTCTCTCTCTCTCTCTCTCTCTCTCAGTGTGTGTGTGTGCAAGCCCGATTGGCTTTTAAAACATGTCAAATTCTTTGCGCTCCAATGAAATGGATAGAGTGCATTATTAACTTTACCCAAAAAGAGATGCTACACTAAATTCAATTTATCCAATATTTAGTTAGCGAAATAGAACCCGTAAATTTAAATCTCGAGATAAATTTGCAATTCACTAGAGAGATAGAATAATAGTTTTTAGGTTAACATTTTATCTAATAATGCACATCAAACTTATTTTGTTTAACTAGCTCCTTCAAAAAATTGATAAGTTCAAGGTGTGTAACTCTAACTATGAGCATGTAATATAGACAAAGCTTTTTGTCGCCAGTGTCTGCGCATAAATATAAGCGGTTCAGTATAACATACATCAGTCAAAGGAAAAGTTGATGACCCTTTTATCCTTCTTTATGGCAGCTGAGATGTGACCTAGTGCATTGGAAACCCCTCTTGTCCATGACAAGCAATGCTTTTCATACTTTCTTAGAAAACTCCTAGCGGGAAAAATTCCAATATTCGCTTCACAACATAAATTTCAGGTTAATAAATCCAGCATTAGTCATTGAAACAAATTCAGTCCTAACTATAAAATAAGAAACGAACGCATTACTTCTGTAAAAGAATCTGACAACCTAACACTACATCTGTCCCTTTCCCTGATTCCCCAATTTTGAAAGAATGTCGATCTTAAAATAGTTGTAGTTAGCATCGAGGTTAGAGGGTGAATCAAAGCGTTCTATTTGAATCCATTATTTTATAGACCTAGCTCAGTTATCTAATGCCGAGCACCTCAGTTGTTATTAACAAGAAGGCGCTCACGTAGCATAAAAGGAATATACTGTATTGTGAGAGATAGAATTTATTCAACAGATAAGACTTTACTGCCTCTGTCAGATAGGGAAGCACAGGATCGATCTCAATTTAGGACACAGAATACAGGCATAATTTTAAATAACAATGGGCTCTCGCAAATGAACGTCAAATGCACCCATACGTTCATAAGTTTTTAGAAGCCCCTGTATTGCATGCAGCCTATCTGTCGTATCAAATATCTTTATCTATTTAATCTGCTTGCCCAATCCCCTCTTCATCGCCAAAGCCATTTGGACATTCAGGAATTTATGCTTTGTCGTTTAGCGTTTGCTAAACGTCCCAACCGGTGTCAGCCTAGTTTTGAATTTAAAGCCTCCAGTTTTTATATGGTTTGTCACCTCTGAGTGTTATAGTGAAATCTACTTGAAGAAGCAGGATAGAATCGTAAATAAGGTAGATAAATATTTTTTTAAAAATCTCGATACAACGTTTGGTCAACACTAAGTATTCTTTATTGATAAAAGGTTTTTTTAAGTTTAAGTTACACAACAATAGAATGAAGATAGCGTTTTGTTTTTAAGTTCAAATCTTTGAAAGGCTGGTAGCATAAAACTTATACACGCATATTTTAGTTATAGACAAAAACATTAAGCTGTTTTCTAAAAAATGTATTCCTTATGCAAAAAAAGTATTTTTGAAGTTAGATGTAGAATGACAAAGAGAAATTGAGTGCCAACTAACTTTGATTTTCAACATTATGTTGCATGGCTTTAAATTTTACATTGTTTCATAAAAATAATGTTGACGATCGAGAACTTTCTCCTGATCGATGACTTGTAAGAAAACAAAAATGTGAAGGCAAAATTGAGCTTTCCGTGAGTAAAAATTTTTGATTGATATGTGCACAGCTATTTTCATGGTGATGAATCAAGTCGCCAGTCATAATCAATCAAGAAATAGGTCAAATAGGGATTCTAAAAGAGAGATTCCATTTCTACCGTAACTCAAGCCAAATTCAGGTTTCAAAAAGTGTATCTCATTCATAATCTGGGAGAATTATTTGACTAGTCAGCTTTGTGATCGACAGACGATCAAATATCGTGCTTCGAAAACAACAACAGAGTTTCAGATCGTTTAGGGTTCATTGGCCTTTCACGGGAAATTTCATCGTTATCTGACCAGCGCATAATCAGAATAGATCACTGCCTCTGTATTCTGTTTAACTCATTATAAAGGGCGTAGGAGAACAGAAACAGCTTAGTGATTTAATGTTTTCTCCATTTCAAATCAGAGCAAACATCATTTTTTTTTCTACAAAACTGTGCTTCGGGCTTTTGTTAATAAAATATGATTTTTTTCTTAAGTTGCAAGTTTTCCGATTTTTTAATGCTTATATTACTATTGCTGTTATTCCTACACCTAATCCTTTTTCACCACTATTGATAGTAGTCATTGCAACCTATAAATTTGATCTAAAGGAGGAAAACCTCTGCTTTATTTATAAGTAAAAATTTTAAAGACCTAAAATTTTATGTATAACTAGTAGTGTTATGGTTATTGTAGTCGTACAAGTAGTAGTAGTAGTAGTAGTAGTAGTAGTAGTAGTAGTAGTAGTAGAGTCGTAGTAGTCGTAGTAGTCGTAGTAGTCGTAGTAGTAGTAGTAGTAGTAGTAGTAGTAGTAGTAGTAGTAGTAGTAGTAGTAGTAGTAGTAGTAGTAGTAGTAGTAGTAGTAGTAGTAGTAGTAGTAGTAGTAGTAGTAGTAGTAGTAGTAGTAGTAGTAGTAGTAGTAGTAGTAGTAGTAGTAGTAGTAGTAGTAGTAGTAGTAGTAGTTGTTGTTGTAGTAGTAGTAGTAGTAGTAGTAGGAGCAGCAGCAGCAGCAGCAGCAGTAGTAGTAGTAGTAGTAGTAGTAGTAGTAGTAGTAGTAGTAGTAGTAGTAGTAGTAGCAGCAGCAGCAGCAGCAGCAGCAGCAGCAGTAGTAGTAGAAGAAGAAGAAGAAGAAGAAGAAGAAGAAGAAGAAGAAGAAGAAGAAGAAGAAGAAGAAGAAGAAGAAGAAGAAGAAGAAGAAGAAGAAGAAGAAGAAGAAGAAGAAGAAGAAGAAGAAGAAGAAGAAGAAGAAGAAGAAGAAGAAGAAGAAGAAGAAGAAGAAGAAGAAGAAGAAGAAGAAGAAGAAGAAGAAGAAGAAGAAGAAGAAGAAGAAGAAGAAGAAGAAGAAGAAGAAGAAGAAGAAGAAGAAGAAGAAGAAGAAGAAGAAGAAGAAGAAGAAGAAGAAGACTGTCTTTCGTCCAGATTCACCCGCAAAGTGAATTTCTTATCGTTTCATTTACTTGGTTTGTAGCCCTTTAAATTTTTTTTACAATGTGTTTTATTACTTGTTTTTCCCGTATAAAGTATAAACAAAAAAGTCACGATAGTTTTGATCCTTTAACATTAAAAAATGTTCCCTGAGAGAATACCATGTTTACAATATACCTAGTACCTGTTAATCGAAAAAAAAACAACTCTTTTTTAGCCGATGTTGCCAAATGAATTAATACGGTTTTTAAATTTGTAAAGAGAAGGCAAATATTATTCTTCATAGAAAATATCCACAGTATTTGAAAAAAAAAAAGCGTTGAGTATGAGTCAGGAGATCACTTGCTTCAATATGATAACACCATGCAAGAAAGGCTTAAGAATAATTATTAAACAGCAATTAATTTTATGTTATTTAACCTTTTTTTATATAACGAGCAGTTCTTTTTTAAGACCACGGAAATCTCCTTGATCAATTCGTCTTTGTCACCGCAAGAACCAGATTGGCCAGTGCGCGGTACACACATCCTGTTACAGGATATTCTGGTGGAACTCACCGAATCGTTAGCTTTTCTTAAATACACATTGCTGAATAGAAGCTGTGAGTAGCCACTTCAAGCCCTGAACGCGGCTAATAAGAGGCATTGAGAGAGCTTCTGTCAGACCTCCTTGACCTCTCAGAAGTTTTCATATCAAATGAAACTTGAGTATAATCTTAGAATATGATTTTTATCCTTTTTTTACTTCATCCATATTACTCAGATTACATGGCAAACATATTAGCACAGTCTAGTTTTCAGTAAAACGGAAAAAGGGAAAGATAAAAAAAAGGAAACAAAACTATATAGGAATTATACAAGAGTAGCCACAACCATAACTATATTACTTGCCCTATTTATCATGCAAGCTTAGTTACCCGTTCAAATAAACAGGTTGGGAGGCAATTTCATTGAAATAAAGCAAACTTTAGAAAAATAACAGATTTATCACCTCCAGAGCGACTTATACAATTTCAAAATACATAAAACCTTAGAACATTGGAATTTTTTATGCTGCCAGTACAACATTCTTAAAAGGAAGCAGACATCTTAAGCAAAAAGAAGCGTAAACCAATGTGTGTGCAATTTTTTTAACGCAGCCTTTTTTTCTTTTTCATTTTTTTTTTCGGAAGGGGAGGGGGGGGGGGGGAGGGGAGGGGTCGGTGATCTTTTTTTCCACTGAGATCATATGTGGCGTTGCTCTGACCCAATCTACGTGCAATTTAGTGCACAATTTAATACAGTACAAACGCGATCTCCAAAACAACAGAAAAAAGTCAAGTTGGAGGATTCTTTATAAAAAAATCTCCATTAGTTCTTGTCTTTGCTGAAGCCTATTACTGGTCTTGATAGTTTTTGTTTTTTTTTCGTAGATTTTTTTGGTCTCCAGTGAAAAGCAAATAAACCAAATTAGGATGCTTATTATTTACAAATCCTCCCTTCTGTTCATCTTTCTACTGAAGCTGATTCTTGGATCCTGACAGCTTCTTTTGTAGATATTAGTTTCTTTTCAGATGCAATTTGCAGGGTGGCTTATTTACAGTGATATTTTTAAACAGTAATTTTATGCATGCATTAGACTGAATAAGCAGAATATGTGTAAGTATAATTTTTTTTTTAATTCCAAAGTATTTGGGACTACTATGTTAATTAAACTTTGTCAACCAAATTTTTATTTTAAGCAGAGGTTAGTTCATAAATTCAGGTACAAAATGAGTGGTTTGAAAGCGTCATACTTTTATAGTAATCTGAGTTTACAATGAAGCTCATTTTGGATTTCTTCCACAATGTTTTGATGAAGTCATTAAATGATACCCGTTTCGTACATTCACTTGGATCTCATCATTGTCATTTTCAAAGTATATATAACTCCTCCAGAATCTAATGCGGTGACACACTTGTCCTGGCAATCGGAACAGTGCATTCCATTAAAAAACGATGATTCTGCTACAGCAGTAGGATGTCACTTGAAATGCTCAGCATCATAAAAAAAAAAAAAGATTGCGAAGAATTGCAAGAAGTGTGAGTATTTTTCAATTCAGATACACCTTTTTCATTTGGAAAAACAGTCATAACTCTGTCAAAAGCAAATTTTGATTAAAAGATCTGTTTACATAAAGCAATCTGAAGTTAGCAACACCATTTCACAAAATGCTCCGACGTTGTAAGCAGCAAGTCGTGCTGCTAGTGATTTGTAAGAGAGCGGCAAATCTTTTAATTTTATTGGTAAGTTTATACGAAGCAATTTGCACAAAAATAATTTTATCATGTAGTTTTAGGTCAAAGGGTGCTTGGATACCAGTATTTCGTCCTCAAGTAATCATGATGTAGGCTTCGCAAGTATTATTTCCTCGTAGGAGTACAGCAGCCCCAACCAATGGAAAAGAAAAAAAAATGTCTGGATGCGTTCTTGGTTGACATTATAGAACTGATGTTGGTGCATACACCAATTTAATTCGTAAGTTGGTTGCTGAGGATTACCCAACCTTTCTTGATTTCATACTAATGAATTTTGAGCATCTTTGTCAGTTGTTGGAAATAGCTGGTCTCATTATTCAGTCGGGTGTTACACATGTATTATTTTCATGATAAAATCTTGATCTATCTGAATTAATTTACTATCTGACCTTTGTGAAAATAATCTCGTGTTAGTATATCCAGATCTTGATATCTAACGCTCGGTACAGCTAATTTTGATGTGGAAGGCCGTCTCTGAAGCCCAGACTAGATAAACTCATTTTATAAGTGTGTATATTAGTGCTTGGTAGTCAGTTTATCATATTCGTTATTGTATCATTCTATTGAAATGAAATGGGTTTAAATTACCAACGTTACAACTTTTTATTCTATTATCAACAATCAAGTTTTAAACCATTCAATAAATTGCAAAACCAAACAAAAGGCTTCAGCTAACAGGTTAACTTAATCTAAGTTGCTATAACTAAGTAATATTGATTAAATTATATAAGAGCACAGTACTTTTTTTAATGATTTCTTTTTAATAAACTTCAATTTCACTGATGCTATCATTAACATTACTATTTATGCGTTTTCATTATTGGTTTTTGTTGATATTTCGACTTTAAGAAACTGAAAACAATAACAAAAAAGCAAACTACTACGAAAAAGACTTACTTTCAATTAGTGATTTTTCGCATCAGGTAAACTTTTTCTAGCCGCGATTGAAACAGAGTATTATAACCGTTTGTTTTAAATTGTTTGATTATCTCAATTGCTTACATTCATACGTTGTTATGCAACAAATTACTTTTGCTAGTAAAAATTTGCATTCTTTAAATATAATGCTGTCCTTTTCTTTTAATTGAAAAAAAATATATGCTTTTTTCTTAATTTTTTTGTTTTGCTATATCAGGATATCTTTTCGTTTCCATAGTTGATTCGGCACATGTAATGAGAGCTAAAGATTTGTACTCTAATAGTTGTTTCAACAAACAGGATTGATGACAAAAAGATGGGAGAGACAAAGTACCTCATGAATACAATTTGTCCTTACTTGTATTTTTACGTTTTCGTTCTCATTGTTGGACTCGATTTAGAAGTAGGATTGTGCTGTTCTCCTACTATATTTAAACCTTTTGGCCTAGGTTCGCCTGTATAACATCTTTGTTGTTTGACTGCCTTCTCTGTTACAAAATTACTAGTACTACTGCTACTACTACTACTACTACTACTACTACTACTACTACTACTACTACTACTACTACTACTACTACTACTACTACTACTACTACTACTACTACTACTACTATCACTACTACTACCACTGCTACTACTATCACTACTACTACTACTACTACTACAACTACTACTACTACTACTACTACTACTACTACTACTACTACTACTACTACTACTACTACTACTATTTCTGCTGCTACTACTACAACAATAAGCACTACTGCTTTAAGTCCTGAAAAAGCATGTTCTTCTAATTGCACTGCAGTAAAATTTTAGTGTGTTATATTTTGAACATTGTGAAATTATGGGGGAAAAAAGTGTAAACATCACAATAAAAAACGATAATTTACTCTTTCCTTTTCTATTTTTCATGACCACTGTGATCTTAAGTTGTTACGTTATTGATTGCGTACATGTACAAATTAATTTTCATTGATTTGTTTTTGGTTTTTGTTGTTTTTTTTTTCTTTTGCTCCGTTTAGTTTTTTAATTACATTAAGTGTATTTCATGGCTTTTCACCACAACAACAAAATCTTATGCCGCCCTCGTTGCAGTAAACTTTAGTATGTTATATTTAAGACGCTGGCATAGAAGAAAATGTAGAAAACATGAGAAAGCAATCAGTTAATTTGAGACCAATAATTCCGGTGCTAAAAATATTTAAATTTCTCATGGTACAAAACTGTTGTTGAAGCGTAAAAGATGTCTAGAAATGCCACTCATTATTTTTACGGGAAAAGTCATTATCTATTATTTTTGCGACAAATATTTTCCTTAAAAGAGAAAAAAAGAATACAAACTAAACTGATTTCTACGTTATCTGATCGTAATGAAATAGTGATCACATATGTAAAATGCCTGGGCAAGACTGAATTGATCAGAGTTTAATTCATAGCACAAAGCTCTCGTTAGGCGTTCCGTTTTAGTCACATCAGTTTGTGTACCGTAGGCCTGGCCTTTGTAGCCACAAGACAGATCTTAACTCGTTCGATCAATGGTAACATTAAGGGAAGGGTGTTAATGATTTTTTTTCTGTTTTCACACATGTGATGAAAGCAAACAAATCTTGGCTTTGCTATAATTAATATGTCAGTAATCAAGATGATTTATTTTTCATATTAACTAATCTTGATAGAGATAATCAGGACGAAATGACGTTTCCTTTGCGTAGGTAGGTGCTATTTATATCCGCATATCCGCATCTTGCGCTTTTTCAGAAGTATTCAATTTATCAAATGTTATAGCATAACTATCATTATCAAATCAGCATACTGTGGATTATGAGGTCTACGATTTTGTTCGAGAATATCGCCTGCCTACTTTGATACTCACGAAAGAGAGTTGCAAAGTTGATCTAGCTAGTTAATGTCAACAGCATGGCACTTACTACTATATGTATGTGACTGCTTTGTTATCATTATTGTACAAATAGAAGAGAGTGTTTCTTGTGTTATGTGTGTTGTTGTGTTTTGTTTTGATTTTTTTTTGGTTGGTTGTTGTTTTTTGTTGTTGTTTGTACTTTCTTTGTTTATCATGCTGCAACTGTACGTTAAGCCTTTTAGCGTTGTAACGTGCCTGTAGCGTGGATATGTCACCCTTGATTTTGCAGCCATGATGCAATGTCGTTGTAACTCCTATATTCACAGATACTCTTAAGGCCCGCGTTAAGCCTTTCGATCCGACTGGTCAGATGACATCCGAGCCCACCAACAGTTAGCCTAAGCTAGGATTCGAACTCGATACCTTCTTGTTCCCAACTCTCTACTGATTGAGTTATCTGGTCTGGAAAAAGAGCTTTGTAAAGACTTATGACTTAGAGTGACAAAAATTATTTTATCAAGACACAGTATTCATAGTGTCCTTTGCATTTTTCCAATTTCAGTCCGATCGCGAAAAGATTAACTTTCAGTTTTCTATTCAAAGTCTCAAGGCGGAAGCCTTGCTACCATGATTATAATAAATTGTTATAATCATGTCCTCAAGTTTATAGCGCGCCCACCGTTGTGCGTCAAACAGTTATACATGTAACAGAAGTAATAGACGAACAAAGCGGAACAGCTGATAGGAATAGAAGTTTTTGCCCCTTCCATGAACTATCGACCTAAGCAATCAACATGTTCAGACCAGCTTGCTCTCTTGTGAACCAGTGAAACTAGATTCACCCTTCCAGTTAAATCAGTTTCTTTGCCTTCTCCGATGTAGGCTTTTTCATGCAAATAACAATAATAATAATAATAATAATAATAATAATAATAATAATAATAATAATAATAATAATAATAATAATAATAATAACAATAATAACAATAACACTACTACTACTACTACTACTACTACTACTACTACTACTACTACTACTACTACTACTACTACTACTACTACTACTACTACTACTACCACGACTACGACTACGACGACTACTACTACTACTACTACTACTACTACTACTACTACTACTACTACTACTACTACTACTACTACTACTACTACTACTACTGCTACTGCTACTGCTACTGCTACTGCTAATAATAATAATAATAATAATAACGAACAGTGCTAAAAAATTTCCAGGCATAAACATCACAATCATTACACGTACAATACACTTACCGGGTAGTTAGGAAAAATAAACCGGTTAAAACAACTCGCAATACAGAATCAATAGCAATTTGTGACAGGATAAATTAAAAAAAAATGGGTCTTTAGATGACGTTATTAAACTTATCGTATTTTATTAACGCTCAGTATTTCCGTTTGATAACGTCAAAGAATTGAACCAAAATAATACCTTGGAAGTTGTCGGGTTTCTGTTAACTACGTCTAGACAAAAAGTTGAGGGTGTGAAATGACTGATGGGGCGATGTGGACAAGAGTGATGTCACACAAAGTCAGGTTGACCGTCATGTGTTGACAACAACTGTTACTATTGTGACAGTTAAAATAAACGATTGAGATTTGTATTAATTCATTGTGGTGCACAGTTGTAAACAGTTTGATGTCAATTGGCATTGATATTTTTTTTTTTTAATGGCGATGCCGAGAAAAAGGCAATCGAATGAATTATGATACTCTAGCTTAAGGTTGATATTTTGTAATTACTCGTTTATCTGGTTCCTTATGCTCTTGATAGCTTAGCTGCCTTTAAAGCATGACGGAACCTATTTGAACGGCTTTCTATCAAAGATGCATGGCGTGTGAGAAACTCGTTTATCCTGGTCAGATGTGTTTGCATACTTTCGTGTTTGATAAGGCTGGTCTACAATAATATCACCTCAGTTTACATGCAAATCAAAATTATAAGTATACTAGTTGTAACCTGTTGTGTTAATGTTGGCTTCTTTTATTATTGATGTTTTTGCCATTAATAAGACTGTTCTGTTACCAAGTATTTGCAGGTTTCTCTGTAAAACTTTCTGCGGGCATTTACAAGACGTCACAGTATACGACCATACGGCTGTTGCTTGTGCAACTATATGGTTAAAATCTTTTTGGCCACTTCCCTTGTTGTTATAACGCCAATATTTGCAACCATGATAAAACTCCTTAAGTTTCTTAAGTTGGTATACAATTTTATTCCAGAGAGTGAGAGAGAGGAGAATCATATGCAGGCAGAGAGAGAGAGAGAGAGAGAGAGAGAGAGAGAGAGAGAGAGAGAGAGAGAGAGAGAGAGAGAGAGAGAGAGAGAGAGAGAGAGAGAGAGAGAGAGAGAGAGAGAGAGAGAGAGAGAGAGAGAGAGAGAGAGAGAGAGAGAGAGAGAGAGAGAGAGAGAGAGAGAGAGAGAGAGAGAGAGAGAGAGAGAGAGAGAGAGAGAGAGAGAGAGAGAGAGAGAGAGAGAGAGAGAGAGAGAGAGAGAGAGAGAGAGAGAGAGAGAGAGAGAGAGAGAGAGAGAGAGACAGAGAGAGAGAGAGAGAGAGAGAGAGAGAGAGAGAGAGAGAGAGAGAGAGAGAGAGAGAGAGAATCATAGTAATGGATAAATGTAAAATAAAGTATAGACAATTTGAAACAGAGAGTAAGAGAGAGAGAGTGAGAGAGATAGATAGAGAGAGAGAGGAAAGAAAGAAAAATGGTTTTTAAAGCATTAAGCAAGAAAGATAAAAAAAAAAAAAACAAAGTCGGACCGGCAGCCAAATTGAACAAAAGCGTCAAGAACATGAATTTTGTCATCCCAGTAATTGGAAAGCTAATTACGTGTTTACGAGGGAAAAAGGGGAAATACTGGACAAAAAGAGAAGCGTTTAAAAACGAAACAA
The DNA here is from genome assembly GCA_033675545.1 of Elysia crispata. Taxonomy (NCBI): domain Eukaryota; kingdom Metazoa; phylum Mollusca; class Gastropoda; family Plakobranchidae; genus Elysia; species Elysia crispata. The sequence continues at coordinate 176,223 of JAWDGP010005428.1, read as the reverse complement.
AACATACAGAGAGGTAGAGATCGTGACAGAGATAATAAATATAAAAATAAAACAGCTTCCACTAAAGATAAGCAATTGCTTGGAGAAAGCCTAAAATTCAATAAGTTTGATTTCATCTATAACGTCTTGGTACCTCGTATTTTTTTAACCTGTCATTGTAACTATAGTTTTCTTCCGAGTCAAATTGCATCCGTAGGACTTCCTATGTCAAGCAAGGAGGCCCTGAAACTTTAAAAAAAAAACAACTGCGCATCATCAACTTTCAAGTTTTTACTTTTTTGTCGTTAATTTAAAGGCGCTGCATGTATTGACCATGATTCAGAGGTCGGCTTGCTGCCATTATCTTGTGCACAATAAAGGATTGTTTTTTTAATGTTTTTCTTTGATTTATTCTGTGATTGACACAGCTAATTAAGTTTACAAATTAATTTAAGCAATTGTAGTTTAACTTTTTTTTCTCATCTTGAAGGTATTCCAGTCAAATACAAGAAATAGAAAGGTGTTCTTGAAATTGATATTTAAAGTTTTGACTTGTTAAATAAAAAGAAGCATTTAAGCTAAGAAAATTTTTAGAAAAAAAATTGTAAAGAATCCTGGTTTTTATTTTTTTTTACTTAAAAAAAAAATATTTTGGAGATTTAAAAAGAACTTTGTATGATTCAAACAATCCTTTATCCATCCAAAATTTTCAGATTTCTATTTCAAGATTTCATTAAGATATCGATGTTGCAAAGGCTTATACCTTACTGTTTATGAACAGGAAAGTGGGGGAGGGGGAAGATAGAGAGAGAGAGAGAGAGAGAGAGAGAGAGAGAGAGAGATGAACAGACAGACTGACATAGCAGATGGAGTAACTTGACACATTCAGTGATGTACATCGATAGTTGTAGATATATGAATAAATAAATCAAGAAATAATGATATGGGCTGATGAATAGGTAAGCGGCAAAAAGACAAACTTCGGAATAAACAGATTCATAAAAAAATATTTAGATAAAAACAAAGATAGATTGATGGATAGATAAGATTTGTAGGAGTTTTAAGATATAAAGTTTTAATTACAAATTCTCATGACATTGAGAATTTGTAATTAATACTTTATATATATATATATATAGTTATGTATGTATGAGTATATATATTTATATAATTTTGTATATGTGTATATATATATATGTATGTGTATATATATATACATATATCGAGAGAGAGAGAGACAGAGAGAGGGGGGGGGGGGAGAAATAAACAGATCTGTAAATATAAGTTAATGATAGACAGACAAATAGTTAGATATATAGAAAAATAGATAAAAAGTGACAAAGATCAAACGGACAATCAGAGATGTGATCAAAGAGAAAAAGTTAAAAAACAAAAACATCTAAAACAACCAGATAAACAGGAGGGCAGAATTAGAAAGATAAATGATTAAATTAAAAAAACCCTGATATTATTAATAAAGTGTCGCAAAATTCACTATTACAAATGCATAGAGACGAAAGTAAAGTTTACAATAAACTTTTTTAAGTGAATTGCCTAATTCGTATATCCAAAGGTATTTTACTAGGGACTGAAAGTTTGTATATGATGTGTGCGCACGGATTGTTACAAGTTAAGAGCGCGACTCTCGGCAGTGGTCATTTGCTTTTGTTTCGTTAAGTTTTTGTTGTTGTACTAATTGTTGTCTGTTTAGTTTCTTTTTTCCAATTAGCATATCGAAGAGTTATGTTAGATGTTGTCGATTATCGAAAGAAAAAAAAAATGAGTGTAAGCAAGCTTGTCAATGTGATTACACTCTATCATCACGGCCAGTGTCGTTGACGATTAATCAGGGTTGGAACAGATCAGTGCTTTGACCCTCCACGTGGCTGCGTGGACTTGGAGATTAATTTTTTTTTTTTTTTTTGGTTCCAGACCTTGCGACAGTTGAGTGTCTAACACCTGAACTCTCGGCCAAGCGTCGCTGGCGTGTACTCTCCCGGCCAGGCTATAAGAACGCCTCGCTTGCAGATATTCCACCTTTACAAGCCGAGGTCCGCCTGTCAGTAGCGCTGAGGACTTCAGCTGTGACTTAGAATCTTAAGGTGGACATCTAATCTAGAGTTGGTCCAACCTGAATTGACATAAGTTTGTCAATCACACGAAAATTCTAGTGAGGAAGGCAGCCCAAGCCTAGGCTAACAGATAAGCTTCTATAACACAAAGAGAATTCGCGCCGGGGAAATCAAATTTTATCCTGACGACTTCGTATTTTAGAGTTATTTCTTGTTTCTGATAGAAAAATACAGGCGGGCAAACAGGCGGACAAACATTCTTACAGCTCAGCAAGTTTGGGCATAAAGATCAGACAACAGCCTCGACTTTTTGAAAGAACTTTGCAATCCACATTTCGAGTAGAACGCTGTCGCCAATCATCTCTGAGTTATTAAAGGTAAGTGAAGGATGGGAACTTTCACGTGCAGAATTTTCAAACAAAATTGATAAAATAGGCAAGGATTCAAGTTCACTATCGCTTAGGAGCTATTTTGGGTTTTTTGTTTCTTTTTCCTTGACCTATATGCAATGCCTCTATATGTAGATCAGGACTCAATAAACAATCTTTAATGGCTGTTTTGTAAAGTCCCTTTTTATATATTGTAATGTTACCAAAAAAGTCTTGTAGATTAATAGGAAAAAGATATAGATCTAGTCAGCTTTAATCCTTCACCGCTCTCTTTGAAATATTGAAACCTTGGTCCTTGCCAAATTATGCCTCTTCATGGATCGATTAGTCCGCGCTTAGAGCAACCGGTTCTGCCTAGCCAGACAAAGAATGGCGATGACAAGATGAGATCCCAACAATATCCAGCTTTTAAAACATCTGAATATCATAAATTCGAGGCTCATTGCGTCATTTTTGGCAAGTGTTTGGAATCACATGAAAAGCAGTTTTGTATGATTTTGAGCCGTTTATTATGTAAAATATACACGGGCATAATTTTAAAGCATAGATACAAGCTAAGTGGAACTTAGACTTTAATGGTGGAGAAGTAATACATGAATGGGTATAGTGTTTCAACCAAACGCTATGAGATTATTTGTATATAGAATAGGCTTTTCTTCCAATGCTTTGTATGGTTTGGTGCATGGTTGAAAAAAGGCCCATTAATCACCTTCAAACAAGAAAATAAAGAAGAGAAGCTAAACATTGTTCAGGAACACAAGATACAATTTCAATGTCAACGAAAACAAAGTATTTCGCTATTTTGAACCAATACAGTCTACTCTTTCTACTCCCTCTGCATGACTGCTTACCGCTCAGAACATCAAAATAAAATTTAAAAAAAGAAACAACCCTGACCGTAGACGATAATAAAACTTAAGTGATTGTTTTGAAAATCACGACTGCATTATTCGCTACGTAGATTTAAAGAAATGCTCAAGATTATGACTCTGCTTTACAGTTTGAGAGAATTGCGAATTTAGTTGGGTTTTGTTTGTTTGTTTGTTTGTTTTCCTGGAATTATTGTTTGAAATAAGCCACACATTACTGACTGGGATCACAAAACTGAACACGAGTCACCCATTTCGTTGCATGTTTCGAGAGTATAAGATTATCCATTCATCTATTAATCTGTCTATCTTTCTCGCCCTTCTTCTCTCCCTCTTTCTTTCTCTTTCATTTTCTCTCTTACTCCTTTTTCCTATCCATCTATCTTTCTATCAGTCTTTTGATCTTTCTCTCTATATCTGCCTGTCTGCCTATCTCTTTTTTGTGTTTCCTTTTTTCATCTTGCCATCGGACTCTCTCTCTCTCTCTCTCTCTCTCTCTCTCTCTCTCTCTCTCTCTCTCTCTCTCTCTCTCTCTCTCTCTCTGCATATTACATACATGGTGATTTATGAAATTAAATTTGGAAAGAGGCAACATCTCTTTTTCTTTCAAATGCCGAATAGTTGAGGAAACAAAAAAGAAGATGAACCTTGATATTAAAAATTTATTACTTAAAATATTCATGTTGTCGTGGCTCGAAAAAAAAAGCACTTCCGTAGACGATCATAAAACTAAAGTGATTGTTTTTCAAAATCACAATGTTTTTAAAAAGGTTAATCAGTTGATTTGCGTTGCAATACACCGCTGCGCTACAGATTCTAGAAAATCGTCAGAGTCATAGAATGAGATGTCAGTTTGTTTTGAAAAAAAAACTAACCATATGTGTCTCTAAGTTTTATCATTGTCTGAAGAATTACCAGACAAGCGATAATTATGCCTTCGAGATCCTTTACCCGCACGAACAGACACAGAGGAAAAGGTCCATCAAAGGGGACATTTTCATTTAGATGGCGAAACTGCTACGCACTAGATCTATTCCAGGACTTAAGTAGTGGCCAGCCTAATGTCTATCTAGATCTAATCATTTCTAGATGTACTGTGAATGCTAGATATCTTTTTAAAAAAATCTTCGTAAAGCCTCCAGCTTTCTGCAAAGGCTACATAGTTATTCCTAAATAACTTTATTAGACAAAAAATATATGTGTAGACAGTTTAGTTTTAGCTAGTTTGTGCGATTATGCTTTCTGTGGCGTGCGAAAAAAAAATTGAGTTTGCCAAAAAAAGGTTCTCTGTCTGTAAATTATCCTTCAACAATATATAAGTTAGGGTAGGCCGTGATTATTTGCGGCCTATGTAGTGAGCTGAAGTAACACATTTTAGCCACCGTAGGCTTTTTCTCCGGTTAGATTAGCCCTTGAGACAGTATAGATAATTATAATTGTCCAGTGTCTTAACATCTATATTTATTGCGAAATCATTCATTATTTTCTACATCATCAAGCTGGCAACCTAGCCACAATTGCGCAATAGCTGTTAGAGCAAGCGTAGCCTTTTAAAGAAGAAAAACGGCTATGTTGACGTTTTCGCAATGTTCTTTGTTAATATTGTAAGATTTTGAGCGACTATTAATACCACTTTTCCATTGTGTTCATTTATCTTGTTAGTGTGCCTCAAGTATTATTTAGAAACTTATACGTTTGAATGAGTTAATCTTCATGCAAACTTTTGTACATTGTGCCTCGTGCAGAATATTTCTTTCAACGACGAACTTTGTCGGCAGTTTTTCTAATATCAGTTCTTATTAGAATTCAAGTCCATTTTTAGATCCTTTTTGAGATTCATTATCATATAGGTTCAATAAATGGGGGCAGCTATGAATTTCCGCGAGCCGGTGCAATTAACGTTGTTTTTTTTTATAGTTTTTTTTTTTTTTCAGGAATTTACAGCCATATAATAATCGTTTAAAGGGATCTTTTTATAAATTTGAATAACATAAATAATTGGTTTCCCACATTGTATTTCTATTCATCAATAAAATCAGAGCAGGAGTATAATTTTTCTACCCGTATTATTTTGCAGGTGAACATGCAACAAAAAAACAATAACAACAACAACAACAACAACAACAACAACAACAACAAAACGAAATTGATTATTGTCATATTTTTTTTTATTCAAGTCAAACCTGAATAAGCATTCTATTAGCCAATGTGTTCAGCACTTGATGGAAGAACAAAAGTAGCAGTACGAAAGAGCTGATTTTTTTTTTAATCAAATGTGTCACAAAACTTGAATGCACATTACAAAATGTTTCTGAAACAATGAACTATTCCACCACACACGCTCCAGCAAGAAAGGCGCATTTATGTAACAAATGCCTGGCAAAATAAAAAACCAAGCGAACTCGACGTTTTTGTGCTCTAAGCAGCATCCTTTTGTTTTGATGTGACCATGATATTGTTGAAATTAAACAGTAATGCCAAAAACGATACAATTTTTTAACTATCCTTATTACTAATCATAGATTATCATTCTCTCATTTCAGTGCATATCACTTTTATGGAAAAAAAAACTTTTTCTGATTTCTGCACGAACAAGTTTTGTTTTTTTGGGGTTTGGGGTTTTTTCAAAATGATTTAACTCGTGATCTCAGGCCTTTCTATATATATCAAACCATGTCGGGCATGATGAAAGTGAAAAGATGAGGCACCAAACTCGTCCATCGTCAGTGTTTGATGGAACCCGCAAGGAATATTTCTGTGGACGCTCTAGACCCGCAACTACGCGGCGCTCAATCATCAAAATAACAAGCAGGGGTATTGGTTGATCGTCTCCACACATCAATCATCAAAATAACAAGCAGGCGTATTGGTTGATCGTCTCTACACATCAATCATCAAAATAACAAGCAGGCGTATTGGTTGATCGTCTCTACACATCAATCATCAAAATAACAAGCAGGCGTATTGGTTGATCGTCTCTACACATCAATCATCAAAATAACAAGCAGGCGTATTGGTTGATCGTCTCTACACATCAATCATCAAAATAACAAGCAGGCGTATTGGTTGATCGTCTCTACATATCAAACATCCATACGTTTCCTGTCCTTCTGTTTTAAATAATCTTTCCAAACAAATAGAAATAAACAGAATTGTGCATTCAAGGCAGTATGTTTGAATGATATGGAAACGGTAAGTACTGTAATGAGAGTAAAAAAAAACAATGAGCTCAAAACGAAATTTACATTTGTAGTATCTGGATAGGTCATGGTGAAGACGTACTTATATGAAGCTTTTTCAGTATGTTACAGTCTAGATCAGTACTTCTTTAAAAAGGACAGAACGGGCCAACGGGAGACAGACGTGTGCGCCGACAGAGATTAGTCTGAGACGTTCATAAGGATTTTACATGTAGTGAAATGACAGGCCTTCTGATAATGTTTTTATCCAGTGTCAGAAAATGCTTCAAATGTATTTGATACGTACGTTAAAAGGTAATGGTGGTAGTAGTAGTAGTAGTAGTAGTAGTAGTAGTAGTAGTAGTAGTAGTAGTAGTAGTAGTAGTAGTAGTAGTAGTAGTAGTAGTAGAAGTAGTAGTAGTAGTAGTAGTAGTAGTAGTAGTAGTAATAGAAATAATAGTAGTGGTGGTGCTGTCTGTAGTAGTAGTAGTAGTAGTAGTAGTACTAGTAGAAGAAGTAGTAATAGTAGTAGTAGTAGTAGTAGTAGTAGTAGTAGAAGTAGTAGTAATAATAGTAGCAGCAGCAGTAGTAAAAGTAGTAGTAGTAGTAGTTGTAGTAGTAGTAGTAGTAGTAGTAGTAGTAGTAGCAGCAGCAGTAGTAGTAGTAGTAGTAGTAGTAGTAGTAGTAGTAGCAGCAGCAGCAGCAGCAGCAGCAGCAGTAGTAGTAGTAGTAGTAGTAGTAGTAGTAGTAGTAGTAGTAGTAGTAGTAGTAGTAGTAGCAGTAGCAGTAGCAGTAGCAGTAGTAGTAGTAGTAGTAGTAGTAGTAGTAGTAGTAGTAGTAGTAGTAGTAGTAGTAGTAGTAGTAGTAGTAGTAGTAGTAGTAGTAGTAGTAGTGTAAAAGAAGAGTATTGATGGTGGCACAATATATCAGTGGTAGCGGTATTTTAACATTGGTAGTTGAGGCTCTTGCAACTTAGCCGTTCCTGAGGTAGTTAGTCAGCCTGATTTGCGGAGATGTTTGATAGAGCGTGAGGAGTTGATCCGCAGCTTTGGAAGAGCCTGTCAAATGATCGGGCAAGGCAGATTCAGAATGATAATGAAGCTCAGGTTTCATTGAGCTCCCACAGCACTGGGAAGTTTTAGTTAGTGGTTGGACGAGTGAAATGTGAGTTGGCTCGGCGCAGCTACCCCAGCACATTTAGCCAGATTAGTTAGCTAACAAAAAGATGTTTTATGTTAGAGGCCTTAGCATAGCTGCTTGAATCCGCACAATTTTTTCCTCCCACAAATCAGGACACTCATTTGAAATTATTTCACCAATCTCCTCATACATTAGAAATCAATTGCATTTACTTTATTTGTTCCCTCTCATTGTCCTGTTTCTTCACCTCTCATAATAACCAACTTGCGTTTTTCAACGGACTCTAGTTTCTTTACCGAATTCAGAACTATCTATATGATGGCTCCGATATGATAATATGTTTAATGTCCATATCATCAAGTGTAAGTGTCATAAAGGCTGAGTGTGGAACTTCGAAACTAAAATCTATATACTAATTACTAATTTATGTATATATATATATATATATATATATATATATATATATATATCTTAGCACCCAATACAATATCCCTATCCTCTCTCTCTTTTTCTCTCTCTGTCTGTTTATCTATCTATCTATCTATTTATCTATCTATCTATCTATCTATCTATCTATCTATCTATCTATCTATCTATCTTTCCCCCTCTCGCGCTAGCTTTCAATCTTTCTCCTCATTCATTTGATTAATTACTTTTGCCTCGTCTTTCTATTTGTTTTTGAACAACAGATGCATGTGATATTTGGGGAGAGGGGGCGAGGTCGATAATTTTTTTCAGGCTATAGATCTGAAAAATTATAATTATTAAATCTCTTCATGAATGAGTTTGAATTTTGGATTTAAAAAAAAAAGATAAAAGTTTTGGTAGCAATGTGGAATTTTTCGACAGACAAATTTTATAAATAATATTAATGGACGAAAGTGTCGCTGCATGGCAACGGTAGGCTTTGTGACTTGTTTTGCAAACAAGCCGGGTTCCATTAATATTTATTTTAAAGAAGATAACTTAAGAAGAAACAAAATAATGCCATAATTTCCGGTATCACGTATTGATAGGAGATATATAAATATATAGTTTACAGCCTTAACATCTTGATACTGAAGGATCCATTCAACTTAGAGCATTTTTTTAATC
>JAWDGP010005428.1:150000-162500 GCA_033675545.1 Elysia crispata | reverse complement strand
AAATGTTTTCTTATGTTTCTTCGAAATGGTCAATTTGGGTGGAAGGGGTTTTTATGTTTTCCTTTGAGATAAATAGAAATACTTTACTTTGCATTTTTAACAGTTTGAATCTGGCCTTACTCGGCTTATCTTTTTCTATGATAACTGATCCCCAGCTGATGTCAGTCTGTCTAATCTAGTGACATGACGGCTGTGACAATATTTTGTACACAAGTGTCATCATTTGTGCTCTACAAGTAGCAAGAAAAGAGAAAAAAAAAGACATAACTAAATAAGTTATGGCGAGTTGCATCCAACTGACCCTGCTCTTCCTCAAATTTTAGCGCAAGTATGGTTCCTCTTCTTCTCCCGCCAGCATCATGCGTTCAGTTTGAAAAATTCTTTATAACTGTTTTCCAAGCCATGAGATACATGCAAAATGCCAAAGGCATTAATTTGATTTAAAGGTTATGTCCAAAGTTAGGTTATGACGATAAAAAAGAATAGACGACATTTTATATAAACACGTCAAGTTGGGTCATCATCGTTTATTGCACATATCTAACAGATATCAGTTTGGTTTTGGATGATGCGCCCGAATGATATTTCATCAATTCCAAAATAATTATCCTAGGAGCTTTTAACATATATTTTTTTTTCATTTTTGTTTGCTTGTTTGATTCACAACCCGGTGCTCTCAGGTCTCTTTGCAAATCCAAGTTAAGCTCGCTTCGGGCAGGGCAGAAATGACATGAAGTCTAAATTTATCCTCCGACGGCATGAGGCTCGAGTCCGCGAAAAAGGATCTTGCGGACATTGGGATGGACTTTAAACTCTACAGCTACCGGCGTTCGTTGAAACACGACAATAAACATAATGTGTTGACAATTTAACCTAAGAATTTGAAAACATTGGTGATCATAATTTGTTCCATTCCTGAACCCCTCAAATCTGAGACCATGTTAGAACATTGCTTTTTAGTTCTATATATTATTTAATTCTATTACCTAAAATGATGTCAACAGTTTCATAAAATCGAAAACCACGAAATCTTTCTCATTCTTCCATAATTTAGCTGGAGGCATTGCTTAAAAGATCCACTGCAATCTTTCCCGAAGTATGGAACTGACCTTTATTTAAATAAGTCTAGTGGCAGAATGTGGTGCTCTGCGGAACAAGGCACATAATTATTGAAAAGGTCCTCTTAGTGCATTACTTTTATTAGAAGAGATGAAATTTCACGAGATAGACCAGGAAGAAAGAGAAGTCGCATCGTGGCAAACACAAATCATTATCGTTTCAGTGAAGACCCGTTCAGTTTTCATTACTAGATTGAAAATATTTGACGTCTTTTAGCCTTGTGTTCATTGATATTTATAGACTGAAGTGCAAGAGAGAGAGAGAGAGAGAGAGAGAGAGAGAGAGAGAGAGAGAGAGGAGGAGGAGGAGGAGGAGGAGGAGAAGAAGAAGAGGAAGAGGAAGAAGAAGAAGAAGAAGAAGAAGAAGAAGAAGAAGAAGAAGAAGAAGAAGAAGAAGAAGAAGAAGAAGAAGAAGAAGAAGAAGAAGAAGAAGAAGAAGAAGAAGGAAAAAGAAGGAAAAAGTTGATAAGTATTCTTTGATCACTTCAACTCACAGACACACGCACCGACAGCGCAGAACATTCAATTTGCTGCTGTGCCAGCACGATTGTCACCTTTCTGTGACACCTCACTTAATTAACTCTTAAGTAGCTTGGGGTCACCCTGACCGCCGCCTCCTCATGACTTCAGTGATTTTATCCAAGTGCGCTGAGGGTATAAAATTTTTATCTCGCGCTAGGCGACTTTGTGTAGCTCTTCCGTTGCATTTGAAACTTTTCACATTATTTAGTCAGACACATTGTTACAATCGAAGATGTCTGTCATAGTTCATTGTTTTTCCTTTTAGATGCGAGCTTGACAAGATCGTCTTACTTAAGTTCACTAATAAAAAGTGTACGCCTGTGACGTCTCTATCATGTTCTTAACAAAGATGGGATCAAATGACATTAATTTGAAAAGTTCCTCTTCATAGATAGACAAGTGTTGTAAAAGGTTTTATGAAAGCAGCTATATTAAAGTATAATTAAACAACCTGCAATATTGACGACAACATTTGATTGTCTGAATTCATAACTAATGTGTTTTATTATAACTTTCTATATATAACTTTTTTCATATATACATATATATATATATATATATATATATATAAATTTTATTTTTATACTTTCTATTTCAAATTTATATATGTGAATATCCTTGTGTGCTTTATTGTTCTTGTTTTTATGTCTGACGAAGGCGTAAAGCCGAAAGCTCACGTATTTTGTTTTGTTTTGTACATTTTGAAGCTGCACTCTACCTATGTAATAGTAGTAGTAGCAGCAGCAGCAGCAGCAGCAGTAGCAGTAGCAGTAGTAGTAGTAGTAGTAGTAGTAGCAGCAGCAGCAGCAGCAGTAGTAGTAGTAGTAGTAGTAGTAGTAGTATCAAATTTAGATTTAGAGGAAGCAAACCACTGGATTCATATAAGTAAGAATTATAAGAGCTAGAATTTTAGGTAGTGCTCAGCAGTATTTCTTTCACAAGTCCTTGCTCAGTTGAAATCTATGTTTCAGAGTGTTGTTGCCATACATAATCATAATAAAGGTCGACGCGAGATTTGTGCCTTTATAACGCCCTTTTTACTAACATAACAAGTTTGCTTTTAGGGGAGCCGTTGGATTACTCTAGCTAAGCTTTTTCTGAGATATTTTCCTAATTAATTTTTTCATAATCTTGAAACTAAGAGGCACATTGTGAACTACTTGCATTCCAGGCCTATCCTACTCTCGGCCCACTCCCCTACTTTTCACCTCACCCTGAAAATCTGCGTGAAATTCATCAACAGTTATGCTGTAAAAGCGGTAACATGAAAAGGTTACCGCCCGCCGCCTGGTGCTGAAAGAAGTGCACACTGGTGATATTTATTATTGTTTATACATCCTGTAAAAAATTCAAATAGATAATTTGCAATTATAACGATTGCAGGTTTGAAGTTGAACCATCCTTCATCAAAAATCAGAATAATACCAATATGACTGCGGTGTTAAGGCAGGCCTCGGTTGGCCTCCTGTTTTTAAAGACAAATATTCAAATAGCAAGATATGGGAAGAAAAGAAAATCTATATACATTTGTCCTGGAAATGTGTTAGGAATATTTAAATTAATACACATGACTGTTGTGTGCCAGAGAAAAATTCAAGTTCTCTAAAGTCAATGCAGTCAATCTGACAATATTGTACAGTAGACTATTATCGTGTGCTGTCTGGACATTTAATTATTTTATTGAACAATAAGAAGAAAACAATAGACAAAAACTATTTTTTTAAATTGATTTAAAGTGATATGTTCACATAAACCTAATGTCAGGTCATTTCATTAACAAAACAAAACAAAAAAAAAAAAAAAACCAAGCGAGCTAAATAATAAAAAATATCCAAAATAGTTACCATAAACTTTTAATTAGTTTTCAATCACCCAAGGGGCACCTATCGAATACATTTCTGCTGAAAATGAATTTATTCCTCCTTAATTAACAGGATATGTCCTTGAAACTAATGACAGCTAATTGTTCCAATAAAAATACCACTTGATTGTGACAGTTGTAACAAAAATTAACGAGAAGAATTTAGACATCAACGAAAAGTGCTTTCAACGCCAGCACCTCTGCATCGCTGAGAGAAGCACCAGCAAGTCATGTTGAGCACTCACACAATGTGTTTGATATGACAAAAAACAACACATATATAAACATTGGTGTAAAGTATTTGTAGCAGTTTATGAATGACAAAAAGAGAGTTGATGGGATAGTTGGTTCCTGCGTCTAGTGGTGACATTATGCACTCATCAATTACAATAGTCTGGTTTGGTGATAAACGATAAGTGTTTTTATCGACAGGATCAGGTCGCGCCTTGTTGGTAGTACAGTTATTATTTGACCGGAAGATACAGGCTAGGACTTTACAATGGATCACGAATTTTATGTGGTCTTGATTGTCTTTTTTAATGAAAGCAATCAATGATTACTGTGAGAGAGAGGGAATGTCTCCAACGGATATGGAATATAAGACTGGTTTTAATGTAATCCATGCATGTTCAAGCGTGAGAGAATCGAGAAAATTCATGTCCGACTCACGGATAGTTCATTTCTTTTAAGACCAGGTCTCAACAAGCATTTTTATTCTCTAATCTCTCTCCATTGCATATCTCCTTTCCTCCATCCTTTTCTTCTCACCACTTCACCTTTCTATTTCTGAATCTTACCATCAATCTATTCTTGTCACCTCTCATCCCACCAATCTTCCCGATCACCACGTGTACCTTATGAGGCTCTCATACCCCACTCAAAAACGTATAGCATTTAAGCATGGGGAAAGATACATTGACTGTTCACAAACAAGTTCAGGAAGGTAACCTGTTACGTGATAAATCACGGAAAGCTTTATTTGCACTTCTTTCTTTCCTACATAAGTTTGGAGACCGAGTCTAAAGAAAAACCCGAGGCGACGAGAAGAGTAGGTTTGGTGAAAACAGACAATGGTTATTCAAGAGAAACAGAGAGTATGTGTGACGCCAATAGTCAAGGTCATGCAGGCTTTAGATGACGCGAATATCCTACCTCGTGGTTATACGGATGAGGATTTGACCGTAGGTCTAATGTATACACTATCGTCTCAGTAACTCAACTTGGTGTAACGTTCTCTGCAACAATCAGAAAAAAAAACCCTAGGAAGAGAGTGGACATTAGAAATCCAGGCCATACCATACTTGTTTTGCTCAAAAAGTGCTGAGGCAGCGAAATCTCTGACCGTGGGAGAATGTACCTGGACGAGCTGACCAATCGTGTGGCTTGGTTGCTCCAGGCTGTTTTTGATACAACAAGCTTGCGTACTGAGAGTGTAAGATTGTGGCATACGTGAGAAGAAAAAAAAAAGTGAAGATCCTCTCTTACTTTGTATGAGAAAAGAAAGTGGATCTAGTCAGTGCAAGTCAGGCACAACTGCTAGTGTTGCTTGACAGTCAATGCTTTCCTAACCGGAGCGCCGAAGGTCGCGAGGACAAGACGAAAACTTCTGACTCTTTATGAATTCTTAAAACGAATAGTGTATCTTTTAATTCCGCGCCATTGAAAGCCACATTTCCTCCTTGAAGATGGAAAGTACATACCGAACCAGAATCCTCAGCAATTCTTTGAACACCAGAAAAATTAATACCTCATGCGATATCATAATTTATTCTATTTGTCAGTTTCATTGTCCTCCTAGGTTGACAAATTTGGAAACTGAGCTAAGCAAATAAGCAATATTTTGTCATTTGTCCACCTTTACTTCACGGCTTTTCTTCTGCGCCACGCATTCGGATTCTTTGTACGAACCAAGTGGTCAGGGACATCGAATCCTGCAACGATTACCTATCAATAAAATTGTATTGTAGCTATTATGCTTATTCAAATTTCAGAGATACGTTTTATTTTAGGCTAAGCATGCTCTTTCTCCTCATCCTTGTCCATTATATGCAGCGGCGGGGGGGAGAGAGAGAGAGAGAGAGAGAGAGAGAGAGAGAGAGGTGTGTGTGTGGGGGGGGCGGGGGGGGGGATTTCTGCCCTTGGCTTCGAGTCTTCTCTAGCAAGTATCTTTTGTTCGGTGAAAAACAATCTCTGTAATGTTAGATCATCAGTTAGCATAATGCTAAAGCGAATTCTCTTCGAACACACTGTTTCTGTTCAAACATCATGATAAAGTAACTACGCTAGCCTTAGTTTGAGATCTAGTTGTTAATAATTTATTGACATGTCTTTAACATTGATCCAGATCATTGTTTGTTGGAAAGGCTTTCTGATCAAAGGCCACGAGGTCTTTCTTTGTCTACATAAATTCATGGTAATATAAATTTTGATATGTCTAGAAGAAGTAATGGAACATCAAGAGATATTACCTAACATTTTACTAGCACTTTGTGTAAGAGTTGATTTTTTTCTCTCTATCTCTACGGTAATAAAATTTACATTTGTATTATTTATAAAATGGCGAATACTTCTTGAAATAAATGTACATGAAGAAGCTTCGAAGATATAATATCGTTGTTGTAAACACCTACAGAAATGACTTTAAAACAAGCTTCTAGGAATGGTTCGGTTTTTGTCTCTGTATTGCTATGTTTTGTTTTGTTTCGTTTGGATTTTCTTCTGTTGTCTTTGTTTTCCTTTGCTTGTTTGTGTGTTGTTTTTGTTTGGTTTGGTTTGGTTTGGTTGGTTTTGTTGTTGTTGTTATTATTCTTGTTTTTTGCTCTGCTTCATTCCGTTTTTAATTTGTTTTAAATTTTAGTCAAGTCTGCAAATATCAATTTTCAAAGAAAAGAAAAGAGCAGCTGAAGCAAAAAGACAGTAGAAGCATGAAAGAAATAAACTGCAAGAAAGAGTAAATGGGAGACACTTGTCATGAACAGAATTCTTCCACATGTACCTTGATCTAGGCACTGCAAGTAAGCAATGAGTAAAGTACTGTACATGTAGTAGGCCTGTTCATCGCTTGTTCATCAGTATAAGATGTCTTAGTAGTATCGCCACAGGTTTTGAGAAGGTTTTCACTCTGAGGACCTACATGTATGTTCCGACAGGCAGTGTTTTAAGATCAAGATTTGCCTCGTTGATGTTTTCAGATCCGAAGATTGTGAGGTTATGCCGGCTGTACTGTTCTTGAGAAATGTAATCTCTCTCTCTCTCTCTCTCTCTCTCTCTCTCTCTCTCTCTCTCTCTCTCTCTCTCTCTCTCTCTCTCTCTCTCTCTCTCTCTCTCTCTCTCTCTCTCTCTCTCTCTCTCTCTCTCTCTATCTATCTATCTATCTATCTATCTTTCTCTCTTTCTCTCTTTCCCTCTCTATCCATGTCTTTCTTTCTCTTTCTCTTTCTCTTTCTATCTCTCTTTCTCTCTCTGTCTATCTATCCCTCTCTCTCATCATTATCTCTCATTGGGTGTGTGCAGCGTGCATTCCGCCTGCTTTTTATCTTCATGGCTTTCTTTCTCATTACTGTTTCATCCCTCCTCTCCAGAAACACAGTGCCTTGGTGTATTACATTCCATCGTTTTTTATCAGTGCTGTTATCACGCTATTCCCCCACCCCTCCACCTTCCTTCACTTCCCCCTCACCAAGACGCACAAATCTCTTCTTTTACCCCCTTTCTTCATGAATTGCAATCTCTCCCTCTCGACATTCGCCGCGCACATCTGCCTAGGCAAGCCCTCATTCTCTCGTATCACGATCAAAACAAACAAGGTCAGAGGTCAGAGGCCCTCCGTTCCGGTCGGTTGAGTCTCGATTAATGGCATTCCCGTATAAAAGACACACACTGATATAAGGCCAGGTTGTCCAACACAAGGTACTTTTAGAACAGGGATATACTGACGAGATGTGATGATTATTTAGCTGTGCTATGGCATTATGTTCCAGATAATTTAAGAATATTTTTGATTTATGTATGATAAGACAGTTTCTACCAGCTCATTACATCAGACAAGAAGATTTCTTTATTTAGACCTGTTTAAATGAGAACTAATGCCATATTCTTTTTACTTATTGAGTGCCTTATATTCATGATCCAGCTTCATCGTCTCCTTTCCTTTCCATGTAGCATCTTAATTTCCATGACCCGAGAGAGAGAGGAAGGTGGTGAGATGGTGCAGGAGTAGAAAAGAGATGGCCAAAACCAAGGAGATGGGGTGCAGGAGGTGGAGTGGAGAAGGAGAAAGAAACAGTAACGGCGACGATTATGTTGATTATGATGATAATGATTAGAAGGAGGAGAATTATGATGATAACATTATGATCATAATGATGACGGCGATGACGCCAATGATAATACATCAGTCATGGGTTTTACAAGCTTTACTGGTAAGTTGGTGAGTGGATTAAGAAGATAATTGTGGAATTTGGTATTAAAAACTTAGAGGCAAAACCATTTTACATTTCATTGAATGCACTTGTAGCCTACTTCGCAAAGATACCACATTACATCAAAACTTTCAGGTTTCATGACATACAGTGTTCTTTGTTTATTTCCCCAAATCGCGTATCAAGCGTGGGTGTTGTCACTTTATTTCGAAAGGGCGCTAAGAATAGGTGTCACAGTTCAGCTGTTTCCGAGATCCAGTAGAGCTTATCCTCTTTAAAAGCAATATTTACTTACTAACCAGCATTCCATTAAGTGGAGTGAACCGTTCAGATCGCTTACTCTTCGTTTCTTTGCCTCCATCATACGTCTTTCTCTCTTGATTCTTCAACTTTTCTTTTCTTTTTTTTTTTCGTCGCCGGTGACCAATGGACGCGGTGGGTGTTTTGTCCTTTTTTTCAGTGTTCGTATTTAAAATGCATGTAAAACCGTGAAAACCGCAGACGTGGGTCGGACCACAGCTCAGAGGTCTACAAGCAATAGAAGCCTGGGCGTGGATCTAGTTGGACACTGCCTCAGTTGCTGCTCCAATCCTGTTCGATTTAAGTCATTCGATCCATCGCGCTCATAGCAACCTGGTCCCAGGACCAACGTTCTGTGCTCTCTTTTTAAACTGGTGGTGAATTCTTTGTGCGTCTTTTTTCATGCACGAGAGAACAGATTGAAATGTTTGATGTCTTATCTACAATCTGAATATCAACATAGGCAGAGGAATTCAAGTGCTCTAGTTTGAGTCTAGGGAATTTTATTCTGTTCTAGTGTGGCGGTAGATTTGTGTGGGAATGTTAGACAGACAAGAGGCGGTAATCCAGGATATGCATGAACCGTAACATTTTAATGTGAGTACGCCCGCTCAAACTGTAAAATTTCATTTTGTTCTTAATGGTTGTATATTTCTAAACAGGTTGACACAGAGGTATGAAATTCCGTTTGAACTAGGTTTTTTTTTACTTCTACATGATGCATGACATGCAGATAAAACAGTTTGAAGAAGAAATTTGTATAAACAAAGATCCAGCAACTGACGAATGTTTCTACATAGATATAAATAAAATCTTTACCCACAATTCTTCAATAGAATATACTTTTTTTTTGCAGATTTTGGCACTACTGTGTCAGAAAAAGCAGTAGTAGTAGTAGTAGTAGTAGTAGTAGTAGTAGTAGTAGTAGTAGTAGTAGTAGTAGTAGTAGTAGTAGTAGTAGTAGTAGTAGTAGTAGTAGTAGTAGTAGTAGTAGTAGTAGTAGTAGTAGTAGTAGTAGTAGTAGTAGTAGTAGTAGTAGTAGTAGTAGTAGTAGTAGTAGTAGTGGTGTTGGTGGTGGTGGTAGTAGTAGTAGTAGTAGTAGTAGTAGTAGTAGTAGTAGTAGTAGTAGTAGTAGTAGTAGTAGTAGTGGTGGTAGTGGTGGTGGTGGTGGTAGTAGTAGCAGTAGCAGTAGAATTAGTAGTATCAGCAGTAGTAGTAGTAGTAGTAGTAGTAGTAGTAGTAGTAGTAGTAGTAGTAGTAGTAGTAGTAGTAGTAGTAGTAGTAGTAGTAGTAGTAGTAGTAGTAGTAGTAGTAGTAGTAGTAGTAGTAGTAGTAGTAGTAGTGATTGTGGTTGTAGTAGTAGTAGTAGTAGTAGTAGTAGTAGTAGTAGTGATTGTGGTGGTAGTAGTAGTAGTGGTAGTAGTAGTAGTAGTAGTAGTAGTAGTAGTAGTAGTAGTAGTAGTAGTAGTAGTAGTAGTAGTAGTAGTAGTGGTTGTGGTAGTAGTAGTAGTAGCAGCAGCAATAGTAGCAGTAGCAGTAGTAGTAGTAGTAGTAGTAGTAGTAGTAGTAGTAGTAGTAGTAGTAGTAGTAGTAGTAGTAGTAGTAGTAGTAGTAGTAGTAGTAGTAGTAGTAGTAGTAGTAGTAGTAGTAGAAGCAGTAGTGTTGGTAGCTAGTGATAATAATTGTGGTAGTGATATCTTGTAAAATATTTTGGCATTTTTGAGCGGCCAATTCGGTACATAAGTGTTCAATAATTAAAAAAAAATAACATCTCAAGCGATTGTCAAAATCTCTTTTGGCTTGCATTAAGAGTGTGTGCAATAATAATTTCAGAGATGTAATGGGCTTCTCTGAAGCTATCTCTCCAAGGCTTCGATCCTTTGTCTTCTTCTCACTCCGGTTTGATTTTTTTTTAAATATTAAATTAATCTATGCTTTTTTATTATATTTATTCGCAATCTAAATATCCGGTTTTATTTGGTTTTCATTGTTCCTTTTTACGGTTAAGGTTTTGTGTTTGTGTTTGAATGGGGGGAGGTTTGGTTTTGTTTCGCTCTGTTTTTATTTTCCAAACCACTTGTTTTGTGGTAGTTGAAAGTAAATTTTATATCAAGACTTACCAACCATTTTTAGAAATAATGTCTTACTATTAATCTTATTGCCTCGTGAAATACTATGCAGCACTAATCTATAATCTTATTGTAAAGTATGGGGACTGTAATTGATTTCAATAATAATGGGGTAGGATTGGTTTTAAAAAATGAAAGAACGACAGTGACCAACTAATTGAAAATTTTTATCCAAAGTTCTTAGATTGAGACTCATTCGTCAATTTATTCGATCTTAAAACGCTGAGAAAAAAAATTCCACCGATTTTGTAGAATTTTATTTTTAGAACGCGACTGTTTTTGAAAGTGAAATAGTCGAGATTACAGCAGTGTTCAGTCCGAGCAAACAAACCACTGTCAGGCATGCAAAATCTCGATTCTAAAACGATTCGATCTTTTTCAGGCATTGACATGATTTGATTCGAAAGGCCAGGAACAGAAAATTACTACATCTCAAGTGAAGAAACGTATCGCAAATAGGATGCCACAAGATTCTTATGTGTGATTATTTCAGGTTCAAATCCAAACTGTAGATTTCTCTTGTTCTTTGTTCCATATGAGAATTTTAAACTATGCACTGATTCGCTTCCCCATCGTAAGAGGTAAGAGTTTTACCTCTTTAAATCTTCTTCATTGAAGATGGTTGTACCGATCCGAGAGCAAGCACCATTCGTCATCAACACGCCCCATGTGTCGATATGTGACTTTGGGGCCTTAACTTTTCATCTCCGATATGCCCGATGGGATCTTTTTTGATTGTCCGAGAAAATCTTAGACGGCTTTATTGTAGTCATAATTATTTCAAACAACTAAACAATCAATTTGTATTATGCAGCGGCACAACCGTTGTACTTTTCTCCGTAGATGAAGTAAGGAAACTGCTGAGATATGATTAGTTCAAATTTTATGCAGTTTTTTACTCAGTGATCTTATATAAAGCAATGCAGTAAAAATAAAGTTACCCATATATTAAATTCTAGACTTGATGCATACTCCTCTGATAAATTTATAAACATTACCAATATAACAATGGAATCATATCTTTTTTATTTTTAGAAAACGAAGTAAAAACCTATCAACACCAGAAGAATGAAACGAATTACGCTCAAAACCTTTAAACAAGAGACATGTATGGGCAAGCTTGTCCTAACTTTTTGCTAGTCCATAATTGTCCACTCTTCCTCTTCAATGGGGAGGTAATTATGATATCACTTGGGTTCCGTCCCGATTGTTTAAAACCATAAGTGGCAACACACTTCTTCTCCCTATTGAGAATAGGCAATCTCTCAACCATTAAGGCATGCTCATGAAATTGTTAAAGCTCGCCATGTCTTTTCTTTTTTCTTATACCGGTGGCTGTGAGTTGGAGCGTCTGATAATCTCATAACGTCGTGGATGAGTTCAGGGTCTCATCTTTTCAGTTCTACCCTTCCTGATGGTGGCATAAATTTGATATGCGAAAAGTTCTTAGATCTCTGTGGGCGAGCGATTTCAAACAGCAAACACTAAGTTAAAGTTTGTTTTTTTTTCATTGAGAAGTAAAAATTGTGTCAATAACCAGTTGATACAACTTGTGACCGGATCCGATTAGCTAGCATGCCTGGTATTGTTCCATTGAGCACCGATGTCCGCTTGGTTGAAGCCTAGACTGCAAGGCATTATCACTGAGACCTGCAGTTTGACCGTCTTGGGCTGGAGTTGGTTATGAACGGTTGATATGTTTGAGACTGAATTTTTGTCTCTGATTCAAATGAGTTGGGCTTAAATGTTAAAAAAATAATAATTAAAAAGTAAATAAACAAAAAAAAAAAAAATTGGGATCATTTTGTTGTGTACCGCCTATAAGGATGAAATATGAAATAAAATAATCTGTTTTGTTCAATCCATAAATAATCTCTTTATGTCAACTTACAGTGTGTGTGTATGCATGTATGTTTTGTTATTTCGTAATTGCTGTCATTATTTTTTTCATTTTTTATGTGCTG
This sequence comes from Elysia crispata, assembly GCA_033675545.1. Classification (NCBI taxonomy): domain Eukaryota; kingdom Metazoa; phylum Mollusca; class Gastropoda; family Plakobranchidae; genus Elysia; species Elysia crispata. The sequence goes on along the minus strand of JAWDGP010005428.1, from coordinate 150,185 downwards.
AGTTTGCGAAGGTCCACGTTTGTTCAATCGATTAGATGTTACTCTTGAGTTTGTTTTGAAATAAAGCTCTCGGTTGAAAATACAAGCTATTTAAAATACAAACTAACACACCATATGAATGAAAGGCTGTGCTTATGGATCTCACCGTCTCCTGAACTTGTTCATTATTTTGTGCATGAAAATTT
>JAWDGP010005428.1:12500-147500 GCA_033675545.1 Elysia crispata | reverse complement strand
GCTACAATACGTGGTAAAAATCTTTTACCGGTTTTCGATTAAATTTTTATAACCATCGGGGTTTCAATTTAACTTTCTAGGTATAATAATGATGCCTACACTCTAATTCACCATTTATTTAATAAAAAGAATTTTTGATGCTGAAAATTCGTAGAAAAAAAAAAGTATTTTTATTTCCAGAGGTCTTTGCGGTCACAGATTAGCACAAGCCCACAGCAACCTGTGCTTCCTGCTGCGCGAGGTGTACCACCGTGAACATTACCATCGCGACAAACGCTCTCCCCGCCTCGACGCCAGCGCTAAAGGATTGGTGCAAAAGATTTACAGGTAGGTTGAGTTAATTTCAAATGTGACTTGCTTAGCTTGTTATAGTTTTAGCTAGAGATCTTCCTATTTGATTTTTCTAAAAGTTGTTGATCTAATATCATTTGCATCTTAAAGTATACCTACAAATATAACGGCCATTCCCAAAAATGATATTTCATGATAAGCTGCACTTGATCAAAGGAAACGGCGCGAGGTCAAGAGTTGATTTGAGCTAATACAAGACTATCTCGTCACGTATGTTTTTTTTTTCTTTTCGAAGAAAAGAAAAGGTAAGTTACAAAGTGGGGATGCAGCTCTTCAGACCATTAAAAACACGCTGCTACTGATCCAATTGTTAATGGTAATTATTTTTGCAAATGGATAGGATCAGGTCACCAACACATTCAGACAGAAGAGAACCAAAAGAGGAGTTTAACCCGAAACTTTGAGTAGAATTTTTCTAAATAAATAATCAGCACAGTGCAGATGGATTTGACCATTCCGGATGTGCATGGCTGTTTGCTTTTTATTCTATAGAATGACCTTTTTTTTCTTTTGTTTATTTTTTCACATTTCTCAGCATTCCTCTGGATGTTCTTGCCGATCTTGATCTATCAAAAGACAACTGGCATGTGCTTCTCGCAAAGAAATCCTGGGACGGCGACAATTACTTTGGCTCAGACGTCTTTCCTGGCAATATGATACTTCCTGGCCCTGAGAACCGGAGACGCAGCCATCGCCGCATCGGCTCCTTCACCAAGAGGATCGCCCGTTTACTCAAGGAGAGCGAGTCCAACGCAATGAGCAAAGCGCTGGACGTATCAGATTTACAGTCTCTTGCGCGGAGCAAGCGCACTGTGTCGTCCAACATGGTGTGCGACTGTTGCTACAATAGATGCTCGCCTGAAGAACTCGGCACCTACTGTTGATGAAGGACCAACGCGGGTTTGAGAGTGCATTATGATTCTAGCATGAAATCCCACCACTTGCTGTTCTATAGGGCAAGATATTAAATATGGCTATTTTAGCAAGTGGTTATGATCTACTCTAGCTAACTTATGGTGTAGTGATCAAATCTATCAATCTGAGTTTTTGAGCTCCAAATTCTGATAAATAATCCCATGGTCTATCACTTCATTTTGTTTGATGCCACATCATAATCTCATTATTTTGAATCTTGTCACTTATAGTTTACCTTGAGTTTTAATTTACGTCTCATTTCTTTAAAGCAAGAGGATTTTTTCTTCTGTTTTATTTTATTTTTATTTTTAGTTATTTCTTTTTTTTTTTTTTTTTTTTTGGGGGGGGGGGTTGGTTTTTTTTCAGTTTTAGTTTTTGTGACCTTGTAGTTACACCAACGCATTCGGAGATAGTGCTTGTGAAATATAAGTTAAATCACTGTCTTCTTTTAGAATTAGGTAAACCAATGTGAGTGAAAAGATTAAATGTTGAAGAAAAAGAGTGACCTCGTCGACTTTTTGTCTTACAGATATGAAAATTGTTATTGTTTGTGCTGCATCGTTAAAAAAATTGAAAAAATTTGTTTTTAATTTTCTAAAAACTTTAATTTAAAGTGTGTGCCGATTTTAGATTCAGGGAACTATGAGACATAATAAAAGTTTTCGGCTACAGTTTTTAACCTCGTTCGAGAATGAAAACCACATAATATAATTTCGTCTCAATTCTGTCTTGTGTTCGAATTCTGTATATTAAAAATCGTACAGAAAGACCTGAGTAAAATAAAGAAGTCTTGGCATGGTTTAGCTTTTAAATGGTAACTGATGACTTATCACGTTTGTGTATAATTTTTCTCTTTTACTTTCTTATACTGTTGGTTATGGTTGTGAAGTGTGAAACAAGGAGCAGAGATTTCCCCAGGATTTCTCTTGTCTTTCCTGTCATGATGATAAAAACAAAAACCATGATGAATCAATAAACTTCCATAAGGAACACAAAGATAATTGATTTAGTGGTAGTAATAGTAATATAAATCATAGTCAATGCTGAATTCTCCCAGTATTGATATCTTAAATGTATCAATACCAAAAGAAACAGTTTGTTTGGGGTTTTTTTTTGGTGACGCAGCATCTACTTGTTTTATTAGTACTCATTCGTTGTTTAACTTCAGACATAGAAATAAAAAAAAAATGGAGAAAATAACTAAGAAGCTCAAGGTTTTTATGTATTTGTTATTAGTCTGTGCATTTTTTTTTTCGTGGGGGGGGGAGTGGGGGGTTCGTTTGTTTTTTTTTTGTTTTTTTTTCTGTTTTGTTTTGGTTTTTTTTCCTTGTTTTTATTATTGAGTCTAGAAGGATTCTAAAGCGTATCCGATTTTGCCAGCCCCAAGAAATCATGGCAAAGTTAATTTTCATTCTACAGCTTCATACACGGTACGCCAGAATGTTCTAAATATTCTAAATATACTCGCATTCTCAGTAAATGCATATATCAACATCTGGTCTAATGAAGATTGAAGTCAATTCCTGTATGAAAAAAATAACAGAATGACATGAGAATATAACCCAAACTTAGGGATAACAGCAACCGCTCATAAATTGATAAAATATTCGCGATGACCCATATGAAAAGGTATTGAGGACTATCTGGTTTTTTACGACCTATTCCGATTAAAACACTGATTTTGAGCGAACAAGACTTGATTAAATCCCTGAATGTCGGACCGTGCAGTCGAATCAGTTTGGCGGAGAACAAAGAGGGGAGAACAGGAAGGGGAGCATCAAATGATGTTTTACGCATTTTACAGAGTTGCATAATAATTTTTTTTAAATGTCTCGATTCGGAAATACTTGTTGAAGTAAAATCCGATTTTTTTTTTCCGTGGTTGTTAAAATAATGTGTTAGTAACGTCGATCTGGACCTGAATGTAACTTTAGAGACCACCTTTGCATGTTCATAAAGAGGCTTCTTTATTGTACAATGTTGACAAGGAGAAGAATTGACATTTATAGAGCGTGCAAAAGGTTCTTAGCACTTTACGTAAGATTGTTAAGATAAAGAGACTAAAATAATAGGTCAAATACAAACATGATAATTAAAGGTCTTAGCGATTCTTATGTGCATTAGTAAACAATTTAATTACAAAACATGAATATAAATCATTAGAGCTATAAGTATTGAAATTTTTCAATACTTCTTGAAAAGACATTGAGAGAAAGCAAAACAATGCATGTAAAATAAAGGATCTGTGTATTCCTTCAAGATAAATTTAAGATTTTCCGATGAAAAGTTATGGTATAAGAAATATGATGAAGGAGTTTCCCTAAGTGTAGTCATTAAATCTCAAATCAAAAGGCTAGGCAAAAAAGTAAAAAAGAAAAAAAAATTTTATTTTGAGGTTCACTGATCGAATTTTACGCCATAACGCATCGCCTGAGGTCTTAGCCAACCTGTCATTTCAAAATTAGGATTATTTGTTTTTTTTTTTGTTTTTTTTTTATTGCTCTTTTTTTCGTTTTTTTTTTCAGTTTAGTATTTGGTATATTAATACAAAATTGTTTGGTTTTTTTTTTTTTTGTTGTTGTTGTTTTTCCTCGAGAAGCCAATACAAAGTAGTAAGACTAACAGCCGTGGGGCTGAGCCATATTTAGATTTATGCGGGTACCATTTTCTGCGCACGATAGATCGGTGGATAGGCCAGCTATAGAGAATTATATTAGTCGCGTTTGAAAAGTACAAGTATAAAAAGCAAGGAGTAGAGTTGTTGGCATGAACTAGTGAGATGGCAAATCATCCAAGAATTCCCTAGTGCTAAATATACAGCAATAATCAGTGAGATTTTGCAAATGTTCGAATTGGACTAACGGTGGTCTAGAAGCATGCTTAAATTTTGGCATAAGTAAAAAATATTTCTGAATCTCTCACTTTAAATTTAAATTTATGTATACTTCATATATATACATAAATTTATATATATAAAGTAGGAGATTCAGAAATATATATATAACACTATTAGAAGCCCACCACTGTCTTTTGTTATTAACTCTTTTTTAATGTCATTCAGCATCACAATGTTCATGAATATCGACTGTTTACACACTTTAAAAAAATTCTTTTCACTGGTAATAGATTGTTCCATCTATCGAAGATTTGTGCTTCCAATGCATAAATTAGTGTACGATCAATTAAAGACACCAAAAATTTAAGACGGTCTTATATATGTGTGTGTGTAAATATATATATATATATATATATATATATATATATAATTTTTTTCCCCTTAAACCAATCAAAAACAACTACCTGGTGCCTATTAACAAAAATGACTGAACCCGTTTCAACAGTTCCACCAGTGACACCTAAAGTTATCCCCAGACTTTCGACTGTTGTGGGCGCGGCAGGGACTGAAAGTATGAAACGCTGTAGATGGATCCTGTTCCAGTCGCAATGTGTTGAACGTGATAGGCAGATTGCAGTGTTTCAAACAGGTTGTTGGTTCAAGATGAGATTTGAGCTGATTGAAGTCAATCTTTTCACGGATTTTGTTTTCTTTTCATAGAGAGGAGAAAGCAAGTTACGAATTGGGGTCTATAGTTCTCCAAATCTTTGTTATTAATTGCTGGTGGGTTTTTTTTTTTTTTTTTTTTTTTTTTTTTTGGGGGGGGTGTGTTTTGTTTTTGTTTTGTTTTGTTTTTTTAGCAATAGTGAACAAGTTCTGTTTTACAAACACGCTGTTACTGATCAAGTGGTTAAGGAATGGTTAATTATGTTTGTAATGGATGGGATCAGGTCATAAACACATTCAGACTAAAAAGATTTTGGTACGGAACTGTGAGAAGAATTGTTTTAAACAACCAATCAGTCGAGAAATGGTTTAAACACCTAAAGACACAAATTCTGAGTACATTTACATTATCTGCCCTTGCCAGCATATCTCCCGGCATACCCATTATCAACTGACAAGGACAGTATGTCGACCTAACACTAATCTAGTGGGAATAATATTATTCATATCATTATTTTTATTATCATCATCATCATTACTATTATTATTGTTATTATTATTATTATTATTATTATTATTATTATTATTATTATTATTATTATTATTATTATTATTATTATTATTATTATTATTATTATTATTATTATTACTAGTACTACTACTACTACTATTGTTATCATTATTATTCACAATTTTTCTCGAATGAAAATGAATTGACATCAGAATTTGAACCAAATAAGACTCAAACAAGCAAAAAGAGATTGAGATCAACTGTATTCAGTTATGCTGGAAGCTCAGTCATAATACTTTAGTTGCGCATAAGTAAACCGGTATCAAAAGCACCTCAAAGATGAGGAAGCAAAATACTTCATAACTTAAAACTGTCGAGTGGAAGCTAGACAGCTATGAAAAGCTTGACCGCAAGATTTATACGCTAGATCCGTCCTCAAACATTCAGTTACCGAACAGCTTTTACACCCCTTTGGCCTTGCACTAAGGAGAGGCAGCCTCGGGATGCAGTTACGGAGGTCTTTGTCCATGTCCTATGATTAACTGCTCAGTCATTTCCACGCCCAGGTGAACAGGTAAAGAGACCAAGGTTGTTGGATGAGAAAAGAGGACAACTCCCCAGCCGTGCTTGAGGTTTTGAAAGATAATAATGGTCACGATTGTAGGTGCCACTTGTGACATCGCTGCTTGCTCCAGACTCGGTCAATCTGCTCTCCACGACTGCCCTGTCGCAGCTGTGATATTGGTACCATTGTTTACTCTATGCGAGGTATTCGCATCAATCGGACAAAAGAAAAATGTGAGAAGTTGAGCGTTCAAAGGTGTTGTTTTGTGCATATATTTTCACTCTAAAGCTTTTGCATGCTGAAAGTAAAAACGAATTGTTCAGTGCCTCGATCTTTTATGTAACTAGTACTTAATTCATGGGTAATTGAGTCTTTGGATTTTTTTTTAACTGTTGATATATTTTGGGTTTTTTTTTCATGCGGATTTTATGAATAAAAAATGTCCATGTTGGTTCGTGTGATATTGACTAAAAGTCCTTTTGCTTTATTATTCTAAAGTAATTGTTTAAATCTTAGACTATGAAAGTCCCACAGTCACTTACATTCTTGACAGTCACACTACTATTTCTGAACTCAGGGTGCTTGTAAAAGAGTTGGCAATGACAGTTCTTATCAAGTTCTGTTTACTCTGTGTGATTGGAACAGAATAATAAGCTTAATATTACAACTTGTGACCAAGTATCATAATTCGCGAGAGGAAAAGTGACGTACTTTTTTCTGCAAGTTCTAATAACTTATGATACCAAGAAGCGCTTATAAATCGAAATTAACGGAATAAAGCGATGAGAAATTATTTTCATTTAGGGCTTTCCCTTGTTTGATTGTTTCACCAACGATCAATAAAAAAGTAAATTACCACCGGCTTCGAAACGGAAAATAAAGCCGTAGTGTGTCCCATTGTCTTCATGAAAATCCTAGACAATAACAGAATAACTCTACATTGTTAAACGTTCCATAAGTTCCTAATTGAGTCAGTCAAAGCGGCAATGCCATGAGAGGGTAATTAGGGAGGAAAGACGGGATAGTAGACAGGAAAAAAAATTCTAACTAATGATTTCTTATTTAATACGTATCAGATCGATTTGTTCAAGTCCTTTCTTCGCAGATAGAAAGATTTGGAAGCACAGGCATCCGAAACTTATCTTCTGAAAAAATAGCATATTCATTCCGAAAGCAGAAAGCCTAGAGAAACAATAAATGTAAAGGGGCACAAATCACAGAATTCATTTATAGTTACTGTATAAAAAAATGGATTTCTGTTATGTTAATGATTTTAAACCTTTAGTGCTTTAAAAAAATGAAATAGCTAATTGAAAATGAGTAATTTGCAGCTTTACAAAAACAAAACAAATCAAAAATGAAAAAATGTGGAGAAATATCATGAGAAAGTATATAAATTTATGGATTTGTTAATGTAGAGAAAATAATATCGCTATCTCTCATTTCAGCTAAAGTCTTGCTTCTTTTGATCAGCAGCATTGAGCTCCCAACGCAGGGGCGCTAGTCCTTAAGTTGAATAACTGCTGACCTTGGCTGAAAAGTATTCTGGCTGTAAAATAATGTTATCTCACATCCACACTAAAAACAAAAGCAGGTTTCTAAATATATCCGTTGAGCTTTAAGAATGTGCTGCGTTTAATGTATCTCACACTATTATGTTCTTCTATTTTTAACCACAAACAACCAGGGATCTTCGTACACAATGTCCGAACATAAGGACCGTGAGATTTGACCTTGTTTTTAATTAGGGAGGTTACAGCATCTCTTCAGATAGGATAGATAGATAGATATAAAGACAGACAGATAGACAAACTGACAGATTGATAGATAGATAGATAAATAGATAGATAGATATAAAGATAGATAGATAGACAGACTGATAGATTGATAGATAGATTCAAAATTAATAAGCTCATGACCATAGTCCTCAAAAAAATTGTTTTATTCCAATCTCATCGTTATATGAACGCCATGTTTTAGATAGATAGATAGATAATATATCGGTCTTTAGATAAATAGACGGACACGCCAACAGCTGAAAGATAGTTAAAGAGAGAGAGAGAGAGAGAGAGAGAGAGAGAGAGAGAGAGAGAGAGAGAGAGAGAGAGAGAGAGAGAGAGAGAGAAGGACTAAAACCTCACGTATCTAGATAGACAATCTGACTTCAAATTTTAAAAACCAGAACTTTTTTCCAACAGTCAATGCTACAAGTTTAAAATATTCCAGTACACATTGGAATTATAATAATTACTTTGATGTAGATTTCTTTCTTTTCCATCTGATAAAATACAGGAGCAGAAGAAAAATAAAAATGAATTTTCTTTTTTACTTTTATAGGACGCAGTCGCGCCTGTTTAGAGTTAATGTTGATAATTACCTCATGTGCTGTCACAAAATCGATGTGCTTGACGGCACTTCTCAGTTCAGTTAAAAAACGTCTTCCTTTATCGCAGATGTTAAGCAGCTACTGGAACATTGTTTTTTAGGGACAATAACCTAAAAGTGCGACGCGAGCATGTGAAATACGATAATCGCAGCCATCCACTTCCGCCGTGTTAGGTAGTCGCGCGCTGACTGTTGCTAAGCAATTTAGTCTAGAATCTATCAGACGTGGCTGAATTTGAGAGCATTAGTGTATATCAAGTAGAGAATAAAGCGTTTAAGGACAAATGATTATTTGAGATGGATTATATGACAACATCAGCGTGAGGTCGGGGAAAGGCATTTAACACTTGTCATGTTGAAAATATAGCTTAAATTAATATTGTAATTTTTGCCCCCAATTTTTTTTTTCGTTTTTGTTTTTTTAAGTATTATTTATTTGCTCCTATATAACTTATTCATAACGATGCCGAGCTGGATCAAGCCTTCTTTATGCTAGCACTGGTATCGGTTGTTGTTGCTTTGTTTTTTTTTTTATTTTTTTTTGTTTGTTTTTTTTTGTGTTTTTTTACGTAACAACCCTTTTTCTTGTTCTTGCTTAAGCCTGATTTCCTACATTATGGTCACCGCAGCGCATGTTGAGCATAGCACAACGAGAGTATCAAATATGAATAAGTGGCGCAACAGCGCTTCCGGAAAGAAAAACTTGTTTTTCAGTCTATATAACTGGGTTTCCATGAAAAACCCTTTTTTATCCTTTTGTGATTGAGCCAAGATGGCCAGATAAGTGTGCTAAGCGAACAAGTTTTGAAAACAAAAAGCTCAGATATAGTCGATGTAGGTTTTTCTCATAATATTAGATATGATGAATCTGAGAGGAGAACATAGTCATGAGAGGCAGTATGAAAAAGCGCATTTTGAGAGAGTAACCACTCTGTTTTGTTCTAGTTTATTTTATTGATTATAAAATTGAATAAACGACAATATGTCTAATCTTTCCACCTTGTACGGCATAGAAACGGAACCTCAGGGTATTCATTTATGCGAGGTTTAATTTTTTAAATATTTTCAACACTCTTTGGAAATGCTAACAATACCATTATTGGTGACTATCTTTATGTACCCAATATTACAAAAGGAGGATTAACTTACTTTTCATCTAGAAACCTAAATAAAAGTGCAGATTAGAGTTAAGAAAAGAGTGATTTGAGTCAATAAGATATTTGTTATTTGTAGCAAAGTAGAAGCATCGTACAGCACACTACACTCTCTGTACATACCAGGTATCTTACTGTCGTCGGAAGTTGTTTTTTTTTTCTTCCGTACGAAAAGTTGTTTATGATTTTGCTGTTTTCTTTTGCTAAATATTTCATATCAAATTTCACAACTCTTTATGTAAAGTAACTGATTTTATATGGAAAAGTAGAAATCATTAATTAATTTGGAAATATAATTATGGCATTGCAAATGTCTATGATCTTTGCTGATGTTGATTTTGTTCATGATTTTGCACTATAGACGTTTTCTTTTTAATTTTTTTTTTTTTTTAAATTTTATTAACCTTTGACGCTACCAGTTTGGTTGGTATATGTGTTACCCAAACTGAAATTAACAGAATTGTGCATTAACAAAGACCATCGAGTGGATCTACTATATGACTACCCCAACTGCAACTTATTGAAATCGCCCCCAGACTCTACTGAGGCGATGGGCTAAGCATGAGGAAATGAGCGCCGCAACAATAAAAGAAGTAAAAATATCAAGGAGTAGAGGAGTAGTATCTCCGCATAATTCTTTTCAATGAATACAAAAATTTCAACCTAAGAACTGCATCCTCAATCACTTGTCCTCAGTTACAAAAGCATCCCAAAATATGTTGATTTGAGACAGACTTTCTGATGGTTGGTTCGACGCCTAAATTGTGTAATAAGAAACAAAACCGTGCAAAGCAGCCATTAAAGAAAACATTCATCGCTTAGGAATGTAAAATAAAGCGCACCCTAAAATACTGGGGAGGGGGGTAGAAGCGATAAGCAGCACGAAACAAAAACAAGAGGAACATTAAGCGATGTACCTGTGTAATAGTACAGCTTTATAAATCTCTAACGAACAAGAGTTGAAGCACATAACTCGGTTTCGTTACCAATATACCACTTATATCGGCAAAAAATTGTTTTCCTTACACACCTGTTTCTCAGAAGATAAAGCTCCAGATGTATGAGTGACATGAAAAAAATCGTTTGCATCAATGCAAAAAGTACATAATATGACTGGGGAGATGAAAAATGCTACGCAGGGATCATTCTTCTCAGCTATCGTTGAGCAAAAGAAAAAAAAGTAAAAAGATACGGGCCTCTGCACAGGGATTCAGAAAGCCAATTCAAATCAGATGCAAAAGATAGTATGTATATAGTTTTCTTTTTCTTTTGCATATTTTTTGACAAAATACTTAATAAAACAGCAAAGATATCTGCATTTAAATGATGAAATATTTCTCAGGACAAATCAGGTTAAGAATTCCAATGTTGCTGCTGATAGAATCCTTCCAAGTATGAAAGATACTAAAGGACAGCTTAACTGGGTTTATTTAAATACAAAACGTGTTTAAAAAAAAAAAAAAAAAAAGAAACCGCTACACTATAACCTGTGTCTTCTCGAAAAATACATAAAAGAGGGATAAATGAGCATGTTGTCATTTCCCTATCAGCGCATGGCAATGATTCATCAATCCCAAATAATAAAATTATCCTGTGATTATATTACAGAAAAGATAAGTTATAACAATTGTGCTTCACGTGTTGCATGTAACAGCTCATTGTGAGGGTTTACATTATCTTCTAGTCACTATCAGACGATTGCGTGAGTTTTAATAAAACGCAGTGAATGATAATGTTTTGTTTGTTTGATTAGTTGTTGATCCTGTGCCCGCTCTAGGCGATTAGCCTTTCAGGGCCCCAACCGCTACGTATAGCAGGAGAATGCAACTGCTTATTCTCAGTCTCAGAGATAATTGAACCTCTACAGTCACAGGAACTATTGGGGTCCCGTCAAACCACGAAGAGGGCTGGTTAGAGGAGATGCGACCCCACCACTAGATTGGCAAGCGGAGAACTTGAACCACCGTATTTGTGGATAATAGTCCGTGAGACCAACCACTGCGCCCCAGAGAGAATGATAATACAAAACCCATTATAGTTTCCTGTTTCATATACAACCTTTCTTTTAAATTTCATATCTGTTCTTGTAGCTGATTGCATTTATATTTCTCATGTAGTATTTCCCACTCTAAAATAAATGGCAGGCGCTAATCGATAATAATGCCATGAGATTCCCTTTTCCTCTGCTCACCGCCCACACTGGGTGTCTTTTACTCCCTGTTCACATTATACAATCTGGGCTGTTGCTTGTTTTCAGCATACAAAACATTGTTTTTAAACCGGTTGTCCTTTACGTGGCGGAATATGGTGACCTGATCCTGTCGGTTTAGCAGGTGCTGAGCAACTTGTTTGTCCTTGACAGGGTGTGTTTTGCTCCATGTTTGCTTCCTCTTTCTACTTGAACCATGAGTCTAGCGAGTCTGCTTTTACACTTCCACGAATCTTTATCCGTAACCTCAGTTGTTGGTCGTAATCTCCTCAGTTACCAATTTCAGGTTTGCAGACAATTTTGTCTTCCTTTTACAAACATTTAAGCGCATCATATTATAAAATGATATAGGCAATTCCGTTTCTAGTTTAGATTGGTCCATCCTCTTTTTAACTTAAATCCCACTTTTTGGAATCCATGTCCCATGTAGGCACATACCTCGAGGTATTTATTTACTTTTACCTGTGGGCGGGTAGAGAGGCCTGTACGAAAAAAAATGACAGCTAAGATTGAGCAAAAAGTATTACTGCGCTGGAGACTTTTGTTACAATAAATTGACAAATATCTTTACACTTTACCAGCACTTGTTCGTCGGGAAAACAATAAGTCGTCTAGTTTGATCTAGAATTCAAACAGCACGTACAGCAGATAACATGTCTGGAAAGAAGTCAAGAAGGACAAATGTTGATACTTGTGAAAATAAAGCAATAAAAGATAATAAATTTCTAATAAAAAGAATGGCTCATGATCAGAACAAAGCAACCTAGCAAACTTAAAGGCTGCAAATTCCAGCCCTTGGAACAAATTTAAATGGTTTTGAATATAGTTGCCCCTTGTCGACTGACAGAGGCTTAGGGCATGTTAAACAATTTATATTTTTATTGTTCGTTTATGTTGTTGTTGTTGTTGTTGGTGGTGGTGGTGGTGGTGGTGGTGGTGGTGTTTTCTGGTTATTTGTTGTTTTTTTTCCCTCGTTTTTGTTTTGTTTGTTTTATTTTTGCTTCACTTTGTGGAAGGCGAACATAGTCGACAATATTGCGCTATCAGCACTAAAGTGGTGTGACTTCACTTATTTGAAACTGCCCAAACCCCTACCATTCTTCTTTATCTTGGTGTCATTTTGTCGACTCAACGCTAAATTGCTAACGCTACACAACTAAGGCCTTGAACTTAAGACGACCTTCAATTGGAAAAGAAAAAAAAAAGGGGGGGAGGGGGCGGGATATTCAGAAAGTAGGGTGGAAAAGCTTCTGGGCATAGTAAGATGTGTGTGCGAAATGGGAGGAGTCGTTTCAACTAGTTTCATTTCAATGAATGTCACTATAACCTCGATCTAATGTCAACCAAAAGCAACGCTGGGCAGGTCAAACTACTTGTGACCTTGACTGTCATAGAAAAGTATAAAGAACGAAAATCCATTTACACAATAGGGTTTGAGTCGCAAATGATATAGCTATCTAAGTAATTTTTTTTAGATGCTGCTATAAGAAGGTGGAGGGCGGGGGGAGGCGTAATTGCTCGAAGCTTTTGAAGTAAATCAGCATGTAACCTAAGAGTAGTCTTACTTGAAATCGTACTCTTTGTTCACGTTACAGTTACATCTGCTGGAAATAGGTCAAGCGGAGGGCTTTTCTGCCAGTGCCGAAATTGTTTCTGAGGGCAGTAGGGCACTATCGCAGCTGTGTAAATGTTTATGCGAACTTTGCTTGACGTCATGGTGAAATGACGTCGATCCGAGTCAGCTGATAGCAGAGAACTTAATTGGAACAGAAATCTTACACACATCCCTAACTTGGATCTAGTATTAGATCGATACTCAGCAAACTAAGTCACGTTTCAGCAAAAGGAACTAGGTGAAATTCGGAATTGATAGTCTATACTGTAACACGAAAATTCTGTTTGCTTTGTATCGTCAAACTTGCCAGCCCCGCTGAAGTGGGTTGACCTGAGTAAGCATTGCCGGTCTCAGAGTACAGATTGGCAAATTGAACCTTGAAAATAATACCAAGCAAACGGCCTTGGCGCCGTGTATCTGTTAAAATTTGTTGTCTCTAATTGAAGCCACAGTACAACTCTTCAAATCTCCCGACGTTATTCACGTCACCAAAGATAGTTTAACTAGTTTTGGCGGTTTTTAAATAGTTTGTAAACAAATTTAAATGTGGCAGATAGCCTACACCTCTGAATTAATACGGATTGTCTCATACCCACCTTTCTTAACGTATCTTCTTTTCTTTAAGAATAGAGTTTGTTGTACCATTCCCAACGATAAACAGCTTCACTTGGTTAATCTGTAAGTTATATATATATATATATATATATATATATATATATATATATGTATGCATGCATGCATACACACATACATACATACATACATACATACATACATACATACATACATACATACATACATACATACATACATACATACATACATACATACATACATACATACATACATACATACATACATACATACATACATACATACATATAATTATGCATTGTGTGTGTGAATAAGCTAGCATTTTATTTCTTATTCTGCAAATCTATAAAGACTTCAAAAATTTATTCTCATCCCCTTTTCATTGTTTTCAAAATGCATAGCTTTTGTATCAGGAACTCAAGTCAGTCAGGCAGATATCTATATATATATAAATAAAAGCACTATATTTTTTAACTCTTTTCTATATGATTAGGCTCATGGATTTCGTTGGCACGAAACATGATTCTTCAAGGGAAAAAAAAGGAGGAGCAAGTGTCTTCCACTATTACAAGGTATGTTGATATTCTACGTTTTTCTTCAATGACCAATTTTCGAAGATTATTTTCACTCTGTTCTTGAGTTATGGCTCGGGTTTTTATACATTGCCGCGTGGTAGATAGTTTAGTTTGGGGCTAAGTTTGTTGTTTTGTTTTGTTTTGTTTTTGCCTTCTCTAGCTTGGTTGATTTTTAGTGTCCTTTAAAGATCTTGGGGAAAAGATCTGTGAAATATTGAAAAAGAAATAATTATGCAGGTTCTGAAACAAGAGAAAAGCACTTGGTAATGCTCGTTATCAGCCCCTTCACTAGAAACCAAAACTATAGGACTCAAACACGCGGTAGTTATGTAATCACATTCGTCTAATCTCCAGTCTCATCAGAACGGAGAAAGAATTAATGCAATAATATCTGGGCTTTATAGCAAAAAAAAAAAAAAAAAAATTGAAGTCATTCAAAAAACCTGCTCAAGTTATCGACTTGCGTGAATCGATCACCGAGTATGGCAAACTCGATTATGATTCTTGGATCGCGATACTCCTCATCGACCGAATCGATCCCTGATGCGCCAAATAATGGCGATTTATAAACAATAATACAAGAAGGCTAATATTCGTTGTATAACGATCCTGGGATCCAAAACTCGTTTCCGCCAATGGTCATGAAAGACTATAAAGCATATAAAAAAGTGATGAAAGAATGTGAAAGCTAATGGTAGGAATGGATCATCAGTATAATTGACCCTCTTATGCGTAGGCAGTGAATATGCCACAAAGTTTAAACGCATTTCCATTGAGAGAGAAGAGGATGCAAGTTTAAGAAAGATCGAAGAAATGAATTGAGATCAAAGTTCTTGGAATTGAGACGCGATTTTGTTTACTATGCGCTCATCAATTTAATCTATATTACTCATTTTTTTTAAAGTACGCAGTCATAATAATTTATATTAACTGTCCGAATAATCAATGTATAGACTAATGACAGGTATGATCTCACTTTTTAAAACTGCTTCTTGCATCTGGATGAGTTACTCTCCATTTCACTCTCTGTCCCGCTGTTGTTGTTACTGAATAATCAAGGTGCTTCATTAGGAAGAGCTCAATAAGGCAGATTTCAGTGATAGGCATGCCTATCGGCTTTCGTAAATTAGCTGTTCAGGGTGCTCACCAGGAAAGGTTCAATTTGGGAAAGATGAAACGAATAGTTCTATTTATGTCTTTTGAAAATTTTAGAATCTCATGAATGTCCCTGGAAAGATGCATTCATTTGAATTTCGATTAAGGTAGGTATGAAATATTAAAATAGTGAAACTTGGCAGATGAAGGGTAGGATACTTTTTTTTATCTTTTATGAATCCTCATCCTTTTTTGCCTTAATATCAGTCATTTCTTTATGAATATTTGAACTTCAAGTACTTAAAACGTGACATTAAACATGACTGATATCACCGAATCTTCATGGCAACGAACGAAAAACAAATCATAACCACGGACTTACAGAATAAAAACGGTAAAATATGAAATGCCAGAACACCATACAATGAAGGACAGGACTTCCCAAACATAGGCAAAGAATATAGTTAAAACTCCTGCTACATCAATTTAATATATTTCAAAGGAAGCCGAGCTGAGCTACTTCCAGACTTGATTTTTAGATCTAGATCTACAACACGGGTAATTCGAAAAATACTGGAAGACAAAAGAGAAAAGGTTTCTAAGAAATCAGTAAAATAAGAGTGATAAAACCCTTAGATTTAATGCTGCAAAAGATCAAAAACGTTCTTCTGGTACTATGCTACACGTAATGTTGATAATAATAGATCTAGACCTATGAATGCACTTGCCACGAAATGTGCTTCTTCGAAAAAGATCATATTAGTTCTAGAACAAGTTCTGAGTTAGTCTCAATAGTCTGTCCCTAACTGAAAAGAATATGTGTGATCCAGGAGCCCATGGGAATGCTAGGTTAGTGTAATTTTTTTTTTCCCGTTTTCTCAAAACGCAATTTTTTCTCTTATTCATCATTTTAAACACTCTCTTGTAAAAACTACTCATCCAATAATCCTAAAATTTTGCATATTTGTTGTCAAGATATTTACCTAGAGGTTATACCTGTTTTTTGTTTATTTTTTTTTATTTTTTTTTTTTTAATAATTTTGCACTTACGTAACATATATAAAAAACATATGTAGGCTAATAGGTATATCCTCTGAAACACTTTTTGAAGAACAAATGTGCCAAATATTATCAGTCTAACACCATTAATTTTGTTTTCAAGTCATGCTGCATGAAAGTTTGCTTTATTTTAACCCTTTTTGCGGCCATCTTGGATTTTTATTCGTATATTTTTTTTTCTTCAATTCTTTGTTCTTTAAGCACTAATACGTCTATCAGGACTGTGGAAAATAATCTAAATTGAATGTTTGGCCGTTCAATGTCTAATACTTTTTAACGTCCTTTGGCAAAGTTAAATATTTTTTACGTTTCTCGAAGAATGTTATCGGGAGACCAATGGCTCTCTTAGAAGAGAACTGTAAGGCGGTGACGACAAGTGGGTAGGCCGTTGACTCCAAGGCTCCTCGGTGATACATGGACATCGAAGAATCAGAGGCTAAAGTCCACACGCTGCATGGAGAGTGCTGGGTCCGCAGATCCAAGCCGGATCTTACAGAGTCGCAGTGAACGGCAAACTGAGTTCAGGCTCTGCTCTTCTGCCCATCTCCTTTCACTTGGGCAGTGCTGTTCAACCTCATGATCTCGCTTAATCTGTATTTCTTTCGGGTCATCATTAGGTTGGGGCATTGTCAGAGCCGCCTTCTGTCTCCTCTCCACTCCAGGATGGCCAGCGATAGTGGTGGGAAGAAGCAGTCCTCATATCATTTAAGGACCCTGTGAGTTGTCGGTATCTGTGGTGATGCATCCTTGATTTCGCGGGCACAGCAACTTAACAGGTAGAGTATCTGGTGCAGTCTGGCTCCGACTGAAGCCGCTGGTCTGGTTCCAACTTCAGTTCTTTTTAATCCTGTCTCCAAGCTTGGACTTCAGAATGAATTCTCGGGTAGCCCGAACAGTGTGCTCGCTGAAATAGCATCTGCCTGCGGTGAGCGAGGGAGTGTAGGCGGATGTAGTTGCATGTGACAGGTGTGGACAGTCTGGTGCTTCTACTGGTTTCTGCTCATATCAGTCATCATGCAGAGTCAGGGAATGGATTATGGATATATTCTTTGTTGGAGCCGGTATGCATTATTTAAATAATATTAGCATCTAACCCAGTTTGGCAAAAATATAGTCCTCTATAGCCGCAAACTTGGAGAACGGAAGTCCAATGTAATTTAAGCTTAGTATCAATTAAAAGAATCGGCGTCAACATGATCCTCATGCAGCTTAAAACAAAGATTGTAAAAGTTTTGGCTTTGCACACGACAAATAGGCAGATATAGTCATTATGTCCCTTCCCCTTAGCAATGCATAGTTATTGGCTCTATAACAATTATATATTTTTTATCACTCTTCATCAGAGAGATTGTCGTTAACGTATTTTTTAAAGCAATAAAGACGGAATAATATGAATGTGTTGTGAATGGAAGAGTGAAATCCTTTACTTGATATTACATTTGCAGTAGATTAAAGACATTGAGTCAAGAGTTTATTATTTTCAAAGTTTCAATTAAAACTATATAAAAAATACTGCTTCAGCAAAAATTTCACCAAACATTTAACACCCCCCCCCCCTTTTTTTTTTTCCTCCCCCATCTATCTTCTATCTGCCTATCTACCATTTATCTATCTATTTATCTAACAATGTCTATCTGTCTAGTCTGTCTGTCTATCTATCATTCTTTTTTTTTTCTTTACTTCTAACCATCTATCTATCTATCTACCTACCTACCTATCTATCTATCTATCTATATAACACCTATTTATCTATCTACATGTCTGTCTGTCCAACTACCTCTATACCTCGCTGTTTTTTGTCGTTTTATGCATGCAGGCTTGCAATAATCATACAAAACGAAGAGAAATTCTTTTCTGTTTATTTCTCGCTCCCTCCCTCCCTCTCTCTCTCTCTTTCTCTCTCTCTCTCTCTCTCTCCCTCTCTCTCACTTCCTCTCTCTCTCTCTTCGTCTCTCTATCTCTCTCTGTCTGTCTCTGTCTCTTTCTCTCTCTCCCTCTCTCTGCCTGTCTCTGTCTCTTTCTCTCTCTCCCTCTCTCTGCCTGTCTGTCTGTCTGTCTCTGTCTGTCTGTCTCTGTCTGTCTGTCTGTCTGTCTCTCTCGCTCTCTCTCTCTCTCTCTCTCTCTCTCTCTCTCTCTCTCTCTCTCTCTCTCTCCCCCTCTCTCTCTCCCCCTCTCTCTCTCTTCCTCTCTCTATCTCTCTCTGTCTGTCTCTGTATCTTTCTCTCTCTCCCTCTGTCTGTCTGTCTGTCTGTCTGTCTGTCTGTCTGTCTGTCTCTCTCTCTCTCTCTCTCTCTCTCTCTCTCTCTCTCTCTCTCTCTCTCTCTCTCTCTCTCTCTCTCTCTCTATCTATCTATCTCGTGAAATCTCCTACCAAGGCATCTTCACACCCTTGTCATTATCTTTCTTATATTATAATCATCTTTTGCAAATTTTTCATTAGACTTCTTTGTTTTATTTTCACCATCCTATCCACCGTTTACTTTTTTTTCAAACACTTTTTTCACGCATTGTGCACTCATATCCGTCCGTTAGGAATCGAATCCAGTTATAAATCAGCATTTTTCATCTCCTGCCATTGCTGACCTTTCACCCTCGCCTCAGTAAAGAACTCCGAGGAAATTGAGACTTCCACTGGACTGATCGTATTACACGCCACAGTCATGCCACTGTCATTTGGGCCCAATGGTTATCACAAAGGCCAGATTCACACCAAAGAACTGTGCATGACCCTTAAAGACTACCTTTCGTTTAAACTCACCAGTTGGAAAGCAAGGACATTATTGCAGCTTATAAGTTTGATACTTTAAGTTGTGAGCTAAGTTAGGTTTTGAAAATTTTTAATTTCAATCATTTTAGCAATTGTTGGTGAGAATGCCACACTCCTGAGCTGGGCTTTTGTGTCATTTGCTTTGTTTCGAGCGATGTAATTACTGCCAATATTCCGAGAGAGAAAACTTGGTCCAAATCGAATTTTCGCCCTTCAGAGAAAATAATTTTGTGAGGGAATTCCGTTTGCGTTATCAGTTCTTTGAATTAAAAGAGCACTTACTGGGCCATATCAAACCCTTTTGGGACTCACAGGTGATTTGAATACCATTACTATTAATCTGTGTTATTTTATAAATCAAGATCAAAACAGCATGAAAATTCTGCAGGACAAAATTTGAGACTCGAAATTGTGTTACAGCTGGTTTTTAGTTGTTGTTTTTTTTTTTTTCTTAAACGTCTATAGATAACCAAAACATCCAATTTGTAGAAATAAAAAAAATGCTCAGTTAAGCGCACTTTGTCTGAAACTTGAACGCAAATGTCCAAGTTGCTATCAGGTGCATGCTCACTTTGCAACCCAGATAAAAAAAAACAGGTAGTTCAGATGAAAGTTTCGTATACAGAACAAGTAGAACAGATGTAAAATGTCATGTATTGACTATCAGGGTCAATTCAACTTCTTAATACTAGAATGAGCATAAAAAATCTACATGTTCCGGCGGCTCATATCGTGGCTTTTAGTACTACAATCCATGCGATCCAAGAAGAAAGTGATCCACGAAGCCATGACTTCCCTTGACCAAAAACCGGGGGCGTTGTTTAAACACACACACAGCTTTTTGTCTATATTTTTTAATTTTCTGAATTTTTTAAAAATTCCATTGTTCACACTTTATCTGCAGATTTTTCAAGATAGTCCACCATATTAGTTTTTATATGATCGTTTCTGCTAAGCTACAGTGTAACCGGTCAATATACTTTGCGGAATGAATTGTGTAGTGAAGATTTTTCTGCAACGAAACTTTAAGCTGAAAATATAATGCTGGTAAAACAGATTACACTTTTGACTTTCAGAGATGTTGCTTACCAGTTCCTATGAAACAAGAACGATGCAAAGGTCTCTCAATTCTCGAAGAAATTATTTCTTGAGAAATCGCATGAGAAAGATAACTCGGGTTAAATTCTTTTATACAAAGTTAAAACTTATTAGCCTCCCTTAAATAAGTTTTTAAATCAATGAATATTTATTGACAATTAAAACATCTTATTAATTTTAACAACATTTTCTACATTTCCAAGAATGGCATACTGTCATTATTATTTTTTCTTCTTCTATTTTTGTGTGCATTTGTTTTTTTTATTTATTCCAATCTAACAAATGTAAGCATTTTTCGGTCATGTTTACTTAAAGCCGTATCCTAACCACCGCTGAGCAATACTTAAAATTCTATCTCTTATAAGTCTTACTAAATCCAGTGGTCTTCCTCCTCTAGATCTAAATTTGAAATTATTTTATATATTTTAGGCAGTTATTTAGTTAACGTTCGTCCCAGATGTTTGTGCGTCCAATGGCAAGTGTTGGTGCTTCCGGATTCAATGGTTGTCTTTGGTGCGATTTGGATCTTCCCAATCAAGATTGCTAGTCAATCAGGGAGGCATTGTAAATACCTTCGCCATGAAGTCTCTTTTTAGGGAGCGTAGTCGCTTATTGGTATAAACCATATTCTATTTGACTGGCAAGACGATAGGTACCGAAGCATCTATAAATTAATGGTTCTAATCCCACAAATTCCAGCATTTTTCGGATATTTTCACTTAAAGCCTTATCCTAACAACTTTTGAGCCCTACCTAAAATTCTGACTCTTATAATTCTTAGTAGTAGTAGTAGTAGTAGTAGTAGTAGTAGTAGTAGTAGTAGTAGTAGTAGTAGTAGTAGTAGTAGTAGTAGTAGTAGTAGTAGTAGTAGTAGTAGTAGTAGTAGTAGTAGTAGTAGTAGTAGTAGTAGTAGTAGTAGTAGTAGTAGTAGTAGTAGTTGTTGTAATGTCCATCACTAATATAAATAAGCCACTCTGGCAACATTGATACTTGTTCACCCCTTCAGAACATCAATGTAGAATAAACAGTTCCCTACGAATCATACCCACTGACTAGTCCGTTATCTTTCTCCGTCTCATGTCTTGTACCATTAATGAAGATACTATACTGGCGACGAGGATCTTTGCTTGAAAAAACGTGGTTTGCAATATATATGATTATATTTTATTGCTATAAATTCAATCCTAGTTCTTATTTATTGATCTACACATCGATTTCACATCGTAGATCTACTCTAACGGTCAGCTAGCAGA
This sequence comes from Elysia crispata, assembly GCA_033675545.1. NCBI lineage: Eukaryota > Metazoa > Mollusca > Gastropoda > Plakobranchidae > Elysia > Elysia crispata. The sequence goes on along the minus strand of JAWDGP010005428.1, from coordinate 125,852 downwards.
CCGTCAGTCACGCCGGTTCAAAGCGAAAGTACACACTTTTCCACTGCTAGACTTAAAGCCTAAGTTCGTCTGCAACCTCATGGTTCGTGTATCAGTCTGAGGTGATCTTACAAGTCTTGAAATATTGTTTTTCTGGTCTTAAACAGAGAGTAAAACAGTATTTTATAACAAGCTGATCTAGCTCTTTAATACTTGAGATAAAATACTCTTGAGTTAACGCAGCTATGGCAAGTATTTTGCCGCAGTTTCCTCCCTTCAAGATCAGAGAGGACGAAGTTTCTACAGGCACAAGATGGAAAAAATGGTTTGCTCAGTTCGAAAACCTTATCACAGGAATGGACATCACTTCCATGGCAAGAAAGAAAGCTCTCTTGATCCATTATGGTGGTGACGAAATATTCGATCTTGTAGATACCTTTTCAGCAGACAAAAAAGAGACCTACGATGCCCTAAGACAAGAGCTAGATAGATACTTCACCCCAAGAGTAAACCCCACGTATGAAGCCTTCAAACTGCGCAAAATGAAGCAAATACCACAGGAAAACGTAGACCAGTTCCACGTTCGACTACGGACCCAGGCTGCTCTCTGTTCCTTCACTGATATTGACAGAGAAATCCTTGCCCAGCTGATAGAAGGGATCACTTCATCCAAACTAAGAAAAAAGGCCCTAAGGGAACGCCTGACCCTCGACCAGCTAATCACAGAGGCAAGGAACGAAGAACTAACAGAAACACAGGCATGAGACATCGAAAAAACCGACCAAGCTTGTGCTATCAGTGGGAAAAGTCAACATAAAAAAACCCACGAGAAAACGAGAGGGAAACAACCGACCACAACACCAAAACACAAAACGACTTGCCGAAACTGTGGGGGCACATTCCCACACCCGTCATCTCGACCATGCCCAGCCAAAGGGAAGATATGTTTGAACTGCAAAAAGCCAAACCACTTCGCCAGAGTATGCAGGTCACTAAAGAGGGCGGATGTGAAACAAGTGGCTGAAGACAATTCTGACAGCGATGGAGTTTTCACCCTGCAATCTGGCAAGAAAGTGCCAACAACTACGGTAATGATTAACAACCATGCAATCAAGTTTGTTGTTGACACAGGTGCGTCGGTTAATGTCATCACAAATACGGCTTATAAAGCTTTGAGTCCAAGACCAAAGCTCAGTCCCAGTTCTACGTCAGTATACAGCTACAATACAAAAGAAAAGCTGCCAATCTTAGGATGTTTCAGCTCGAGAGTGAGATACAAAGAAAGGACGATCGAGGCACAGTTCTATGTTGTGGAAGGTCTGGATAACTCAAGTAGTAACCTCCTTTCCGCAGTAACATCAGAAGCTCTTGAAATAATTTCCTTTGCTCGTCAAGTGAATGTCCCAGAAGAACTTTATGAGGGATTTGGGAAGATCAAGGGACTCAACATAAAGCTCCACATTGATGAGCAAGTGCACCCTAAAAAACAAACACACCGTCGCATTCCATACCATGTACGGAAAAGCGTGGAAAAGGAAATACAACGCCTTGAAGAACAGGATATTATTGAGCAAGTAGAAGGACCAACACCCTGGGTTAGCCCCATAGTGGTGGTACCCAAGAAATCCGGAGGGGTCAGACTCTGTGTTGATATGAGGGAAGCAAACAAGGCCATCAAGAGGGAACGTCACCCATTGTCAACTATTGAAGATATGATAAACGACCTGAATGAATCTACCCTCTTCAGCCGGATTGACCTACAGCAGGCTTTCCATCAGCTGGAACTGGACAAGGAAAGTCGTTTTATCACAACGTTTTCCACCCACGTAGGACTGAGGCGATTCAAACGCCTCATGTTTGGAGTCAACGCAGCTCCAGAGATCTTCCCGCACGCAATGAGCGACATCCTCCACGATATTCCGGGTGTCACTCACTTCATTGATGACATCATCGTCCACGGGAAAGACAGAGCTGCCCATGATGCAAGTCTTACAGAAACCCTGAAAAGACTCACACAGAGAGGTGTGAAATTGAACAAAGAAAAGTGTTTGTTTGGAGTCAACAAACTATCATTTTTGGGACATACCTTTGGAGATCGAGGCATCTCGCCGGAGGCACAAAAGATCAAAGCTATCACAAGTGCAAAGGCACCAACATCCATATCGGAGCTACGCTCATTCCTGGGCATGACTCAATTTGTCTCACGCTATATTGCTCATATGCATCAATCACGGAGCCCTTGAGGAGGCTCACCAGGAAGACTCAACCATGGAAATGGGGTCGTGAACAAGATGAAGCCTTCAAAAAGCTTAAGAAGTTGTTTACAGAGGTTGGAGTTATGGCATACTTTGACCCCAAGAAAGAGACGAATGTTGTCGTCGATGCGTCACCATGTGGTCTTGGGGCCATGATAATGCAGCAAGGCCGAGTTATCTGCTACTCCAGCCGCGCTCTGACAGACGTGGAATCCCGTTACAGCCAAACCGAACGGGAGATGCTTGCTGTAATATATGGTGTGGAAAAATTTCACATTTACCTATATGGCTCCACATTCAGCGTCATCACCGATCACAAGCCGCTACTGGGAATCATCGGCAGCAGCAAGCCTGCATCAGCTCGCATCGATAGATGGAGACTGCGCCTTATGCCATACCAGTATACTCTGACATACAGGCCAGGCAAAGACGAGGCAAATCCAGCCGATTACCTCTCTCGACATCCCTTCATCACTCCCCAGAGGGACAACGACGGCGAAAATTATATTCGCTACATCGCAAAGACGTCGATACCAAATGCACTCACATTGGAAGAAGTCAAACAAGCTACTGCCTCTGAAAAGACTATGCAAAACGTCATGACGGCCATCACAACTGGTAATTGGGACTCCAGATCTGTCTCACCGTTCAAATCAATCAAAGACGAACTGACCATCCATGACGGAATCGTCTTGAGACAGAGCAGAATCTTGATCCCAGACTCCCTTCAGCTGCGAGTTGTCAAACTAGCTCACAGTGCTCACCAAGGCATCGTCAAGACAAAACAGTTGCTTCGAGAAAAAGTCTGGTTCTCAGGAATCGACAAACTGGTAGAGACACACCTTAAAGGGTGTATTCCCTGCCAATCAGCAACTATTGGCTCTAAACAGAGAGACCCGATCAAGACTACACCACTGCCCAAGCACCCTTGGGATGAGCTACCTGCGGACTTCGCTGGTCCCTTCCCTTCTGGAGAACTTCTCCTCATAGTAATCGACGATTACAGCAGATTTCCTGAGGTTCAAATTGTCAACTCAACCTCTGCTCGCACAAACATCCCAAAACTGATGGAGATGTTTTCAAGATTTGGCACACCAAGTGTGTTGAAGACTGACAACGGTGCGCCATTCAACTCTGGTGAGTTTGCAGCCTTTGCAAAGAAACTAGGCTTCAAACACCGGAAGATTACTCCACTATGGCCCGAAGCAAACGGAGAGGCTGAACGGTTCGTACGAACCTTGAACAAGTTTGTTCATACATGTCAAGCAGAACATTCTGATTGGAGAGTAGAGTTGCAGGACCTCCTCTGCCAATACAGAGCCACACCGCACACTTCAACGAAAATCTCACCACATGAGGCTCTCACTGGCAGGCAGATGCGAACAGCTCTCCCAGAGTTGAAAGCCACTCATAAGAAGCCACTCCATGACCTGAAAGCCAACGACGACACTGCAAAACTCTTTCAAAAGAAGTATGCAGACTCAGACAGACACACCGCTCAACACAACCTGCAAATCGGTGACACTGTCCTGGTCCGTCAACAAAAGCAAAACAAACTGTCAACGCCATACAACCCAACACCTTTCACCGTGGAAAAGGTGAAGGGAAACATGGTTACTGCCACCAACAGTAAACATACAGTAACAAGGAACTCATCTTTCTTCAAAGCAGTTCCACTTCACGACGTTCATCAAGAACCAGATAAACCTGAACTTGAGTCTGATTCTGAAGACGACGATTCATCGCGCCGTCACCTTCAAACTCACCATCAGCGCTCAACACCCATCCAGAGTGAGCAAGTACACTCACCACCAGATGAGGACCTGTCCTCTCCACCACCCACTCTGGAACACACACGGATAACACACCCAAACTTAATTACTAGAAGTGGCTGTGTTGTTAAAAAGCCCAGCAGATTCACAAGTTAGGCATGTTCTTAACCGGGCAAGTGCAGCGGTCACTCACATCACACGCATTCACTAAATTATTTATGCATCCGTAGACATTAAGATTAAGCTCAGTAGGAGCGACTAGAGTTTCATGCCCCTGGGTATTGATCTACTAGTTCTTCTTTTCAAGTAGAATTCTTTTAACACTAACACAAATTCCATATTTAACTTAAGAAATAATGACTGTATCCAGATGATGTATCCAGATGACCTGTTCCAGACGTCACAAGCAAGACCTAAAACAAAGATGAACCTTTTCTTGCAATCTTATTTTAATTTCAAAAAACCAAATATTGGTTATTTGTAAAATAATTAAAAATTAAAAGTAAAAAAAAATACTTAATCCCTCCCTATTCTAACTATATAAAGTAAAGAAATTTCTATCTAAGTTGGAGAGGGATGTAATGTCCATCACTAATATAAATAAGCCACTCTGGCAACATTGATACTTGTTCACCCCTTCAGAACATCAATGTAGAATAAACAGTTCCCTACGAATCATACCCACTGACTAGTCCGTTATCTTTCTCCGTCTCATGTCTTGTACCATTAATGAAGATACTATAGTAGTAGTAGTAGAAGAAGAAGAAGTAGTAGTAGTAGTAGTAGTAGTAGTAGTAGTACCGGTAGTAGTGCGGTAGTGGTAGTAGCAGCAGCAGCAGCAGCAGTACAGTAGTAACAACAGTAGCAATAGTATAGCCCTGTCGTCCGTGAGACCACTAGGGAAAAAAAAAACAACAACATCCGCAATAGGGTCACACCAGATACTTTGTGCCGAGCTATAAGCCATGGGTACATACATGTAGATACTATCATAAATATGGAGGGAGTTCAGGCGTAAGCTTCGTACCGATATACCTACTTCAATATCGACGCACTATTATATGTGAAAAACTTATGAGTGTAATTTACATTGAAAGGTCCACATTTTCATTTTTTTTTTTAAATCGATAGTTTACTCAATGTGACTGGTCAGTTTTGGTGGGTTTAATCCAACTCAAACTTAGGCTGCGTTTTCTTTGCCAAATTTCTTTCGTCTTTTATTTTCCTTAAGAGAGGGCTTTTAATCTCCAATATGCCTTTTTAAATATATCTGTCATTAATATTTTTTTTTTCTGTAAGCATTTTTATCCGTTGTAAGAGGTTTATTGTAGACCTTTATACATCTTATTGCTTTGTAAAAATAAACATAAAATAGATTTTTAACGGTTGCAAGTTATATCTAATGCTTAGGGCATGTATCGTTAAGTTTCGACGCATAATTATATGTCGGCCTTTTACTAGATGAATTATTGGTGGTCCTTTGCTATAATTATTGTTTATAGTACCAAAAACAAGTCATGACAGTGCCTCTGAGACGGAAATCCGCGACACACATGTGAATAACATTGCTGAGAGTTGTTGTCTCTCTTTTTTTTTTTTTCATGATGCGTCGTGAAGATGTCGCCTTCGAAAGCATGGAGTTGCGAATCACAAAAACTTAACCTTTTGTTAGGACATGATCCTTGACCTTAACCCTTGACCTTTAACAATGTTACTGTGGTGCGGTGTTGTTATCTAGTAGATCTTGCTCTGTAACTGCTCTAAAACACATAATTTACAATTTGGGGCGAGGAATTTATTCTTGAAAACCTATATATATATATATATATATATACACAGATATATATTTAGATCTATACAGTAGACCTTCAATCTGTCTAGATCGATACCTTATCGAATCAAAAGTGTTTGGAAGTGCCCGTTCAAGTAAAATGTGAGTGCCAGGCTGTTGAAACTAAAGAAAAACTCCCTCAAAAGATCTCGAAAGCCAAGATTTGGTACGAAATATCTAGATCAAAAGCTCTAGGTGAAATTCAAAGGTAGATTCTTACATTTGCAATTTATTAATCCATACTCTTTTTTATCTTAAGCAAAATCATGATTCCTGTTCTAGAACTTATCTAGATCTCTAGCTCCAGATTACATTTCATCCAATACATCTGGATGTGATGTAGGTAAAATGATAGCCGTGAAGATTTTTTTTTAGATTAGAAACAGATGTCCTTCTTGATTTAGGATCTCAGTTCATAGAAGCAACAGCTAAATGCTTTTGAGCTAGATCGAATATAGATCCAAATTGAAGAGTGAGGCTATAGCATGCAAAATAACCTTAATTAATTATTGCAGTGTTGCGAACCCGTTTCTATGTTGACAGTGTGGCCATGGTGGATACAATAAACTGGCCAGATTTTCACTGCATATTGAAACAAAGGCACTGATCTAATCATATTATTGTCTTGCAAAAAATCTAAGGGCAACTTCTTCAATAGAGGCATTTCCGTACAAAATATTGAACTTGTTTTTTAAAAAAGCAGTAATAATCTGGCCATTTGAGGAGTGATTTGTTTACATCCAACCAGGACCGCAACATTGTGGTATTACCAATTAATGTCAGTCATGACCTTGACAACTTTTCAAGCTCTCACCACCACCTTCAACTCTTGAAGAACACATCTTATGTAATTTATTCAATAGCATACATTGGTACAGCAATTTAAAAAAAAAAGTTGTCCACGACAGAGGAAGATGGATCTGGTCTTAAACAAAGAAGAAGATAATTGTTCCAAGTAAAGTCAGACATACTAACAGGATTCTACTTAGCAAGGTTACTTCCCTTTTACTTAGGGATAGAGTAAGAAAATTCAACTTTGAAAACTGTAACAAAATCAGCTTAAAATTTTTCTTCCAGCTCACCAAATAAAAATTATCAAGATATAACTTTAAAAAATCCAGTCACAGCCCTAATTATTACTCTTTCTTCAGCTCATATTCAACTAAGAAATGTGAGGCAAAGGATAGCAAATGAACCTCCAAGCCTGAGTAAGAGTGAGAGAGCTGGCAAGCAGGGAGCTAAAAGGAGAGAAATGGCCTGCTAATACAACAGTAGCCAAGGGAGGAGAAAGGTCTACCACCAGAAACCCCTACAGCTAGCTGTGTTCAGACCTGTTTTCAGTGAATCACCTGCACTCTCAGTCTCTGTGTTATCATTTCAACCATATTGATGTAGATGAACAATTTAAAGCCAAGGAAAACACTGAACTATTCAATAAGTCCAACTTTTGAATGATATTTTCTAGTTGTCTCATCTTACATTTCAAAATTTGAGAGAAATGCTGATATAAACCACACTTAATTTTCGGCTCTCAAACAAGATACAGAGATGTGGCTTGGGCTGGACATTGCAGCAAGAAAAGCATAGAATGCACTTAACTTTTAGCTAAGTGTGCAGCAAAAAAAAAGTGCAACACATGGCCTGACCAAGAAGCACCCAAGGAGAAAAATGTGTAATAGAATAAAAGTATAGAAAATAAAAACAGTTACATTTATATATGTAATATTGGCACTGTGATTAGAAGTTGCTCGTATTGCACTTAACTGATAAGTTAGAAAAGATTGGTTGTTTAGTTCCATTTTTTTCCAGCTTGTGTGATTAGAAAATGAAGACAGAAAGTTTTAAAATAATTCCACATGGTAGGAGTGATTGTGAGATAACAAAAGGAAGAACGAACTACATCAGAAGGGAGGTTTTCTTTGTCTATTTCTCCTTGATAGCTGAGATGACAAAATGAGGAGAGGTTTTAGATTAAACCTTAAAAAAAAAGTTTGCTGAAAAATTTAAGGAAGAGCAGAGAAAAGTACTTCATTGCTGAGATGTACTCTACATAAAGTATGGAGAAGGCTATACATACTTTTTTGTTGCCTTATATTTTCAAGGAGCTACATGTAGTTCCTATGAGCTTATTATCAGTATTCATTAAATGAGCATAGCCAGAACTGACTTGGATAAGTATATATAACTTTCACTTTGCTCATTCTTTATCAGAGACAAGGTACTAGTGATGGTTTTTATTGTGAAAGAACAATGCATGGATTCACTGTTATATTTTGGCATTTAAATTCAATATCACTTCTTGTACTAGGTGACTAAAAATTGGTATTTCAGTTGATTAGAATTTCTTTTTTTTTCTCTAGAGTAGTGTAATGGCTGGCATCATGTGGAAGTCCTCGGCAAGATTGGGTGTTGCTTATCGCCTCATCTCAGATCTCAGAACGTCTGGCGGCAGAATTACATTCAGGAATATCAAAACCTCACCGAAAATACAAGGTCCTGTCTCTAAACAGCAAATCTCTGTTCGTCGTTATTCTGAGGAAACTAGTGGTAGGTGGGTTAATTATTTTATAACTTAATTTGGCACAAGTTATCCTTGTTTTCTTTTACATAATTAACCTTTTATGTTCTATTTACAGTGGTCAGTAATGATCAATTTTCCTAGATGATAGAACATGTGATTTTTATTTAAGGAATTTCATGAAGCATTCATTTAAATAAGTTTTTATATTCAGATCCTAACTTAAAGTCTTGCGACTCAATAGCCTTATTGTTGATGGCCATCAGAAAACAAAGTGTTCTCTCATCCAACCTAACATTTTTACAATGAAAATAATCATTCTTCATTGGCTTTCTTTATATCATTCATCTAAGAGATTTTTTTATTTTAACATTTTACTTTACTGTTTTCTCATAGATTTAAAATAATTTTCTTAAACTTTTCCAGGCTCTCCAGGCAGTAGTACAACACTAAAACCTACACCCTTTCAGCAGAAGATCTTAGTATGGGCCAAAATGTACCCATCTGTTGATAAAGTTCCAGACAGAGTCTCGTGAGTGTTTTCCACCCTCAACATTAAGATTTAGCATGTTTTATGTCAGTGTATTTATTTTTTTTCTTGAAGAAAGTTGTGAGTGTGGGGTGGGGGTGTGTTAAAATTTGTAGCATTTGTAAGAACATAATTTTATTGGGTTATAATATTTTTACTAGGTTATGATTCATTATAATTTATATTGACATGGTAGGATACTTAAGCAAAGTTGGCAATTCTTTTTATGTTTATATTTTGGTCTGCTAATCATTGGCACCAAACATCAGGCTCTCTTTCAAAGCTTCATGAATAAAAAAGGCGTGATTGATCAGATTTGCCTTTTTTGTATATTCTTTCTCTGTTTGTGTCTAGAGGTAAAGTTTATAAAGCTTGGTATAATTATCTTAAACGTATCTAATGATTTCAAAAGTGCTTGATTTGTCAGGTTCATGTTTTATCTTGTGCCCTTTTTGCATTTTTTTTTTTTGAAGCAGTGTCTTCTTCGTGATCTTTGTATGATTGCAAGAAAATAAAAATGTCTTTCTTTCAGGAGTAATAACCTTTAGAGTCACGCCTCGTTCCTCTCATTTTTTGCTCATCCTTTCTGTTCCTGCAATTTCTAGTTAATGCTGCTTAACAAATTATTCTGGAGCATTTGTCAGGGGATATAAGTGTTCATTTTCTTTTTTTTCTTTTGTAATTTTCAATGAATATGGAAAGACCAGACCCCAGGTTATGATGTTTGTATTTTCATGTGGATGTTTCGCTTATTTGCACTATTTACCTCTTGAACTACTGTCTTTATAATGATTAAATTTCATTGTCAGCAGTATTTTCATTGTCCTGAGCCAGTTTTGCTTTGGGGTATGAAAAACATGATCTGTAATTAATCCCTGTGAATGCAATGAAATGCCTTTTAAAGATCCAAAATGTTTGTACGGAGTGGCGTTTCCATTCTTTGACTTCTTCTAGGATGTCTTTAAAAACTCAAATGATTTTAATCGGAGTTAAAAATTTTTGTATCATTCTACTCTTTCACAATAATAGAGAATGTAGCATTTCACGCTGTACTTTTTTTCCTCTTCCAGGAGAGGACAGCTGAAAAAGGCAATGGATATTTTCCGAGTGAGATCATCTATTTGCATGGCTGCTCTTGTGTTTGTCTTTGCAGCTATCATGGCTATGATTGGAAGAAAGCAGAGACAAGAGGGAATGAACATGACTAAAATAGCTTTAGATAAAAGGCATTAGAGAGTACATCTAACAATGATAACATTTTTGGCAAGGCTGGGTAAAAAATATAATAGATGCAGGCTCTAAGACCTTATGATTTTCTTGACAGCTACAAAGGCTGTAGCTTTTTTTGTCTACGCCTTACCTATATGTAATCAGTCTTGGTTCAGAATGCGTGCTCATTGGTGAGATAAACATCATTTTACATCGTGACATATGAGAAAGAGGTATCTGCATTGCTTTTGTCTTGAGGGGAATTGGTTTCTTGAAATGAGCTTTTTGTATACTTCCTTGACAATGTATTCTACAAATGAAATCAAGGAGAGCATTAGTAGATGAATAGTCATCTGGAATTGTTAACTTTCACAGAGATGAATGTATGTGATCGTCAATTCCCTTCCACATATAAAAAAGTATTATAAAAAATCAATTTCAACGTAATTGCTTTGCATATATGTACAACTTCGTAAAGGGTTTGTTCTTAGATTAATGGCATGCTGTTAGGTCATCAATCAGAATCCTTGACCAGCTAGAGAAAAGCTCACTGCCCCTTAAGATAATTGATAAAATAAACAAATACAATATCCGTTTCATTACAAGTTACTGTTCTAATCATGTTTATGAAATGCGTGAATATTTTCAGAATCTCTCTTGCATATTGCTAAACCTTGTCAGTTGTCTCTAGCTCTAAGCATCAGTTCAAAAGATATAAATGTGACAACAGAATCAAAGCATTAAATTAAAACACATATTAAGGTTAATTACATTAGACTTACTATCATAGTTAAAGCTAACTTGTATTTGGTAGGTAGATATATTTATTCAGATTAAGATTTATTATGATGAGAAGTTCTAAAAACTTTGTTCAAGCAAAAAAAAAGTGGTTAGATATCAAGAAAGTGTTGAAATAGGTGTTGATCATATTTAAGCGTGTGTTTAGAATTATGTAAACTCTACCCTGAAACTCTCACTTTTGGGGTTTAGCACTAGCAGTGAATATTTCTTTTGCTCAAAAGAATTTTACCATGCTTGTATTAATCTTACTTTAGAAGTTTAGAACTGATTCACATGCATCTGTTGAGGCCAAAATGAATAAACTTAACCAATGTTTATTGTATCTTTAAAATTACCTTGAATACCATCAATTTGAATTTGAGATTGATGTGTCTGGTTGGATCATGATACATTTAAGACATGTTTTAAGTACATACAAGTTTTAAGAGTTTTTATGCACTGCATGCTTGCATCACTTATGATATTACATGCTCTGTCAGTTTCTGTTGTGCATGTTTTTGTTTTTTTATTAAAAAATTGTTATGAAGTAATGGTTTTTTTTACTCATAAATTATTAATCTGTTTATTTGTTTCACAGTTAGTTCAAATAACAATAAGTCAAACTTCTATAGCTCAAACCTGTTAAGCTCTTTTTTAATCACTTGACTAGAGCGGACTATTCTACACTGTTTACTTATAAAGATGCTGTACTCTTGGGAACTTATTATGAAAGAGCAAGTCAGAACAGCAATGTGAACCAACAATTATGCTATTTTCAAAATTTATATTTGCTGATATTGTTACTTTGAGCTTCTGTAGCTTTTAAGATCGAGTTAAATTTTAAGGTCTGAAGCTTTATTCATCAATCCTTTTTTATCTATAAAAACTCTATTATATACCAAGATATTATAGATTCTGTGCTCATCTTAGGTACACTTTAGGTTTTGCTGTGCTTCTTGTTACAAAAGCATTTATTCAATTCTTCCAAAACACATATCAAAATAAAGGACTTATCAGTCATGATAGAATAACAAGTATAACAAGTAATAATATGCACATTTGTTTTTGTCTCTTGATCCTACTTCTTTCGCATGTGCTGATCTTTCATAATTATTTTTTCCTATTCAGAAACTTATTCAAGAACTAGAGAAATGCTTGCATAGGGCTGAGACCTATTCTCAATGTTAACTAAGATCAGCTGTTTACAAGAACAGGCTAGCATAGCATGGTATAAATAATGTTCAAGAAAACAAAATGCTAAAAAAGACTTATTCTTCCCTCAATCCTGAAGATTGCTCCAAACTGAAAGCCAATGGTGGCAACATCTGGTTTGTATAAGTTGGGTTGGTTTTTATTAACCAAGGATTGGATAAGATTATGTAAGTGTGTGTGCCATGCTGATTGGCAAGCTGTAAAAATGGTACTATTTACCTGCCATACGGTGTGGCAAGCCGAATGCTAGAAGTTGAGAAACACTTAACTTCAAATTTTACAGAACATTTTATCTTTGTTCCAATGCTTCAAGATATAGCATGCTTGACAATATGGTCCAATTCTTTTATTTTCCACTTTGGTTACCAATATCATTTGATATAAATCAAATCTTTCACAACCTATGTTCAGTCTAGATTTTGGTATGGGCTGCGATGTATAATAGAGTTCTAATATTGATACCACTCCTAAGCCTCTACTATTAAGGTTTGGGTTTGTTTTGCACAGAAAGAATTTTAGTTTGTTGGGAAAATTGAGGGATCGAGAATCATCATCGAATTAAATGTAAATTAACTTCATGTTCAAGTCAGATATAAAGCTTGATTGAGTTTTGTGTGGCAAAATAAAGACTTGCAATAAGTTAGTTTATTTGAAAAAGAAAAAAAAAAAAAAAAAAACCAACAACATAACCTAGATGATTACTAAATTGAATATCTTCATGCCCATTGCCAAGGTGCAGATTTCAAAAGATTTAGGTGTGTCTGTTTTTATTTCATCGCAGTGGGATGCATGAAATGTTGATGCCCACTTGCTTTTTGCTTAATCTTCTGTTTGAAATGTCATGTTACTTAACCAACCTAGACATAGCAAAACAGTATGACTATGAGGCAACCCCGTTTGTGTTGACAGCTATCTGTGTGCATACTTTTTGTTACTAGAATTACATTTCCTCAGTGTAAATATGGTTGGGTATTTAAAACAGGATGAACATCTATGCCCCATAAAGAATATTGTAGTCAGATAGAAATTTCACTATTCTGGTTTATGTCAACATTCAGTTTGTCTTGCAGGCTCAGGAGGGTAATACATGTTTTTTCTTTCTTATCCAGACATTTAATTGATGGCTTTGCACATGGTGAAACATTTATCTTAGATCATGACAAAAGCAGGGGATAGGTAGCATTGCATGGGTCCACAAGAACATTCAATCTGCTCATGGAGAGTTATCTCTATTAATCAAAAAAACTTTTGGAGGAGGAAGGGAAAGAAAGGGGAAAAAAAGCAGAATTAGGAAAAAAGTATAGGTTGGTCAGTGTAGAATATTCCTTTTTATCCTCATCTTTTTGGATGAGATGCAGAGTCAAAGCCTTCACAAAAAAAGTGCTGATCTCTGTTCTGAATGCTTTACTCGCCAACAATAAAAAAAATCGGTTGCTTGATTTTAATAGGATGATTTCTCTCATAAGTTTATGAATTAAATAAGACATAATTACTAATAAACCTTTGGCTGTTGTTAACATTTTTGGAATGCAAAGGCAAAATTTTTTGGCGATGAAGAAGGTTTTCCTGTTCTTTAAACGCTCTTAACATTGTTAATAATTGCTTCATGAAGAACTTGCAGGACCAATTCCATCACAGGAAATATGTTTGTAAAAAGAAGCTTGCCAATTGTTGGTCATTTTCCACTTAAGAGCTCAGTGCTATACCTTCCCATAGCGCTATAAAGTTATTTGCTTCCACCCTTCGTTCCCAGACAGAGAAAGAAGGGAAATGTTTTCAGGACAGGAAAAGCATTTGTAGGCCAAAGAAAGCTTTCCCGAGTAGTGGTCAGCACTTCTGCCTCCTCTGATAAGTCAGTCTGTGTGAGTTCAAACTGTGAAATAAATATTGCATTGCTGTATCCCAATTGAATGGTCTGCAAGGATGACCCAAAGGAAATTTTATAGGAGTGAGTCATCTCACAGAGGATAATGAGTTGTTCCAATGGATGAGGGTGAATGAAATTATGTGTCACTGTCAGCAGACAAAAGATAAAAAATCATGAGGAAAATTACCCTATAATTTACCAAAACAGTAATATCATGAAGCCCCTATTTAATAATTGTATTGTGAAGCTATGATTTTAAATCTTTACACCAGAAAAGCAAAATGACACTTTCGTGGAGAGAATAGTTAATATTTCTTCAGACCACAAAATTAATTCAAGCAGCACTTTTAACAGTTTTGTTCAAACACCTTAGACTTAATACTGAATGTTCAACATTTCAAAGGGGGAGTAATATGGCTTTGGATCACTCATACATATACAAAATATTTGACAATGGTTTATTAACTGAAAATAAAAATACAAGAGTATGTTGCACTTTTTCATTATTGAAAAATTTAATTGATAAATCAGATCTTTAGAATATATCAATACATTTATATAATATAATTTATACCCTGAATACAAAAATATTATATACATTTTAGGTACTGTATACAGTTAATGTATTGTATATAAAACAGACAGGATTTGGCAAGAATTGTATCAGTTGAATATAATTTTTATGTAAATTGATTTTTACATTCAGCAGACGGATTAAAAATAGTAAAAAAAAAATGACGCGCAGCCTTCAAAATGTTGAAATGAAAGTGCAATAAATATATATTTAAAAGAGATTGGATACAGTCAACTCAACAAATAGATGGAACCTTGTTATCTTTTCTCATGAAGTTATTTATCATACAAAATAATGTAGCAACAGATATCAGCTTAATATTATTCAGCAATGATTTGACTGTCACTTTTTCAAAAGAATTGTCAAGCAGTGAATAATGACCAGAATAGTTATGTGTTAATCATCTTGTGTTTTCATGGGACCCTTTCCAACTGATTTCAAATGGTAAAAAACTTCGTTCAAAGATCATTTTTGAGTTTTTTTTAATTTGATGTGCTTAAACAGAGAGGTATTTTTTTCTGATAGACTCTACCAAGTGACAGCAACTCATTTTCACTATGTGTCAGCTAGATTTTAAGAATTAGTTGTCTTGAAAACAAAAAAACAATGAGATGCATTTTGATGAACAGGACAAAATTCAAATATGTTTCTTGAACCGCAATGGATAAGTGATTTTACATCAAAATCTTTTTTTTTCCAGGAAAACAGAAATATTGCATACAGAAAGATGAAGAAAACATAGAAGTATCTTTAGTAAGGCACTGGTAGATTACTTGATCAATTGCAGTAGGCTACAGTCAATACCTAAACATATGTTGTGTATATAAGTATGCGAATGTAAAAAGGGATTGACAAAGATATTTTAGAAAGATCACTTATGGAAAGGAAATTGTTTAAATGTACAACTATTGCCTCTGATATTAATTTTTGGGGGGTACATCCATATCATATCTATGTGAAACCATTCACGAAAACTCTCAAAGAAGCTGGCAAAAAGGTTTCAAAAGCATGTAAGGTGTACTTTTTGCACCTTGTGCTGAGTTAGAACCATATTTTTTTAAAAACCTGCCTTAAATTGATAATCCACCTCAAAGAGTCTTTTTTTTAAATCCAGTCAGTGGTTTGACCAGTTTTTAAACAATAGTTTAGAGAATAATTGTTGGTAAAAACAAAAGTCTACTTCTCACTAAGTTTTGGCCTCTGATAAAACGAAATTAGTGGGCCAGGGCTTAAACTTCATTATAAATAAGGTTTTGTTACAGACAAGCTGAGCTAAAACTATTTTGCCTCCCTTTACCCGATCCCTGTCTTTCATTGTCCTTATGTCTCTTGTCTTAAATCAACCCCCGCCTAGGTAACTCCAGCTCAGGTAAAGCCCTGACCCTATGAGAAGGGACGTACTAAGAATTGATCTATACATTTAAAAAAATATTTCAGTCAAATAAAATAAGATAGAATTATGATATGAAGTGTAAAAAAAAAATTAGGGGTCTTGACTTTTAAATAAAACAAGGCTTTATGACAGTAAACCAATTTTCTAAGACTTCTTCTTCACTTTAGACTGACTCTACCACCATTTCAGTTTTTTCACCATCAACTTCCCACTTCACCACCATCTCAACATAACACAATCTGACTCCAGATCTCAAACTGACAATGGTCATTATTTCCATACTGATTGTAGGGATAATCATGCAGATAACCAAAATAAAAGGTTTCTGTAGCATCCTTAAGATGATTAAGGTGATCATTCATCCTAATTCAAAAGTTTAGATCTAGCCTAGGCCTTAGAATTGCCAAAAATCGCGGACAAAAACGGTCAATTTTGAAGCACGTTTTTAGATCTAAATCTAGTCCGAAAACGAAACTAAAATAACCGTAACAAAGTCTAGAGTGTCTTCTAAGTCTTAATGTAAATGAGGTTTGCACGAGATTTCCAGTAGTTATAATGAATGAAAGAAAGTAGACATCCAGAAAGTGTAAGTAAACGGGCAATATAAACCATACACAATATAGTGATCCATACCTGCCACGGTAGGCGATATAGGTGAGGTCGAATTAATTTAGTCTTACCTCTACATAAAATTTCAACATACTGCCTTTTTTGTGCACTTGACAAGCAACTTATGACAGACATTCATTCTCACACACACGCACACAAACACACAACGTGAATGTCTTAAAGGCCTATTCCACACAGAGATATGTCTACCAATCTATCGCCAGAGGAGTCGTCCTTGATAAATCATTGCATGGAATTTAGGAAAATCGTGGACAATCTGTCTGATTGCACAAAAATCGCAAAAGATCAGGCGCTGCCTAATATTTATCGATCAATCCATGTAGCGCGGGCAGGAAATGGCTTTGTTTTTTTAAATGTGCCGCCACGAGGGGTAAAAATTTGACCGTTACAAATATTGGAATACTTATTTAAGCTAAAAACAAATTGGATTTTTTAAATCAGCATATCAAAATTAGCGGAATGGGTCTTGAGGACCTTGATTTGCTGCATTAGTGCATATGTATATATATATTTTTTTCCTGCACACATTTGGTGTGTATTGTGTAGTTTTTTTAGAACCCAGTCTAGATCTAGAGCCATGGCTACGTGATCAAAAGATTCTGTAATAAACTTTATTGAATATTACCACTACCTGTTGTTTGAATGTCTTTGGAAAATTAAATCTAAAGGCTATAGCAAGAAAATGAAACGGGAGCATGCGTAAGAGAAACTCATGCAATTAAGTCGGGGGTTCCATGAGGACGCAAACAAAGATTTTGTAATTAAAATGATCAGCAGTTCAAATCGAGAGAGACATCTGCATGTGGAATTACTAGGATGCAGAGACATAGATCGTCACAATCTCGTCTACAATTTATCCAGAGAGAAATTTGGAAACATATCGCTACATGGAATAGGCCCATAAGTTTATTAGATCTGAACCCCACATACACAATCCTCTCCCCCACTTTTACTCTCTTCCCCCATACACACACAACCCTCTTTGCTTCTAGGTATAAAGGATGCATGCAGCCTTATGTCAATTGATTTCTTCAGTTAACCAAGCCAGTGAGTGACTTGTAGACTCGCACCCCATTCCTCACCCTAGCCCACTGGTGGTCACTATTTCTAGCCTTCACTTTACTTCACACCTAGTGCTAGTAGTAGGTATTGTGTCTAGACCTAGGGGGCATGCAAACTCAGACCAGACTTATGGCCCTTGTCTGGCAATGGTATTTTCACTATACTTTAATCTCTACAACTTCGTTATGCCTCAGGTTCTCATCATGTCTTTTTCGTTAAGACAAAGGTTCTCATACCATTGTTTAGAGAAAAAAAAAACGTCCTTTATAATCCCTTTGTTACAGCTGATTTTGTAATAGTTGAGGTTCACTATACTTGTATAATAATATACTATACACTCTACATGAGGATCTAAAATGTGTTCATACTTTTCTTCCATTGAGCAGCAAAGAGGAAAGGAGAAAATGAGTAAGGGATATTCGTTTGCTGAGATTATATCAGGATAACATTACTATTACAATGGTGCAAAAATTCTCTATCCTTTTAAAATAATAAATTTTAAACAATACACTAACCCTTTTTTTTTCCAATAAATGATTCATATTTACTAACAGCATAAGAAAAGTCTGATTAAACAGTTTCTAAAATCCAACTTTACAATTTTTGAAAACATGTAATAAGCAATTATGCAATTCAAGAAAGGACAAAAAAACAGTAAAATAGTTGTCGATTATATTAAATATTAAATTTTCCAAACTGTGGATTTTTATATCATAATAGCCAATATAAAATCCTTTTTAATATCACTGAAAATTTGAATGGTATTAGTTGATCATTTATATGATAATAATTAAAATAATTTTAAAATAAAGACCCAAAAAGAAGCTGTTGGATAAAATTTGTACTTTGCCTTATAAAAAGTAAGAATTTCACCCAAAAATTATTATTAAGATGCTTGACAATAGAAGCAAGGTTAAGCCCTGTAAATCTTTTTTGAAGCAAAGTGCAGAGTTACAGCATCTTTATTTATTTTTTTTTCATATTTGGCAGAAACCTTTACATCTTCCTCACTTTATGAACCACTTTTGTTTCATGTAAGAGTTTAACTAGTAAACCAATTGCATAATAGATACCACCATAAAGGTCAAGTCCTCTATGCCATCTTTCAGATAACAGGTGAGAAGGTTTTTTTGGTGGTGCGAAAATATTGTTATCATTAAAACTAGAGCTCAAACTATGTTTCCACAGCTTTGGTAATTGTGCTAAATTTTTTTTTTTATTAATCAAGATGTGCATTACAAATTTGATTTTCAAGTTGTATAGAAAGATGAAAAAAAAAAATCAAGATGGAGGGACACACAGCTGTTAGTCCTTACAATTTTAATGCTATGATACCATAAATCTGTGCCATTAGTTTAGGCAAAATTTTTCAATGGATGTGCAAAAAGATATCAGTTGGTACTCAATTTTTAAGACCAACAAAACTGTATGAAAATAATGTTAAAAATACTATCAATTTCACTTGACAGAAGAATTTCCAGCTAGAATCACAGTTAATGGTTACAGTGTGAAGAAAATGAGATAGAAAAATTAAGAATAATTTTAAAAATCACTCTTTTTATTTTTTCTTGATCCATTTTTACTCTGCAACTTGTCCATCATTACTGATCGCATGATCTCTCTGTCTTCGTATAGAAGGAAGAGGCTTGGGATATATGCTTTCCGGATTGTGCGATTGAGTAGTTGTTGGCATTTTTGCTGGTTGGCTTGAAAAACTTTGCATCCTGATTCTATCACTTCTTTTATTAGCTGATTTTCTTCTCTTGTTTATTAAGAAATCTTTTCTAGGTGATGATGAGTCACTGCACAGAAAATGCATTTAAAAAAAAAAGCAGCATATAGAAATAAGGATGATTTTACACAAAAAAAAAGGGAGGGAGAGGGACATGGATATATATATTTTATTATAAGATGATTTTTTTTCCTCGTTAAATTAAAGGTTGCATTAGAGTCGACAAAAGGAGTCCACTTAATTTCAAAATAGTTTAAAAAACTAATAAGATGACATCTCCCTATAAAATTATGACTAAAGCTCAAAGAAAGGCACTTTACACAACTATTCCTAATTGGCACCAGTTTGAGCAAGAGTTAAAAGTCTGCGTCAAAAAATCATGGGTCAAGACTGGCATGTGATATACCTACCTAGTGTTGATCTCTAGTTTCCGAGGGCCTCAAGGCCTCCAAAGGGGTTAGGGGTGGGAATATTTTTTGACAATCATGTTAGCTATTGGTTATGTAAATCGTAAAAGGAATTAAATGTTTGGATTTCTTCAATTTTCTAAATTTAACTTACATTTTAATACTTTGAAATAATCATAAGTGGAGTACCTCTGATAAGTTGTTGAATTATTTATCATCCACTTAATTAAGATGTTTGACAAACTTACATGAAAGTGAAATACAGCCTGGGAAGAATGCAAGGAATCAGCACTACAACACCAACCATACCCAGTAACAGCATCCACCACTTAGCTTTATCTGATCAAGAGAAATGGAATCTTCATTTAATCAATTACCAAAGATATAAGTAAAAAAAAATATTCTGCGATATTTAGCAACCAAATTAGTGATACTCTTTCCTTTAGTTAAGGTCAAATATTTTTAGAACAGAACAGAAGCCATACCCTTAAGATGTGAACAAACCAGAACATGCTTAAATTTTGAGCAGTAAGGTGATCATTGAGGTCAAGCCTTTCAGGATTCGGTTTAATACAGAATTTTATTATCAGAAAGAAGATGTTATATTTTCCTTGTGGATGATTTCCTCACATTGAGTATCGTCCTCTAATCTCTTGTTTTTTACTAATTGTAGTAATGTCTGAGTGAGTGAGGTTTTCAAATCATGTGTGTTTATCTTCTCTTAACACTGATAAAAATTTTGAGTGTTATTACCTGTACATTATCTTTATCAGGACTACTTGTTGAAAATATCATAAGCCTATACAATATTTGCAACCATTGTCTTCACCCACGTTTTACATATAAAAGTACAATGCTTACAAAAATATCATCAGGGTACATGTTTTCACCACAATCTTATACCCTTACAGAAATGCCCCTCCATGTCTATTTTTTCTGGAACTTTGAATCTTTAATTCTTTACAAAGTTAGTCTTTGAATATAAAATGAAGGACAATTGAATTTCAAAAAATCCTTATTTTATCCCAGCTCTGTGCTTAGATTTACTTGGTCTTTACAACCTGACAAAAATTTTTAAATTCACATAATCTATTTAAAAATTTAATATTGTTTATTCTCATTTTATTTCCCTCTGGTTTGTTTTTTTTTTTTTTTTTTTTATTATTTTTTATTTTAATAAATTAGTCTCAGGTTCATGTTTTGTGGAGACATATCTTCTTATTTCTGCCCTGGGTATAAGTTGACAAAAGGCGTAACTATCCACCAGGTCATTCTAAAATCACTATAATTTTATAAAAGATTAAAATTCAGAAATGAAATCAATGTGACCAGACAGAAAAAAAGGAACAAAACGTAACTCACAACACAAAAAATAACTTTTTTCATTTTCTTGATTTGTCACATAACTTTAACCCCTTCATGACAGAGTTATTTTCAATGGCCATGACAGACAGTGCTATTCTGAAAATTTTAGAATGGCATAATTCGTACATTTTCAAAATCGTCGAATTCAATTATGAAATCAAATTTTAAATTGCTTTGTATTCAGTGCCCGTTTTAGGCAGTTAAAAACACAACAGACATTGTACGTCTAAGTGTGATGGGAAACAGCAAAATCGACAGATTTGAGGACATACAATGTGCGGGGAATGGACATCTTGTTAGGGAAAAATAAGACGTACTGTGTACATTATATGTCAAGAAGCGGTTAAAAACCCGTATTGCAATGTTCAATTTCTTATCCAGTGGACCTTGTAAATAACAGGGCAACGGGCGAGAGCTTAAACTTCGTTAACCTAGGTTTTGTTGCAGGAAATGTCTATGCTCCTTGTTTGTTTAAGCATATGAGCAGGGCCTGGTCAACATCAGAAAAATTATAAATCTTATGCTTCTTGTGTTTCCCGGTGCTCTTATCTTTTTGCTATCTTTCATAATGGTGGAAAGAGAGTTTTAAGCCATAACATTTTCCTGACAATTTCAGCTTTAACTTTCTGTCTTCAGTTATCTCCTGGATTAGCTTCAGTTTGGTTTCAAAGAACAGCTATTTTCTCTTGTTGGATGTCATTGTAAATTATAAATGAAAAAGAGAAAAAGAGAGAAAGAGTTGGCATACAGTGTACATTTGGTTTCAAGTGAAAATTTAAGAAGCTGAAGCTGTGTCTGTGTGCAAGACTAGGCCTAGACTGAAGTGAAAGTTAACTTTTAACACAATCACAGTGCACCCATAGCCCCGAAAAGAATTGTCTTTGTATGCGGAGTGTGTGGAAGAAATCAATCATCATAGATTTACAATACATTAATAGATGGACAGTGCCTAGATGCACAATGCTTTTTCTTTCCTTTCCCTCCTCACTCACACGCACCTATCCAAGCTTTGTCTTCCTAATTTTTACTCTCAGTCTCAGGTATTGAGAGTAATGAGTAACACTAGATTTAGCCCTTTCCAACGTACTGTAAGTCATACTTGATGCACACTTAACCAGCATATATAGCACAGAACTTTGTTATACCCAAGATTTTTGGTTCGTTTTACTCATTAAGTCATGCCAAATTACAGAAGCGTCGTTTTTATAGACTTTAGAGACTTGTTAGAGCTGAGGTATACAATAAAAGGTTTAACCAGAAAATGTATTTTAAGTTTGACTTGACACTTTATTTACTTTGTTGAATTCTAAGTTATTTTATGTATATTTGCAAGCCCTATTTAACATAATTAACAGACCCCCTTTAAAGTTTCCATCTTTAGATACTGGCAAATTATATTTAAATACTTGTGTAAACATTTACTCGTTTTCTTAAATAGGAATATAAACAGCCATGTGTTATTATCTCGTAAAACCAGAATTCTCTTTCACATACTTTCACTCTTGGAACAGTCGGGCCAATGACCATGCCACTCTCCACTGCTATCACATTTAAGCTGAACAACAGTGTCTGTCCCATAGCCAGGCACACAGACAATGTCAAACACTGCTCCTGTGGCATATGAACTTTTAATTTGGGTAAATGAATAGACATCATTTGGAATTTCAGGAGTTGGGCAGCCTGGAATAAAGAGAAAAAAAGAGTAATAGTGAAAGCAATTTTAATGGACTGTATAGTACACAGTGCCTGGTTGTCTGGGTGGAAAAGTTAGAAGGGGAGGGGGGCAAAAATTGGACCAGTCAGAATATAACATAGAAAATATTTTAAAAGTAGCAATCACTTGAGACTTAAGTTGATACTGATCAACATTTATAACAAGAAGATATTTCAATGTTCTAATTTTGAAAATGAAAAAGCATCCTGATTTTACTTTACTTTAAAAGTACTCAACTCAAGCTTTTATTTTATAATCACTATCTTTTTTTTTATTATTTTGGGTGGAGTATTATTCCACAGCAGTTGAGGTAAATAAAACGTTGCATAGCAATAGTCTTTAATGATGTTGTATATTGACCACATTTTAATTAAATTTAGATATAGGCGGCAACGAACACCTTAGTCAAAAGTTTATATTAAAAATTAATTGATAATGTTTAAAAAAGGCAATAAATTGTTACTTAATACAGTAATTTTTCATCCCTCTTTCAGGCTTCAAGTGAGGAAGGGGGGGAAACAGGGAGCTATAAAGACCCTCTTTACACGATTCTTAAAAAGACCTAGATTAAAGTTACCAAGAAATACCGGTAGCCCATATTCAAACTACGACACACAAATATTTTTTCCCATTGACATGTTTGTCGGTTGCTATGGTAATGGAGCCATCTCGAATTTTGAATTGCCCATTTTTGAAAACCTAAAGGCTCCTTCATTTTTTGACCAAATTCATTCAAACATTGTGAGCTGTTAGCTAAGAACCTTTTTTCAAAAAATGTTGTTTGCAAACATTAAAACTTAGCGTTTCAGGACAGTAACTGTTTTAAAAATTTACCGGTTGTCTGACATTCCTAATTAATCAATTTACATGAAATTTGGTCTTGTAAATTAAAGAAAAAACATTTAAAATAAACCAAGTTTGAATACTATTTATTAAATGCTTTTATTTAAAAATGATTTTCTGATTGTAGACAATTTTTATATCGCTGACCCAAAAAAATTAATCCATTACATAATTTGTTTGCAGAAAAAATTTGTAAAAAAAAAAGTATCTGCTCTTTTCCACTCCCATTTACACAAATTGTAAACTAAGATGCTGTGTTACTTAGAGAGTTTTCACTTCAGCAGTAAACACAATAGCGAGTGAGAAAAAAATTATCAAAGGCCATTCTGTGTGCTGAATGGGATCGGCTCCTCAAGAAAATCGCCGATCCCGTGTAACGCACGGGAAAATCATTCAGAGAGCTACAGATATAATTTTAGCAATATCTTCGTACAGAATTTAATATGTTTGATTTAGCCATTAAATTTATGAGAGTTCTTGAAATAATGTGGAGATGGGTTGAAATGGAGCAGGAAGACGAATTCCAATTTTAATATTCTACTTTTTGACCAGCTTATCAGTGAACAGTTTGAGATATGTTCTGTTCATGCAGGACAAAGATAATCTATCATTAGCATTGAAGTGAGCTGCTTATGAGAAGTCTTCGCACATCTTTGGCTTAATGTCCTTTTTTTTTTTTTTTTATATATTACACTCCTTGCAGCATACGATCACAGTACCTGCAGAAACCAATGGCAATATGCTGAGCATCAGCAATCCGCTCAAGATTAGAAGAATGTGTAGGTTGTGAATACAAATGTTCAAGTATCCAGCTTTTAGTGAAAACATCTCCTTCCTTTAAAGCAAAGTTAAGGCGTAAAGAATACAGCAAACAATATTTGATCCAATATTTTAGGAAATGTAGAGCAGTTCAGTCTGGCCTCTGTTTTTGCTGATGAAAAAAAGAGAAAAGTTCATGCTGTTTTCAATATGGATGTTGACACATTCAAACAAAAGTGTTGGGGACTTTGACATCAGCTATCAGCACCCACTGCTGAGATCTGCTGTTTCCTGTGTATGGAGTAAAAATATGTTTTCACAGTGTCACTTTTGATATGATCTCCTAATTCACTTATGGATTGTTAAATTGGAAAATGGATGTATCCTTTTTGCCAGAAATGTAATTACTCTTTTGAAACGCCATTGCTTTTTTAGTTTTGAGAAATGCATTCAAAGACAACTGACATTATGGAAAGGAAAGAATTATGTTTCCAAGTATGTAAGACATATGTGGTGTAATAATATTACATGTACTAAGTTCGCATGCAAAAAAAGAAAAAGGTGAAAAACTGACCCATCATAATAATTTATACACAGATGGCACTTACTTACTATGTAAGCAAATAAAAGTTAGCAAGCATAATTTTATCTTAATGTTTTCTAATATGTCTGATAGATATTGTGGAATGTGAAAAAAGTTTCCAAAAAAAACTGAGGTCCTCATTTTCTGCCTCTATCCAAAATTGTCTACAAGTAAAGCTATGGCCTTCAAAGAAAAAAAAAAAAACATTGACAAGGTGGTAGTAGCGAAATACCTAATAAGAACATATATCATGTATCTAAAATCAGTCACTAGATCTCCATTATTTACAGCATCTATCACAACCACTATCCAATCTAGATCTAGATCTAAAGAGATGTACCTCAGCTTGATCTAGCTCTGGGTACCTATCCAAATGGATCAAATAATATAAATATTTATATATATATAACATTTATTGACATATTTGTACTAAACACGATCAGTGGTTCAGATCATGCCTAACAGCAATTCATGGGTAGATTGAAAACGATTAAATAAGTGCAGTTTCAAGAAGAGTAAAAATATTAAATACAGATTACAAATTGATGACTGATCTTTTGCAATATATTATAAGTTAATAAAAATAAAAACAACGATTCGAATTTAGAATTTAGGCCGATTAGACAAAACAATCTATAGATCTAGATCTGAGCTCTAGTTTCTAGCATTTAGATTTGTAGGCCTTATCAAAAGATAATTTATCTATATGAATTCAGATAAAAAAATTTGACTTGGGTTATTGCTGTTAGGATCAATTCTGATCCATTAATCGCGCAAAATCAACAGAACGCACCTAATAGAAAACATTTATACAGACAAACGGGACTCCTTAACCAGTGTGGCCCTGACTATTTTTTTTACATGGCAAACATATTGCAATCGGATCATTACACTCTAGTCTTTAGTACTCCATCAATTTAAAGAAAAAAAATCAGGAGTCCAAAATAAAATGTATTGAAGAAAATTAAGTTCAGTTTGATTCAATTACAAAATTAGATCTAGAATCTACATCTAGTTTTTTTTTTTTCCCTCTACTATCGTATCCAATATGGCTGTCATGGAAACAAAAGACAAGGGTAATACCGCAGAGTGCTGTCCCAGTTCTACGTTGACAGTGCAGCCATGGTGGATACAATAACCTGACCAGATTTTCACTGCATATAAAATGAAGACACTGATCTCATCAAATTGTTATAATCTTGCAAAATTCTAAGGGCAAATTCTTCAGTAGAGGCATTTCCGAACAAAATATTGAGCTTGTTTTGGCTATTTTTAATAACGACCAGGCCATTTGTAGCGTGATTTGCTTACATCCAACCGGGACTGCAATACTGCCGTATTACCCTGGGTAAGCAGTCCCTAGACATGCCCGAGAGAGAGAGAGAGAGAGAGAGAGAGAGAGAGAGAGAGAGAGAGAGAGAGAGAGAGAGAGAGAGAGAGAGAGAGAGAGAGAGAGAGAGTGATGAAGACAGGTAGACACCGATAATTAATTTAGATATACCTTTTGTTTACAGCTTAGTTCAGAACAACGCAAAATGTGATGGAAGGGATGGAGGCTTACAAGAAAAGTGGGAACATAAGGCTAAAGTAATCTCTGAAACCAGCTACATCTAAATTTCTAGATTTGGAACCTTTCTACAAATCTAGACCTAGATCTAGTTCTAATGTTAATATTATTTTGAAACAAACACCTAGATCTTGATCCCGATCCAGATCTAATCTATTATTGATCTAAGTATAACTCATTAACTGTAATTCTAATAAAGGTTGACGAAGACGTAAAATGTTGTTTGTTTACTTTTTGGTACATGTATATTTTTCCCTTGTTTACTGAAAAGTTACTAAAATGCGTGGAACTGTTTTTAGGTCTCTCATAGTTCTGATATTAAAACTGACGGTGCAGAAGATCTTTGGGGTGCTTTAAATAAAACGTGTTGATATGTGGATACAAAAGACACTTGAGGCAACAGAAATGTGGTTCCTACAGAGAATGCTGCAAATCTCATGGGTGAGCAAAGAAATCAAACGAAACAGTGTTACAAGAAGCTGATACAACAAGATCACTCAAGTAAACGCCAGGTAACTTTTTTCAGCCGCGTAATGAGAGGAGAGGAACTGGAACAACTTATCAAAATTGGAATGATCGTCAGAAAAAGCAGCCGGAAAAAACAGTGAAATGGTTATATATATATATATAACAAAATAATTAATTCATTAATTTCAAAATAAATAAATAAAAATTAAATATAAAATCTAAAAACTATAAACTGATGTTTTCGTTGACTGCAGAGGTGGATTAGCAGTAGCTGATTTACAAATCAATAATACTACAATAAGAACAACAGCAACATTGTGAACAGAACAGCTGCAGTTGAATTGCTGTACTTTTAGAGCTGATTATTACCCGAATACTCGTATTACCGGCAAAAAAATTATCATCTAGCGGACATAAATTATGATAAAGACCTATAATAAAATTGCTTCCTTTGTCCATAACTACACAACAAGACGAATG
Source organism: Elysia crispata (assembly GCA_033675545.1). Taxonomy (NCBI): domain Eukaryota; kingdom Metazoa; phylum Mollusca; class Gastropoda; family Plakobranchidae; genus Elysia; species Elysia crispata. The sequence goes on along the minus strand of JAWDGP010005428.1, from coordinate 98,323 downwards.
AGAATTATTACAAAAATTAAGGCCATTTAAATTTAAATGGCCTTAATTTTTTCCACAACGCAGCGGTACTGTTAAGAGAAAGTAAAGACGTCAACAAATCTCGGTGCACTTATGCCGATGTAGTAAATTCATCAAGGAGGCGATTGTTATTGTGGAAACTATGAAGAGCAAAACTTATCGCGGCCTGTATTCAATATATATCTATTTCATTAGAAATATATTTCATGCATCTTGTTTTAGCTAGTAAGAATGTCAGAGAGAAACAGGTCAAAGGCATAAGATTAAATAAATTAGCTAGGCTTCTCTTGGTACTCTGCAACGCTGCCCTGGTGATTCTATTTTTAGTCAATCCTTTCACTAATGCGGTGGCAATCCCACGAGGAAATCAGATGGAGCGAGGAAGTGGAGCGTGTTTACAAATAATGGATCCAGATGTTATTCCTCTTTACAAGGCGGTGAATGAATGTAAAATAGGCTCTGAGAGCTCCCAAACGGACAATAAAACACGATTGGATGGAAATGATCATGCTTTCGCAAATTTATTTGATTTTGGCCCCAAATTCATTAGAATGCGGTTGACAGATGGCGTCAGAGAACTTCAAACTGTGATAAGAGACAAGTAAGAAACCACAGACCAGACAGGGCTAAAATCTAGATCTAGATTCATCTAGATTTTATATGTAGATGGTATATATCATTGTATTTGTCGTGTAGATTTTGAAGAAGGACTTCCGAATGGGTAAGGTATCTAATGAGCTGAGAACATGTGATTCAAATTTTCAACAGAACAATGCTATCTAGAGATCTAGATCTAGATCTCGAATTTTTTAATGCCTCAAGTAAGCTGTAAGTGTAAATCATTGTCTAACAATGAAATACAAATAAGAAAGACGCTCAGGCATCGTTTGTCAACCCTATACCGTATATCTTAATGTATAAAACCATTGTACCCAATAGGAAGTGCTGTAGATCTTGACCGACTTTGAGAATTTGACTCAAACTACGTACAACTAAAATTCTTCAACTGGATATAGGCCTACTATAGAAGTTAGAATTAATCAACTATAGACAGCTTTTTAAAGCTCTAGTCTCTCTGGAGATCATTTAATCTGAAAGAATCTTTGAATTTCTCACCACCGTTAGAAATGTCAGGAGATAACCTGTGGAACTTGCTGTATGTTTGTATCTTATTCTTAACTACATTTAGGCCCGATATTATAATGTATCCAGTGTTTGTGGTGCGTCTTCTCTCAACTATTCAATTTTAACAAAGCTAGCCGTATGTTTTTGTTGGAGCATTTCAGAGTTTTTTATATTTGCTTCTTCAAATCAAATGAAGGATGCAACACAACAGTGAAGGCCTGGGCGCATATTTGCACTTTAAAAAAGATCTAGTCAATTCACTTATGTAATGTCATTCTGTTGGTGGCCATTCAGGTAAACGAGACAATCTGCCTTGAAAAAGCTAGGGTTGGTTGGGTTGTTTTGTTTCTGGGAGAGTTCGTTTTAGGTACGGACTAATTTACACACCAAAGAGGGCTTCGTTTGATCGGTACCATAGAAAAAGATTGGGCTTGGTTTTTGCTTCACGGGTTACACAAAGAAGAAAAATTAATTTATTTCAGCTCTGTTTCTTATCTAACTTATTCCTTTTTCCTTTATGTAAAAAACCGTTCGTACCTAAAAGGTACTCTTTCCTGTTTCTGTTTTAGTGGGCACGCACTCTTAGCTGTAAAATCATGTTTCTGCTGTCTGTAGCAGCTCTCACCAGCAGCACCAACGTTAGTGATCTGCTGTCAAACTGCTCTCAGTACCAGCAGCACCAATCTGAATTAGTGTCCCGCTGTCAAACTGCTCTCAGTACATGAAGCACAGTGAATTAGTCTCCTCTTGTCAAACTGCTTTCAGTACCAGTAGCACCGTGAATCAATTTCCTGCTGTCAAACTGCTCTCAGTACCAGCAGCACCATGAATTAGTTTCCTGCTGTAAAACTGCTCTCAGTACCAATTAAATTGAATGTCGCAGTGGAGCTTTGTGAATAGTTGTGAAGCACCTTTAAAAAAACAAAAATAGGCAGAGTGCAGCTCCAAAATGTGCTACAAAACAAAACACGTGAGCTTTCGGCTTTACACCTTCATCAGATAGAGAAACAAGAACAGAAAAACTCACAAGTTTATTCACATATAATATAAATTTGAAATACAAACTATAAAAATAAAATTTAGAAAAATTTATATATGAAAAACGTTATATTTATATAGGAAGATCCACCAAAAAAAAAAATAAAAGTAAATAATGTGTAAGTATACATTGAAAAAAATTTATAACGAATACGTAAAGTGTCATAGAAAAAAAAAACCTATCCATTATATAGGGGTTAAAAAAACATTATTTAAAAAATGTTATATTACAAATTGACTAAACAAGCATCTATAAAATAATGAAGAAATTAAATAAATAAATAAAACTCCAAAAAGATAGTGTTCTGAAGAGATAAGAATTTAATGCAAATATTCTTGAAAGATAAGACAGTGGCAGTGGTTTCCTAAAAAAGATCTACTGTGATAACTGATATATATGCAGAAGCGACTGGGGCTGTTCTTGGTGTGTGAGTTTTGTATGAATTAAAACGGGCATGTGGGCGCTTCGAACACATTTACTTAACAAAACTTTATATAATTTTGATTCATGGTTTTCGTTCTTTCAGATGAATATTGAAAAGCTATAATGTAATGTTTACTTTTTAATTAATTAACAATTAAATCTTATAGGAGCAGATTACAAGTAAAATTATAGATAAAAACATGGACTATGAAAACACAGTAACCACACTCACAAATAAGATGAGTGAAATATCAAAGTAATACCAGGTTTCAAATAAGATTTGTAAACAGTTGTAAGTTGAACTATGAGCAGTTTTGAAGATATTGTGAGGTAAGTAAAGAGGAGGAATGTTCTTTTTTCTTACTTAAAATTTAACAGACTTGTGCACTGGCTTCTGCACAGCGATTAATTTATCAGGTCGTAGTTGGGCCTGACCCTGACAGTGGTTGATAACATTACATGCGCTCAGCCCGGTATAATAAGGTTTGAGTCTCCTAAGTTCAAAAAAGCTTTTGGGCCTTTCCCCCCATTGTTCATAACTAAAATGCACTTTCAGGGCAAAATTCTATGCTGTGGGTAGTTTCCTGACTGTCAAACTGCTTTCAGTACCAACAGCACCATCATTAGTTTCCTGACTGTCAAACTGCTCTCACAGTCTCAGTACCAGCAGCACTATCATTATTTTCCTGGCTGTCAAACTGCTCTCACAGTCTCAGTACCAGCAGCACTATCATTATTTTCCTGGCTGTCAAACTGCTCTCACAGTCTCAGAACCAGCAGCACTATCATCATTATTTTCCTGGCTGTCAAACTGCTCTCACAGTCTCAGTACCAGCAGTACCATCATTAGTTTCCTGACTGTCAAACTGCTCTCACAGTCTCAGTACCAGCAGCACTATCATTATTTTCCTGGCTGTCAAACTGCTCTCACAGTCTCAGTACCAGCAGCACTATCATTAGTTTCCTGGCTGTCAAAGTGCTCTCAGTACCAGCACCATCGTGAATTAGTTTCCTGCTGTCAAGTATGCCTATTCTTATCACCAGAACCATCATTTTTCTGCTCTCCATAAGTAGCAAATTCATCTCCAGTTTACAGCCTTATATTTACCTACCTCACCAACAGCATCAGTTGTATGAAATTCTATACATGTATTATTTATCCAGGGATGGAATTTAGGTTGGTTGTTATGAAAAGCTGGTGTTCATGGTTTTAACATCAACTCAATAACCTAATAGTTTTCTTGAGCTACTTCAAATCTTTTTCATGTTTTCAATATATTATTGGCTTTATTCAGAAAATAATGCTGTTCAGATAGATTTCATGTACTCAAAAAAAAAACAACAAAAAAACTACAAATCGGACGAAAACTGGTCATTTGTTGATTTCCAAAATGCTTAGGTGTTTAGATTTAAAAAAATCAGCAGCACTCCATTGGGTGATTGAGGGGAGAGAGCTGAAACCCTAGAACATATAAAGGCATACCCACCCCTCAATAGTTAAACTCATTATTGTAAATGATTATTCAAGAAACTTATGAGGCCCACGGAAACAGTGCTGGAGGCCAGCCACCTTCATGGGAAAGCTGAATAAAGAAACTTCGAGAAATTTTTAGTTGTGTCCTTGAAAAGGCCTGAAATTTATTTTTGACAAGGTGTGGCAACCCTAAACATATTTCACCCAAAGGTTCACAAGAATATCTTTCAAATGAATTCATAGAAAATATTGAAAGTCCTAGATTTCACACTTAGTTAGCATATTTGTTTTTGTGATTAATTTTATTTTTTTTGTAAGTTGTTTTGTCATCCAATGTAATGCAGTTTTTCTGGAATCCATGCCAAATCGGTGCTTTGCATTTCTTATGAAAGTAATAAGAGTTAAGTGTCATCAATGACATTCTCAAATATAAGTTGCTATAGGGATGCATTTAAGATATAAATGGGTCACACGAAGAATGTTGTTTCAGGTAACAGCACAGCATGAACAGGATGTAGTTTCATTTATGCCTTCATTCATGCCATGGTGGAGCTTTCTATGGTAAAGATGACCTCATAAGAGCTGAGAAAGTTCTATTTCTTTTTATATATATATATATATACATTAAGAGTGAAAGTCAGAAACTGATACCATATTCAAACCAATAACCGTTCATTAGGCATTAGTCACAACATGTATGTTTCTATAAATTTTTAATTTTTTATTTCAGAGCAACCCCTAGAAACGATTTTATCTTCTATGCTGATCGACTGGTAAGAAGGCTGGATTGCTATTGACATAACAACTAAAATTACCTCCACAAAAAAATTGTTTATTTCTAAAACCGTAACTTACAGTGATTACGAACAAAATGTGCAAAAACAACATATTACACACCTATAGATTCAACATAAAGGCCCACTTGAAACAGCTAAATGAGGTTTTATAATGTCTATTGTTCTGAATTGAATAACATAGTTTATGTTTGTCATGGATGATTTCTTTCTTTTTTATCAAAGTTAGAAAATTTTGTTTTACGGATTTCACCACTTTCAGGAAAGTTCTCTGAAAGTGATGAAGATAGCTTTTCTACCTTCTTTTGTTGCTTGCTGAAATAATACAGTCTCAATGAAGATGTCACCTTGTTTCCTTATTATGTTTTAATCTTTTCCTGATACATAGGATAGACAGAAAGTTTGCCGTCTTTTGAAGCTTTGGGCTTTATGGGTAGACAACATACTTTATGTAAGAATTGGCCTCTGTAACCAGAAATCTTGCATTTATTTATCAACATATTTTTTAACAATCATTTTTTTTGTGGTATTTTTTTTCCTTTGGACCTTTCATTTTTGAAAATCTCTCAGACACATTATCAGACAATGTAAATGAATGTTTTCCATGGCTTCTTAAAGTGTCTAGCAAAAGAACAAAGGGTCCTTCATCTTCACAACCTGGATTACTTTTTGAAAGTCATATCTTGAATATTTTTTGTGAATCTTCTTGATATCTTATCTATTTATAACACTAAATAGATCCTTAATATAATATATTGATAAGATTCAGTCTGGTTCTTTTGAAGTCTAGGATAGAAAAAAATAAACTTTTCAAGAATATCAGGATACCCAAAAGAAAGAAAGAAAAAAATTAAAAATTCATGTAAATCTTTCATGTTGCAAAGGGAAAGGACAAATTCTAATTTTCAAGTTACGTAACATGATTTGAAAAGCTGAGAAATTTGGGCCCTTTGAAGAATGGCATAGGCCCTATAAAGTGTTTAATTGGCATCAAGATCAATATTTTAAAACTTGTTTGTTAATGGTGGCTCCTGTCACTTAAGATAAAGAGAAGCCCACAAAATAGCTATTGGGGCTGTTAATTTTTTTTTTCTTCTTATAGACAGGTAATGCCATATGTCAGAATAAAAATTAGGCCTATTGTGCGCCTCACCATTGGGCTAGATCTAATCAGTGATTGATCAGCCTTCCTCTTGCAGTTCATAGGAATTTAGAGACTTTGATTAAGTTCTAAGCAATATTTTTTTTATACATAACTTAAAGAGAGAAAAAAAATTGGTAAAATTTATCATCTGTGACCTAACACTAGCAGAGAATTTGATTTTTCTGTAAGCTTTATTTTCTATGATTGTCTTTTTTATTTAGAATTAATTTGTAAAAGAGAATTTCCCAGAACATATATATATATTTTTTTAAACACATTCTTTAAGGTGACTAAGAGTGAGCATGCACCAAGCTTGTAAGTTTCAGTATGATGAAATCGTGAATGTTAATTCTGTGAGATAAGAACAACAAAACACATGCTTAAAGTTGACAAAATAATAAAAATGATCAAATTTAAAAGCTATCTTTATTTTAATTTATTTTATTTAATTTACAAGAGTTGGTAATTCAGTGTGAAATATAAAGAAGTTTTTAGTCTAACGTTTTCCACTTGTTTGTTTTTCTCAAGTTATATTTCCTTGCAGAAAGTAGCAGTTTCATGTCTTATACAAAGCTGAGGTAAATCCAGTGACCATTATCATCTTAAAGTTTGAAAGGAATAGAATTGTTGTATCTCCATAGCAATACTCAAAACTGTGTGCCAAGCAATTTTTCAAAATTTTGGAGATACAACAGTTTTGCTTTTTTAATTTATTTGCATTTAGTACCGATTAGATGAGCAAGCAGATAGTGGTTTTGAATGGGATGTTGGGGTAGATTCTCATTAATCTCATTTAAAAAGAGTGCAGTTCAATCTGTTCAATTCAAAGTCTTTGGGATAAAAATAATTTCAATTTCAAAAGACCCAAAATCAATTTTAGCATGATACAAATTAATAGACTGTCATAGAGTGAAAAAAAGAATATTTAAAATCTTTTATGTTGCACAATTGCCCATATTCTAGGATTTCTTCGCACGAGTCGACCATGAATGCATGGGATAGAGCAATGACAAGCAACATACACTGGTCAATAAAAATTAGGCCTGTCCTAATCTCATTTTTGGGCTAGCTCTAACCAGCAGTAATCGATTCAGTCATTGCGTGTGCTCACTGTTTACTCTTTCTTCCAACACACAGGAATGATCCACATTGATTGGGTTCTACTACACTCTACCTTCTCTCCTTATCTCTACTGGATATAGACTCTTGTGTATAATAATACAATTATTAGATATGTGGAGCATACACACATGGGCAATGCTCACTGTTTAGAGCACAATTTAGCTTCTTCTGTTGTCAGGATCAGTGCTTTTCAGTTTTGAAAAAAAAAAAAAAAAGAAATTGGTGACATTGGAATATATTCATATCTATACACCAGATTTGGATCCAACCGGAATTTTTTTTTTTTTTTATAACCTAGAGAAGTAATTTCAGTACAAAAATACTTAATTAATGTAAACTTGAAATTACTGTGCACTTTTAGTTTTCTTCATTGAGTTCCTAATTAAAACCCTCAGGCAATTTATGTCCTTGAATATGGGTTTGTCTGGAAAAGAGGATTTGCATGTCATATCTGCAAATAACACAGAGCAAAATTTTAGTGAAATAGTGTGATTTTAAAAATGCTGAATATACATGAAAAAGAAAGCTGTTTCGCTATCAGCTACAAAATAAGGCCACACAGAAAATGATTTTTTTTTATTATTCTTTTGGTGAAGAAAAATCCTTGCTATCATTGAGAGAGCCTTTGGGGTGTAACATGATTTACATGTATTGCTCTAATTTGAAAATTCATGACTCTCCGCAAATAAATTTTAAAAGATAATTTTGCAGTTTGAGTGAACAATAGAGAGGAGATAGTGATGTTGAATTCTGTTAGATTTCAAGACTAAAATGACAGGAACTATACCACCACATTACTTAAGCATTGGAAATTGTTATTTGTGGTCTAGTTTTAACAGCAAAGTTGCCAATAGGTCTATGCTAAATAATTCTCTTTTGTTTTAAATCATTTCCTGAAAAAAAATGTTTATAATTTCAGATTCGGCTGGTTGTTGAAGAGGGTCTGAATAAATTACCTTACCGCAAATGTGATGTGGTAACCCCCACAGGTTTGTCTAATATACATGTACTTCTGAATATAGGCCTTTTTGTTTCCTTTTTTCATTGGTATCTGCCTTTGAGATTACTTACTTTTCAGATTAGAATTTTGAGATAATAATGAGGCTAAAAATTCATGTCTTTAAAAAAACATTGTTTGTCTATTATCAAGCAATCTTATCTTTTAAGTGAAGTTGCAAGGTTAGCCTCAAGTAGCCTCAAGAGCTATATTATTCTGTAGATTGACAAGCCCCCAATTGACTCACTGACGAAGTTATGACCAGGTTGTTTTGGTTTTTTTTTTTTCTTATTGGCATCATTTGTTGCAAAATAGAATTTGGATTATTATCGGTCTGACAGTCGAACTAGTTTCAGCCAGAGATGGTTAAATGAATCAATGAGTGTATAGATAGCTCACCTCCTCTTGCAGTTGCAGTCTAGAATGTATTCATTTATGAGTCCTACAGGACCTTCTTGCTCTTGTGTGTCAAGTAGGCAGGCAAAACAAACAAACATGTAGGGGAAGCTTTTGTCACTCAGAGCGGCACATTGCCTTCTCTGTAACTAAGAGTAATGCTTTTTATGTCTTAGAAAATATTGCTGCCTTTAAATCAAATGTACTTTTTTGTCAGACTTCTCAAACTCCAGCGTAACGAACAAATTTTGCATATCTCAGATAGGCAAATATTCAGTAAAATTTAAATAACTCGACTTAGCAATTTTCAAGATTAAAATTACAGGCAGTATTTGAATTTGACCGTATTTTATCTAGTGCACCATTTGTCACTTTAGGTCGTGTTGATCAACTTTACCGCAGTTCTTCATTCTAAGACAGTTTTCAACTTTAGATAGACTGCACATAAAGAAGCCATGCACTAAACTGTGTAGGACACAATTTTATAAAAGATATGTTATTTGGTAGCTGCATTAAGAATTTTTAGTTGGTAGTAAGAAGATCCTGCAATAAATTAAATGTTATGGTAGTCCTTGTAATTCAATGCTTATGAGCACATTATGTTGGCTGACAGATCAGAATTATGAAGCTCACTGTCTGTCACAGTCATGCTAAAAGTCTACTCTGCAGAGTCAAATGTCAGCTTGGGTTCTATTCATCTAAAATCCTTAAAATTTTTGTTACATTATGATTAATGCTGTGATAATTTGCAACCTAAAATGCCTTTGTAGGGCTAATCAAGTTGTCTTCGGATTACTTGGAGGTTTTAGTTTCTACAATGTACAAATTTAGAAGAACCAGCAAGTACTTTTATTGTGCTTCCAATCTAACTGTCTTCAGGTCACTTAAAGGTTTGTCATTTCCACAAATTACAAAATTACAACTAACAGCTGAGTGCTTTTCAATCTAGGTGTCTTCAGGGTTTGGTCATCTGTGAAAACTTATAACTGATTAAAAAAAAAAAAAAACCCAATCAACTGTGTCAGTCTCTAAAGTCACTGGCTTTTGAAAAATATTTTATAATATCCTTTGACTAACAATTACTTATATTTGCTGTCAATTAAGATCAACTTTTTCCCATAACTTATATGGCTCTGGGCTCTTCGTGTTGGCATGAGGTATATTATTACATGACATGGGCAGAGTTTAAAGATGGTATTTGTATTCAAGTTTATCAAAAGATATACTTGTATCTTTAAGGAAAGTTGACATATGGTTTCACATATAATCAGAAGATGATCAGCCTATTTATTGAATTTGAGCCATATAGGGCCACAGAGATTTTGAGGCATTAAATTTCAGATGTAGATATCAATTGTAGGCCAAAACTTTATTTCAGTGGACATTTTTTTAGATACTTGTTTTTTCAGCTGAAAAGTAAGAAAATAAGGTAATCAATGTTTTGTGCAGTGACCACTAAACAATTATGGGGACAGAAAAGTACTTTTTGATTTGAACATATGATTCACGTGTGTAATTGGTGGAGAAAAATAATTTTGGACTGTACACTTATTGTGGTTTTAATTTTTTGAATTTTAGTTCTAAAGTATTTCTTGTATATGAGGATGAAAAATTTTCAACTAATATTTGCAATTCACTGTCATATCACAGTTTATCTCACAAAATCTTTAACTCATTTCCTACTAACGCAGTTACCCACAGGTAAGTTGGAAAACTGGACCATTGGCACGGCCTGTTAGCGTCTGGACTGGGCATGTGGCAGAACAGATTATCTGTTTATTGTAGTTTACAACAAAAGTCTTTTGTTGTTACATTTATTGTTACAAACATGACAACTTTAATATTTAAATATGTTTCATGGTTCTAAGTGTTTATGAAAGGATCAGTTATAGACATGGGATTGGAGAAAAATAAGTTTTCCAAGAGAAGTTGATTATTTCAGTTTACAATAATTAGCAATTCCTTTGATGAAAGCTTGGATTTACACTGAAAGTAAACACATACATGATTAATTTAGTGTGTGTGTGCGTGTGTGACAGGGAGGAGGTGGCGGGGATGAGAACTAATTGGGAAAATATTTATAACTCATTCAAACCTTTGAATCTAGTTCTGTCTTCCATATAAGCTAAAATGCAAGTCTTTTGTTCAAAGAAACTACATGTATGTAACTTTTGTACATGTACAACTAAATATGTACAATGTAGTTATCTTATAAATAAGTACAGAGAGTGCGTTGGGGTGATAAGTGAGACAATAGAGAAGAAAGAAGACAATCAGACCAAACAGCAAGATCTGTCCTCAATGCTTATTAGGTGCTTTCATAATCAATGTCTCAAACAACTTATGAGACATCAAGTACAGACTCGTTAAACAATCTGAATGCCAGCCTATACTTTCCTGCCATTGGACACATGGTGACAGCTGACAGCATATCAAAATTAACAAAGGCAAAGGCTTGATACCCTACATACACACCACGCTCCTAACTTATGCTTTTCTTGACACCTCAGTAAACTCCTCCCTTTCTCACTCCGCTTTGCAGTAGTGAGAGGCTGTGATGTGATTGACCGCTAACAAGATTCATTTGGTCTAATCTATCACAAAAATTAGCCAATCATGTTACATTGTATCAAACATAACTACCAGTGCTTGCTGCAATCCACATGGTTGGTGGATGTGTGCGGGCAGTAGTCATTCCAAGTCTTTGTCAGGACTCTATTGGGGGTAGATGATGGGGGTGGGGTGGGGGCAAGTAAGGGGGAGGGGAAAGGCCATGTAAAGTCACCGCTGTATAGTTCTTTTATTTGCTCTTCGGTCATTGTAACAACCACATGCGATGGAAGCAGGTTCCCTATGTATCAGTAACTTCAACTGCCCATTGCGTAACATTGTTCCGACAGACGTGCTCAAATTTTTATTTGTTCTTTATACCTCAGGGGCTCTTGATCGTCTCCCAGTAGTTAAATCAGGGAGAAATTGTCACCTTTTAGTTGATATACTTAGAAAAGATACAAAGTCTGCAGAGAGATGGGGTGTTTACAATATAATGACGTTTCAAACAGACCCACCAATAAACTACTGATAATAATGGCCCTATAGGACCCGGCTCGGAGCCTCAGCCCTTACATTTGATGGCATCGCGGCGTCCAGGTTATCGCCAGGTCAAAGCTTAAATATAATGGGTGCGCACTATTAGGGTTAAGAAGATTTTGTGAAAGACATAAATGCTGCATTTTGTGAGTAAAAGGACTTTTCAATCTTTTTTTCCACCAGGCCAAGTGTATGAAGGTCTTCGCTACGAAAAAGGAAACTGTGGGGTCAGCATTGTTAGGAGTGGTAAGTAAACTGCAAAATAAAGATTGATGCAGATCTGCTGGGCAATATTGTTCATCTGTATCACATTAGCTTCTGAAATTCCTAGAGAGTTAGTGTTGCTGGAAAAGTTTTAGAGGAAGATAACTTTTTGTTTAATGTGCTTGATCTTACCTTTTCTTGATAGTACATGCATCATGTTATTGTAAATTTATGTTTCCTATAAAGTAGAAACAAATAAGAGGGATGGGTTAGACTTTGATGATAAAGATAGATAAACAGTATTGAACAGCAAGATTTTTTAAATGTATTGTGGCTGAACAAGTTTTGTTTTCATTTTGAAGGAGAGGCCATGGAGCAGGGCCTGCGTGACTGTTGCAGATCTATCCGCATTGGAAAGATTCTCATTCAGAGTGACGATGACACACATGATGCACGAGTGGTCTACGCAAACCTGCCTAAAGATATAAATCAGCGAAAAGTGTTGCTCATGTATCCTATTATGTGTAAGACATTTTACTTTTTTAAGAGGGAAAAAATTAGTCAGGATTTCCTAATAGGTTTCAGCAGCTCTTTTGTGTTTTGATTTGTTGTATTCATGCCTCACTCAGTAGAGTTATTAAGAGGATGCAATGAAAATGAACAATATGTGTAGATTTTCAGAGGGACTGGAATATCAGAACAGATTAGTGCCCTACATGAATCGAGTAAATTGGTTTGAAAAAGACAATTCACAGGATAAGGAAAAAGGGGAAAGTTAAAATCTTTTGAATAAAACTGGATTAATGTAAGGAATATGATTTCACAGAGCTATGCTACCTAGTTGAAAGTCATGAGCTCTACTCTAAGTTGTTGAAGTATCGAGCTATAGCTTCTGCAAGAATGCACATTGGTGTTCAGTTTGAAGTAAAAAAAGAAAAAAATAAAGTGATTAAATGAGAAAACATTCACAACAAAAATATTTAGTTGTGCTTAGCTTTTCAAAATGCTTTAAACTCGCAACTTCCATCAAAGAGGCATAACTGTTTGTGAAATGGTATTCCCTATAAAGGGCATGTTTGCTTTTTCACATGATTGTTTTTTTTGTTTTGTTTTTTTAGTTCCAAGAAGAAATTGGAGGAACAAATTGATAAGAATTATTAAATCTTTTTTTTTTTCAGGCACAGGAAACACAGTGGCTAAAGCTTTGGAAATTTTAGAAATGAACAATGTGAAAGAAGAAAACATTATCTTGCTGAATCTCTTTTGCACACCACAATGTAAGTATATAAATTGTTGATATTTGCAATTTTTGTTGCCTACTATGCTTTTCCTGCTCTTCACCAAAAGCACTAAATAAAAATTAAAATACGTCTGAAATTCAACATGAGGTGTTGTCCTTGTAACCTCAAAATTAAAGCTTTTTTTGGGAAGATCACAATGACAACTGCAAATGCAGAATACTTTTGTTTACTGATTTGTATTCTTCGTTAATAAAAAAAAAAAATAACAGGAATTAAAATCTTTGATTCTGTGAAATAAACTAGTACACCAACAAGTAGAGCTGGTACTTGGCTTCAATACATAATAGAAATATCATTCATCAGCTACCAGGATGAATTTAGGAATAAAACAGGCTAACACAGAGCGCTGATGGGCTGAAAGGAAATGTTTCGCTAATAAACTTACTATTTATAGAGAAATTTTGACAAATGTAAAGTAATAATAGAGAAGATATGAAACATTGCTTAAGGAAATCAGAAAAAATAAAATGACGGCAAAGAGAAGTGGATCAATGACAAGTGCATAAACAGCAAACTGTACAACGGTATTGAATGAATAAAACATTAAAATTTCTGGAAAGAAAATGTTTTCTTCCCCAGGATGTCTGAGGTAAAAATACGGTGTCATGGAAAAAAAGAAAAATCCTGCTCATATGGGCAAAGCACATAAGTGAATTTTTTGAAGACCACAGAAAGGATTACAATGTAATAAGTGCAATTTTGCTGGTCCACCTATCATGAAAGATGATTTGCGGGCAACAATAAGAAGTATGAAATTAGGCAAAGCATGGAAGTCAGCCATTTGAAGAAAAAAATAAAGCATGGTATCTGACAAGGATCTGTGCTTTCCCCAGACCTTTTTTTCTCTCTACAGTGAAATTATTATGTGAAACCTGGAAGGATGTTCAGGAATTAAAGTAAGAGGGCACAATGTAAGCAACTTGAGATAGGCTGATGACACAGTATTAATTGTAGAAAATAATGAGGACTTGCGAAAATTATTAGACATTGTTGAAGAAGAAAGCAGCAAGAAAGTACTGGCATTGAGTGGCAAAAAGACAGAAGTAATAGTCATCAGTCAAAACAATGCGTGTCCTAAGATCAAAATAATTATCAACAGGAATAAACTAAAGCAAAGGGATCAATTCAAATGTTTGGGCACTTTAATATCAAGTGATGGACAGAACAACACTAGAATAGCACAAGCAAAAAAAAAGAGTTTTCAGAGAATGAAATCAATACTAATAAATGACCACATCTCGTTTCACACAAGAAGTGCCCAGGAGTGCTATATTGAACCTATTCTGATATATGGATATGAGGCCTGGACAATTTCAAAACAGGTACAAAAGAAACTGAAGGCAACAGAGATGTGGTTCCTTCTGAGAAAGCTCCGACTTTCATAGATTGCAGTGAAATCAAACAAAATGTTGTGAGAAGCCAATATAACAAGATTACTCATAAATAGATTAGGTAATCGCCAAACAACCTTTTTCGGTCATGTGATGAGAAGAAACTAGAAGTAGAAAATCTTATGACAACTGGAATGGTCAAAGGAAAAAAGCAGGAGGGGAAGACATCATGAAAAGATGTTGGATGGACTTACAAATTGGATAAAAGTAGAACGAGTGACAGATGCACTGAAAGCAACAAGAAGTAACTGAAGTCTAAAGTAAAGGCTCTTATAGTCTTAGCATAACATATGTACTACATAATAAAACAACTGAATGTGTTTCATCGAAAACCTTATCAAACATCACTGATTCTATGTATGGTAAAGGCCGAAGCACAAATATTCCAACATTCTCTGTTGGCAAAGGACTTATAAATTTAGAGCATTATTTCAAGATAAGATAGATCAAATCAGATCATCACTTGACGGCTGTAAAACAGATATATCACCAGAGCACGGACCATTTCTTGAGATTCCTTTGACACTTTTCAAATGGTGACAAAAAAGAAGTTGAAGAGTTGGTAGTTCCCACCTCTCCAAAATCATGTGATCTTGATCCAATGTCAATATCTTTAATGATGTGACATTTTGATAGTCTGCATAATGCTGTCACTCAAATCATTAATAACTCTTTAGCCTCAGGCACTGCCTTTCAATTATGCCATTTTATCAAACCACTGTTTAAAAAGCCAACTCTGTCCCTATGATTTGAAGAATAAAAGCCAGGATCTAAACTTTCATTAATAATAAAAAAAATCTTAGAGACTGTTGTATTAAAGCAAGTTTTAACGCATTTCACCAGCAACAGACTTTTCAATGCAACCAATCTGCATGTAATATCATGATGATACTGAATCGGCTTTGTTAAAATTATTCAATGGTATTTTAATTGCTGCAGATGAAGGAAAAGTTTCCTTTCTTGCTTTGTTAGATCTAAGAGCAGCTTTTGATTACAAAACTCTCTGAGACAAGTTTTTGCACTCTTCTAGTATCTCTGGTACCATCATGAAATGGTTTGGCTCATACCTTAGAAATCTAACACAGACTGTTGAATTAAATAGCATAAACATTTTATTATTCAGCTTTATTAATCAGTCTCACCATCTGTTTTCTCTGGGCTTGCCAAAAAAATTGAAATTTGTTTAAGTGAAGTACAGAACTGGATGGTCATAATTAAACTTCAGCTGAATAGTGTTTACCATTTGATGTCAGAAAGGAAGTGAAAGACAAGAATATAAAAGACTAATATTGGAAATCATGTGTTTTTATTAATAAAGATAGAAATCCGGTGCGTATTTAGATAATACGTTATTGGAGTCGCATGTTAGCCTGTGTATTTTGAATTAGTTAAAATGAGCACTATAACAAAATTTCTGAAAGAAACCTCCCAAAAAACCCTTTCATCAATTTTAATTCTTTCAAGGCTGGATTATTTATATTTGGACTTGCCTAACAGCAGTCTTGATAGGTTACAAAGACATCAAAATAGTGCGTCTAGGATGGAATGGAAAGCAGGACCATGTATCACTTCTTCTTAAATATCTATACTGGTTACCAATGAAATCCTACATTAAATATGGCTTTGATTGTCTGTTATAAAAGTCTTAGGAGCATTGTGCCTACATATTTTAAAATCTTATTCCCCCTTACCTACCATCAAGGTGCATTTGTTTGCGTGAAAAAAGATTTTTTGGATGAAAAAAGATCTAGAACTGAAAAGTATGGTGAAGGAGCTTTAAGCGTTTGGGTACCTAAGATCTGGAACAGCCTTTGAAGGACAAAAATTCAGAAGAAACTTTTTAAAAGCTACTGAAGAGCATTTGTTCACCGCCACCTTAGTTAAATTTAGACCATGTTCTTATATGTATAAATGCTTTTGTGATTGCATGTTTTGTAACAACGTAATTTTTCAATGTCATGTTCTTTATGAATAGGATTCCTAGTGGGCTAGAAATGATCTGTATTATTATTATTTATGAGCATAATATATACAATGATATCACACAATAGTTAAGGAGTTATCATCTAGCTGTCTAACTGTGGTTTAAAAAAATATAGTTTTACTTTTTTTTCTATGTTAATGGTTTTGTGATTTAGAATAATGTGATCAGTTGAAAGGCTTGGGCATTTAGAAGTGCTTATATTCTGTTTCTTATTTCAGCTGCAAACCAGCTGGTAACCAAGTTTCCTGGGATGACAATTTTAACAACAGAGGTTCATCCTGTGGCTCCCAGCCATTTTGGTCAAAAATATTTTGGTACAGATTGACAATCGGAAAATTTGGCCCTGAATGCTTTGAATGCTGAGGTTTTGCCCTCATATCTTTTTATACATTAATGTAAAAAACAAGCAGTTGAGACTACTTAATCAAACAGCAGTAGATGACCCAGATTTTGATTGCATAAATTTTAGTATAGAGTTCTCAAAGGATCTATACTGTAACTTATCTGTCTGGTCATGTATGCTGATTTAGAAATACTTCAAATTGTTAAAGGAAGAAGGTTATGAACTCTGAAAATCTGAAAAAGTTTTTGTTTTATTATTATTTTGTTTTTGTGTGTATCAGTTTTCATAATTGTAAAGGTTGGTTCATGATTGAGAAAAAAAATAGTTTTAAATATGTAATAATTTGTGACATCCACTGATTACAGACTAAAAAAAAAAAAAATCATCAATGCGTCTTACTTTGTATGAAACCAAGTTGCCTGTGACCCATTCTTTGAATATTGTTGTGACAAAGAATTTTAATGTAAATACTGACGTATTCCAATTTGCCATATGCACATATACTGTCTATTGAAGTTGTAAAATATTTTTTCATATAGTTTTGCTTTATTAGATGAGTTTGGGAATAAAACAACTAAAGGAATGTGGTGATGGGCCTTTCATTAGGTTTGAAAATTTCCGTCTGAAGGAAAAAAACATAAATCTTTTTGCAGTTAGTCTTAAGATGTTTACTTCCTCACATTCATTGATTTTTATATATTGTCCATCATTAAGAGATTTTTTTTTAATTAAAAAAAAAGGATACATTTACTATTCTACAAAAATATTTAAATCTCGTTTAGATTTTTGTTGAACTGGGATTGCATTCAGATTTTTTCTACACAGATTTATTTCTAGGTCTTTAAAGATATATTACCTTATATTATGTTGAAATTTAAATATATCTTTATAGACAGATTTTTTTTTTTGGTTTTAATAAAAAAGAATGGCAGAACACTGGTTTTCCTTGAGGGAAGGAAGGGAGTTTGGCTTTGGAATCGGATGATCTCAATGTTCTCCTTTTTCACCTCATCGAGTTAAAATAGGTTTATATATTCAGGCATTTGCAGACTTTGAAGATTACTTTTACCTGGTCCAATATGTTAGGTTATTTTTTTTTTTTAATAAGTTCTGAAACAGCTACTCATAAAGTGACAAAAAAGCAAAAGATGCAAATATTTACATTTTTCATCTGCATGGTGTAGAAATTGAACTACATTTGAAAGTGGAAATTCCTAATCATGTCCTTTGTGTTACTCTTCTAAGTTGAGATTTTATCAACATTTATTGGGGAATCATATTTCTTATATTGAATACTGCCTTTTAAAAATTTTTACAGCTCATCTGTTTTGTTTCAAAGTGGGACCATGATCTTTGAGTATATTTATGTATTTTTCCAGCATTTTAATCTTAAATTTTGTTTATGTTTTTCTCAAACAGACACATATTCCTAGACATACCCTTTTAATCTATTGCATTTTTTGTCTGTGTATGTGTGTGAAATGTTTGAAGTGATATGTATTCACTTAATACTCTCACAGTTTTTACTCTGATTTTATTGAAGGGAAGATGTTTAGAAGTGGAATAATTTTAAAAGGAACATTTCAAAACTGCATAACATCTTCTTCCTCACTGCTGAATAGCAAAACTTGGGCATTAAATTTGAAGGCATTCTTTTATGTTTCTTTTTTTATCTTTAAATTTTGAACAAATTGAAACAGAACTAATTATTTAACACTATTTAACAATAAAAGCACAAACCTAAGGGTAACTGATTAGAAGAGAGATGGGTCACACAGGAGTCATAAGATTGCTTCCACAAGAATCAAAGAACTTTGTCTTGCCTCTCATAGTCAGAGTATCAATTGATTAGCCTGGCTTCATCCAATTTATGTTGATATCCAGTTGTTGTTTTTTTAATTGTGATATCAATTTGACTTCTGATATGTAAAATTCTAAAAAGTCAAAAGAGCTCCAAGCAGATCATGGTCTGATACTGTGAATGACTTGAAATATGTTCCTTTGTTTTCCTGTGTTCTTTCTAATATCTATTAAATTTCTTGATTGCAAATTTCTACAACAAAAACTTCCACTCTGGCAGTTTCAACATCACTGAAGTCGTTCGCAATATTTTCATTTTCACTTCTACTTTTGAATCTTAAAGTATCTTCACTTGCAACTTATCATCACTGTCAAGAACCTAAGGGTCTATGGTGCAGTTTTTTCTCAACATTTTGATTATTTTTACCTCTCCTGTTTTAATTCTGATTGTTCAAACTAAATGATCACCATTTAAAGGCCCTACTCCTCTGTCTGATGTTTTTATTCGACTTTATGGTTCTCTCATTTTGTAAATCCACACTGATCAGCCTTGATGGCTCAAAATCCATTGTTTAGCACGGGCATTGAGATATGATTTCAAAGGGCTAAAAAAATATCCCTGTTTAAGGGCAGTAATTTGTTTGAAGGTGTTGGGGTGTAGTTTAGAATATGGAAGTAATTGACTTTTGCAAATTTAAAGCAAGGTTGAAAATTTATTGCCAATATAGACCTGTAAGTGTGAAATCATAAACAATTGCATTCCACTGAGTTCATTCTTTCAGTTTTCTTTATTTCTTAAGGATGGGTGGTTTGTGAGATACAGGAACAGCATCTGAGTTAGACTTAGACCACTTTTTCATGACACAGAGGCCTATTGATGTCCTCTCATCAACTGAGCTTGCAGCAATCAAAGTGATTTTCACAACTTAACATTGATACTGCAAAACATATTAGAATAAGATACACAGGAGTAAGGAATGTTCTTAAATTGACATGGTTGATCACAACTTGGATTAAAAAAACAACCTTTTTTGGCCTAGCTAGTGATGCTTCTGTATGTCTTGGAAAGATAGAGGAAATGAATTTCCTATTGATCTGTTGAATTCTCTTGATTTTGACATCTTAATTCTTATGGTCCATGAGCAATAGTTATTCATCTGCAGAATGTGTCTTACATCCCACCTTTTAACAAATACCTTTACTTTTATTCCTGTTGCTTGTTGTCATGCATTAATGTGTCAACTCTTTCATTGTTATTGGAGATCAGATTTTGCATTTTTTTTTTACTCCTCTTGCTTTATAAATATCGTTCAGATTCCAAATGAATATTCATAATGTTTAAAAGTTAAAGAGTTTAAACCAGGTCTCTCTCTCTCTCTCTCTCTCTCTCTCTCTCTCTCTCTCTCTCTCTCTCTCTCTCTCTCTCTCTCTCTCTCTCTCTCTCTCTCTCTCTCTCTCTCTCTCTCTCTCTCTCTCTCTCTCTCTCTCTCTCTCTATATATATATATATATATATATATATATAAGCAATTGAAACAAAATTATCATTTTTAGTATCTCAAAATGGGAAAGAGTTGTAGAATTAATATATTTTTTTCCAGAACAAGTGATTTTTTTTTAAAGTCTTCGCAGTGTGTTCAAACCCAATGATATTAAGTCATGCATAGGCAGAAAAACTTGTCATAGTTTAAATTGAGAGAAAATAAATCCATTTACCTTAGTACTTTAGTGGTGAAGCTCAATTTGATTACTTTTTAGCATTTTTTTATTCTAGTGATCTTAATATTTATGAGATTTATTTGAAGGAAACTGTACAATTTTGTTTTTTGTCAATTTAAAGATCTTCATTCCAGCTTATATTTTTTTTTATACAGGCAATTAATTAAAGGTGAAATATTTAGTTTTATAGCTTATTTTGTCTTTCATGTTCTTTATGAATCATACTTTTTTTTAGCTTTTTTTTTAAGGCATTTCATTTTTCGTTCTTGCTTTTTTTTTTTAAATTGTTGCTGTATATATTTCTGCGCAATATTATTGACACTTTAGAGGATTCACAGTTTTAATTACGTCTTGGACCTATTGGAAAGAAAACAAATTTATAGATTTTTTTACAAGGTTACTTGTTCTGTTTGAGGGGAAAACCTCAAATTCATACCCTTAAGGTGTCCTCAGTGATGGACTTTGTTGTACAATTCTGTGCCTTTTGCAAAATCCTTAATATAGAATGCATACCTCATAAGACAATTTTCCTTTCCATAAGCTTTAATTTTGAATTTTTATGTGCACTCAAATGGAAAAAGGTGAAAACCCACAGGAAAGACTTCAAAAATATAATCTATGCCATTTGAGATGATTCATCTTAATATTGGTAATCTAGGCCTTTTTTTTTTAAGGTACTACTGTAAAAAAAAGTATAAGCTTATCATATTTAATACAAAATGCATAATAAAAGCCTCACTTTTTAGGACAATGATAGTGGTCTACTGAAGATTTGATTTTTCCATAAAAACAGTTGAGTCCAAATAATTCGAATCCGGATAGTTCGAATTCTTGATATTTCGAAGTCATTCAATTTTACTGAATATTTCTCTATTTAAGCTTTATTAAAAAATATCGGTTAGTTCGAATTTTTAAATAAGTGTCCGGTTAATTCGAAGCGATTTTGGTGCGATTTTTTTATTTTCACAGTGAAAGCACTTTCCCAGGCTGGAAAAACAAAGTACATGTAGTGCTATGCTCTATACGCAAGTGATTCTGGTGTTTATGTGTGCGCACCTACGTCTGCAATAAAGCTACAAGAGAGAAAGGAGTTAGGCCCACCTCCACCCCCCCTGCACACTAGTAGGACATTCCTGATCTGTTGTCCATATTTTTTTTACCTCTCTTTTCTTTGTATTCTGATAATTCGAATTTCAGATAATTTGATGTCCTTTTTTTTATCCGAATGACTGTACTAAAGACTAATGATTACAAAGACATGTAGAAAAATTAAAACTTGAAATCAAATGGGTTTTGGTATGTGTTCACAGATGTTGCATTTAGATTTCAAGACTTGTTAAGTCTTTAACGGCAATTCCACTCCTTAATTACTCAGGGTCCTGACTCAACCAATGTATGTGTCTGTACTGCCTTATTTAAAATGTAGAACAGTATTGTGCTGACTGTCAATAAAGACGATATTGTTCTCACTATGAATTTTTTTTCCCTCTATCATGGATAAGATACCAGAAATCAGCTTCAGCCTTGGGTTTATTTCATGCATAGGTAAGGCTAAGTTTAGGCTGAGGAAAAATTCTGTAGTATAGAAGAAAAAGGAGTAATAATGCTTTTTTTTTTAATTCAATATGTTAGGAGCAGTTTTATCATATATTTGATATAATGTGAGTGGCATGAAAATATTTCAAAAGCTCTAGTCCATTTGAGTGAGTTTTTTTAAGGCTTAATATCCAGTTGAGAGAGTGGTATTGTCCACTGCAATAAGTTATTTTCTTGGAATTGTTACATGGACCTCAGATATTATTGTAAAGGGATGGTCTATAATTTAAAAAAGTTGGCTTGCAATAATTTTATTTGTCTTCATGACTTAATATCTTTATGCTACTACTCATCTATCGGGGAAGAATTATTTTCAAAATGTCACAATTTGAAGAAAATATTGAGACATTTCACTTATATTTAAAAAAAAAAAACACCATTCATGGAAGTTTTGAACGAGATAAATTTAGTAAAAACCTTTGCCCTTAATGAAATGGAATTTTTACAATAAAATTTATTAATTACTCACAAGCTTTACGATATACATATAGAAAGCTACATTCAAGTGATATTTATCCAGAGCCATTCGGAGGAAAGTAATCTGCTCTAGGATGAACAGGGTGAGCATGTCATCCTAGCCAGCTCTTGTTTTTTATTTGTTCAGATGAACATTGGCAAGCTCTTAGCCCCCTTGAATGTCCATGTATGTAAAAAAAATTTTGCTATGACACTTATAAAACTGAAAAATTCACCAACTTACAGTGTTCAATAATGTTAGCTAATTGTGACAGAAAGGTACAGCTTTATACCATGTATTTTTTAAGGTAATATGATTAGCTTCGTGTTTTTAATGTTGAATTCTGTGATGCTCGAATGATTGATTGAATACGAAGGAAACAATTTTTCAAAATCACATGTAGCAGAATGTTTAATTGGTACTTAACATTTGCTATGCATATATTTTTCTTGTAACTATCTGGCCACTTTGAGGTGCTTTATTTATTTCTCCACCGTTGTATGCTGTAGGATATAGTGAATTAAAACAACCAAGGCGTTACTCTAATTCAAAGCAAGAATATTTTTATTGCTATTTAAGATAGACAAAATCAGGGCTTAAGTGAACAATTGTTAATGCTAGATGAGTATTTTTTGAACAGGCGTAAGCAAATCAAGAAAAAGTTTGATATTGTATTTCTGGCATTTTTATCAACTATACAGTGAATCTTGATCGAATCTTCATGTAAAATAAAAAAGTCATGTGTGTAGCTTTCAATTATAATTATTACCAATTTTCATGAATGTGCTTGACGTCAATTAGTTCGTGAAAATATATTCGAATGAAATCATTTACCAGAAGTTGAAATTCAAAATAGACAAAGTTTACTTTTTCATGACATGTATGATTAATACACCTTTAGGTAACAAGATCAAGTTTGTGTGTTCTTAATATTTTTACATTTTTTTTTTCAGATCAGCCAAATGAAGGCTTATGTATTTATGCATATCATGTCACTGTCAATGAGTGTCATTTCAATTTCCGAGAACAAGCTGATGAAACAGCATCTTTTAGTTAGATGTATTAGCTCTTGTTGCCACATTGATTTGAGATGGGCCAAGTAGAAGAAATAAAATATCTTTGTAAAAATTTATCTCAGGTTATCAGACTGCTGAGTATTTCAAAACTGTTCATTTTTCTTTTATTTGTGGATATTATTGTAGAAAGTATAAATTATATTATTACATTTTTTTCCTAACATCTATGGTTGAAATCATTAGTGGGTAATGCATTTTGGTTTACTTATTACAATAAACATGTCTATATCCTTTTTACATTTGTCTTTTACTTTTAGGTGTGTTTATTTTTTTCTGCTTCATGTGGTGGCAAAAGTGGTTGAGGTAGCTGTTTTTTAAGTCAAGGCATAAGTAGCAATAACATGCACATATATGTATTGGCAATATTTATAATCACCATTAGTTGTACTTAGTCGCTTGCCTTGAGTTTTGACTTAATATCTTTATGCTACTACTCATCCAACTGCTCTTACATGTGGTACCAGTTGACTTAATATCTTTATGCTACTACTCATCCAACTGCTCTTACATGTGGTACCAGTTGACTTAATATCTTTA
This sequence comes from Elysia crispata, assembly GCA_033675545.1. Lineage (NCBI taxonomy): Eukaryota > Metazoa > Mollusca > Gastropoda > Plakobranchidae > Elysia > Elysia crispata. The sequence goes on along the minus strand of JAWDGP010005428.1, from coordinate 74,294 downwards.
TGCTACTACTCATCCAACTGCTCTTACATGTGGTACCAGTTGACTTAATATCTTTATGCTACTACTCATCCAACTGCTCTTACATGTGGTACCAGTTGACTTAATATCTTTATGCTACTACTCATCCAACTGCTCTTACATGTGGTACCAGTTGACTTAATATCTTTATGCTACTACTCATCCAACTGCTCTTACATGTGGTACCAGTTGACTTAATATCTTTATGCTACTACTCATCCAACTGCTCTTACATGTGGTACCAGTTGACTTAATATCTTTATGCTACTACTCATCCAACTGCTCTTACATGTGGTACCAGTTGACTTAATATCTTTATGCTACTACTCATCCAACTGCTCTTACATGTGGTACCAGTTGACTTAATATCTTTATGCTACTACTCATCCAACTGCTCTTACATGTGGTACCAGTTGACTTAATATCTTTATGCTACTACTCATCCAACTGCTCTTACATGTGGTACCAGTGGTATTCATAATGAGAACAACAGTTTCAAATACTAGGTCTGAACCCTCATTTCATCTACTTATTTTCGAAGCCAATTGTGTCATTGTTTTCTTATAATAGCAATGGCTTTTTTTCCAAATCTATAATGCTGTGTATGCATAATTGTAGAATAAAACTAGGACACCGGCACAAACACTTGCACTCATTTGTGAGAGAAAGAGTAGTTTTAAACAGTAGAAAAAATTACAGTGCACACCTGACAAAGCGACCTTAAAGGGACCAACAAAATTGTCTAATCAAGAGAAAGTTAAATTAGGAGATAATATTAAGTAGATTTTTTAGGTCTGCTTATAGCTCTACAACGAAGACACGTAAAGTTTAGCCTCACTTTTAATACAAATATGGTATTAAAACCCATCCGGTAACTATATCTAGAACTATTGCACATCTCTCCCCTAATCCCAAAAGCTGTGTGGGCAAAACCATGCAGTGCTAGCATTGGGCTCAAGACCCGAGCCGCCAGCCCCACCCTCCCTCTCCCTTCTCTCTCTCACATGCGCGCACACACAAAGGTATTTTTCTCTCTATGGCCTTCCCTGCGTGACCTACGCTCCTCGCATTTCTTCTCACACAGACCCCTGTCTTAAGTTGCACTGTTCCACACACTACAGATCTTAAGATCTAAATTATGAGGCTAGGCTAATAATTAAATGACATTTTGAATGATTTAGACATCAAAACAGTGGAAATTTAGTCGAATTAGGAGAAATTAGTGGACCAAAATGTTGATTTGCAGAAAAATATATGTACAGTCGAGTCTGCTTATTTCGAAGCCATTCGGATTAAAAAAAAAGGACTTCGAATTATCCGAAATTCAAATTATCAGAATACATGAAGAAAGAGAGTTAAAAAAATGTGGAATACAAATCAGAAATGTACAAGTGGGCAGGGGGTTGGGGGTGGGCCTAACCCCTTTTTCTCTTGTAGCCTTATTGCAGACTCTTGCCTGTAATGTAGGTGGGCAAACACACACACACACACACACACCCCACAATCACTTGCTGTGGAGCATAGCACTACATGCACTTTGTTTTACATGCCTGGAAAAGTGTTTCAGTGTGTCAAAATAAAAAAATCACGCCAAAATCGCTTCAAATTAATCGGATCCTTATTACAAAATTCTAAATAACATATTTTTTTTGATAAAGCTTAAATAGAGAAATATTCGGATAAATTAAACGACTTCGAAATATCCAAGAATTCAAACTAACCGGATTGGAATTATTTGGACTCAACTGTACGTACTAATTAAATTTATTCCGGACTTTTTAGTTTTGTCGAGTTAAGAGGAATGTTAACTAGTGAGATTTCGAATTAAGTGAAGGGCACTGTACTCAAAACATTATGCAGTTAAGATTTGGAATCATCAGTGGTGAACACTTGAATAATTCAATGTGGGTAATGCAATAATAGGTAGCTTTGTTTTGATTGCTTTAAGAAACCCAAATCAAACAGCTTTGAAAGAAAATTTCTAAGTTTTACTGCAATAATTTTTACAGGAGCAAAAACTTCTTGCTTACTACATTATCTGGTTGCACGAGGTTAAGAAAAAAATTACTGCTTTCTTTCCTTCCTCTATGGAACTTGATGGAGAAGAAAATCCTATTTAATGGCAGACACCTTTGATTTTAGCATTTGAAGAGCAAACCATGCTATTAAATTTGTTGCGTTCTTGTAAATCAGTTGCATTGCCATCTATTATAAATTATTGAAGATTTTGCATAACCATTGTCAAAAATTTGAAACATTTCATGGCTACTCAGTGAAATACAAAATTTGTTGTGAATAAGCCTATTTGCTTATCAAATACTTTTGATAATTCAACATTGAAGAGAGCAGGAAATAATATTGTGTTATGGTATGGAGGATGGAAAATCAATACTGAATTATGGAGTTTAAGGGAGATGGGTTGAAGATAATCACACGACTGCAAGTCAAAATCTATACCTGCCAGTCCACAATGTTCAATTTATTAAGTTAGACTAGCCTTCTCAATTTTATTCTTCCACTCCCCTTTCCCTTCACATTTACTTACTTCATACTCTGGCATATTAAATGCCTTTGTTGTAAAACAATGATTTCCACTGCGCTCAAGATCAACGCTTTGTGGCAGTTTGATCTCAAATTGAGGTGAATACCCGTACATCAAATTTTAAAAGAATTATGTCAAGCTTCATGGCAAAGTAGAGCAAAAATATGTCACCCTCTATTAACACTTAACAGGGATATACCTGAGATTTTTTAAGAATGGTAACTTAAGTGAAATGCTCTGATTGTTTCTTTTTGTTATAGAGTAACTTGAAGGAACATGCAAAATTTACTGGCTTTGCCTCACACATCATTCTGATAAACTTCATTTTAAAGTTAACCTGAAACCACATTTCATGTTACAATCATCAATATTATATTTCTGGTATTTAAGCAGACAACTTTTTTGTCAGTTTGACGTGGGCTAAACCTAACTCCATTTTACTCTTGCAGTATTCATATTATAATATGAATTTACTTCATCAAAGATCACTTGTAAAATCACAAATTTTTTGTGGAAAAGGAATAAAATTATTACCTAGCTGTCAGCACCAAAAAGTTTGCAGTAACATGCACTTTGGCATTTGTTATTGTTATAGTAATTTTTCATCAAAGCTTAATTATTTTATTTCAAGATGCTGGCATGTCCTACTTTTCGATTCACTCTTATTTCAATCAGAAAAATATAGTGATGCAAATCAAAACATATCTTTTGATGCAATGCTGCATCCTAATCATTTTATTTCTTGTCTTCTGTCAAGACAAATCATGAAGAATTAAATGAAATGCAGAAGTGTGATTTCCGTATGATTAAAGATGTAATGAAGGCATTTTCTTAATCGAACATTATTTACTACCTACTTTTTTATTTTAAAATTTATACTCTTTCTCTTCTTCACTCAAAGTTTTAATTCTGTCCATGGTGAAATGAAACTGTGAAACTAACTAAAGAGAAAAATTAATTTGAGTATATGATTTCATGTGATTTAAAAAATTATGCATCTCGCAACAAAGTTGCAAAAAACTTAATTAATTACATCTACAAATAATTAGAAAAAAATTCAATTTGCATATTAAAATTTTAATGGGCAGCTTTTTATGACACTCATAAATTATAATTTTTAATTACCACTAAAGTTTTGTGTTCAGCACTCAAGGCTAATTGGTATGGAAATCAATGCTTTGTCAAACTGAAAAAAAAAAAAAAATAAAACGATGAAGATCTCATCTTCCTGAAATTTGAATTCATTCATGCAATGCAATTTCTGATTCACAGCAACTTGTGGATGGAGAAAGACAAAATATAACAAATGTATTGGTTGATTAGATAAATTATGAGACATCTTAAGACAGCCTTTGAAAATATGAGGTTGCATTCTACTTAAGCAAACTATATGAAACTTCATTTAAAGTAGATGTACATGACAGTTGGCACATAGACCAGATGGGAAGAACTGTCTGTAAAATCTTCCATGGCAGCGTAATACTGAAGCAATACAAAAATGTAACATCATTCAACAAAGAAAACTTCCCACTTATCAAATAATATGCAAAACTGTGGTTCATGATTTTTTCTCTAAGCAGAAAAGTCTACTACATGTAAACGACAAATCATTTATTCGAATAAAACCCATGTAGTTTGTCAAAAGTGATTTCTACATAATCGCTCATATTTACTTTTTTTATTAAAAAAAATCTGTCAAGTCTTGGTTTTCCACATTTACCAACATTCCTATATTAATTGTTATGTATGCTATCTTCAGCAGAAATCATGTGGTCAGTTCAGTAGTTCAAGTATATTAATAAAAGATCAAGAAAAACATGTTTCAAGAACAAGTTTCAAATATTGAATTAGATTCACACATGAACAATTACTCATGTCTTGTTTTATCAGCAGTCTAGGAATAGGAAGGCTTAGGACTTTGTAAATATAAATTAAGATGAACATCAAAGGCATACGGCTCCTTAATCAGAAAATGCTAACGGAAGGAAGATAAATATTGCAATACTGTTGCCTATGATCAATCAAAAGCTTGGTTAAGTCTTTTATTTCGTCAAGTACTTGTTTAGCTCTTCCGCAGTATGAAAATAAAGGTTTGGTTGGGGGGGGAGACTTGAGGTTGATTTTTAGGTCTTTGAAAAAAAAAAGGAAAAAAGGTTAAAAAAAAAAAAAAAGAAAAACTGCAAGTTAACAAAGCAGCATCTTTCATGGCCTTTTTACAGATCGATGTTTGAAGCATCAGAAAGCATCATATCAATGAACAGAATAGTGTATCATTTGTCCACTTTTTTTAATCAAGTTTCAATTACTTTGCAATTTTATTTTAAATTTTTTTATGAGTGACAAGTAACATACTGTGCTTTTTCTCGATCAATGAAAAAATTGTCATGTATTAGGCAATTAAAAAAAATATATTGATATTCTTCTGAGCAAAAAAATCAGGACGTAAAAAAAATGTAAATCATCTAATTGGACTTTTCCTCTTGTAAAGTTAAAACTGAACTAAATACAATCATGCTTGTTGCCCTCAAAGAAAATGTAACAAATATTGTGAACTATCATTGCAAAGTGAATCAACAAATAAAACCAACTAGATTAATTGCAGCTTTTTTTAAAGATTAAGAAATGATGATTTATCAAGGCATTTCATTATTTTACAGTATTACAGATCTTGATATGAAAAAAAAATTTAAAAGCACCACAACCCTTTTATATAGAATATTCAAAGATCCAAGGTATTATGGTTAAATATTGCTTGAATAAGCAAAAAATTATTTTAAAAAAACTGCTTTATAAGTGGTTTAAAATTGATGCAGTCAGGCGATATTTTAGTAAAATTTTATTTAAAAATCTTATGAGAGAGAAACAAAGACTTAATTTGTACATTTCTATATATAAATATTATAGATTCATTATTATACTGAATGATAGATCAAAGTGCAGGAAGAAAAGCCCATAAAGTAAATGTAAGTTGCCTTTTGATCCATTGTGTTGATTACAAACTTGCAAATAACTTTAGAAAGACAATTACCAATGCTAGCACTTTGTTATAATTTGAACGTACATCTCTTTGAAAGCTCAAAAGGTGGTATAAATTTTAAAAAACAAAATGTGCATTAGAATAACCCTTTGAAGTAAGGCCTTTGAAACATCACAGACTGTTTTATCACGGGAACAGTTTGTCTCACATTTAAGAGTAATAGAAGGCTAAAACAAACAAAAATTCGCATATTTCCTCTGAAAGGAAATATATGAGGGTGGTTAATAGAATCCTTTTAAATACCCATATATTGCATATCGATTTTACTTTCAGGAAACTTTTTGCGAAAGAAAAAAAATTTGTGCACATGATCCAATACATATAATAAAAGACAAAGACAAATATCTGTCAAGCAATAAAAATTGTGAACAGATAATGCACATGCCCCTATGATAATGATAGATAATTTGAACAGACTGGGATAAACAAATAATGAAGGTAACTATAAAATTTCAGCTTGGCAAGGGATGCTAGACACATTTTACAAATTGTTTAAAAGAGAATTCAACTTTTGCAGTCAACATAAAAAGTTGGAAGATTGCATCCCATTTTATGACTCACCCAATCCTCCTGCTTCATATTTGTTTTGGTTTTTTTTTTTTTATTATAGTATTTTTTTATTTTTTTTTTGCTCTCCGCTATTTTTTAGACTAAGCACATTAATGTTACTGCAAAGAAAATTATTACTATTCTAGATTTTTTTATCAAACTGCTCAAAGTCTAAACAAAACTGTAAAGAATACATACATATATATACCAGTAGGACTATATACAAGTTAAATTATTTAATACACTTGACAGCTTTAGTGGATATGCCAAAGCAAATTGTAGCAGATATCAAAATTGCCCACAAATTTTGTTACTTGATATAGCAACACAGCCTAGTAATAAATAAGTACATAGAGATAGATTGGAAGAGGTAAAATGTTGGTGAAAATTTGACTTCACTTAAAAAACAAATATTTATTGCTTATTCAAGCCATGTTTTCTGGAAATGCCATTCTCAGTTTAGGCCAGGAAGCTTTGTGTATGTCACATAAGTAAGTACATAAAGATTCGCAAATGTTGAACAAAATTTGAGCTAAGGTATTTATATTAATGTTTTTATTGCAGCCATAATTAAAAGTTCTTGCCCAGAAGTAGTGTTTGAAAAAAGTAACCTTCAGGCTAACATATAACTCACTCATCAAAACACATACTTTAAAAAAAATTTTTTTTAAATACACAATAGTTAAAAAATGTTTGATCAAGCTCGTTTGAAAGGTATAGAATTGATAATTTAAATGATAAAAATTGAAGGGGAAAAAATTGAAAATATTTTTTCCATAGAAAAAAATTTTTAAGACTTTAGATTTCAAAATTCTGTACCTGAGGTAAACACTTTATAAAACCATTTGATTTGTTATTCTCCTGGAGTTGAAGTTGTTCAACAGATCTGGGAATGGGGTGGATGTGACGAAACCTCACGACTAGATCAGAGTCATTCAAACAGTGCTGAAAGATGATGAAAAAAGAAGAGATATACATTTTCAAGTTTGACAATAAGTTAATGGTGTTAACAGTGTTAACATCAGTTCACTCCAAACTACTGTTGGTAGAATCAATAATAGTGTCTATTTTAAGGTATAGTCATATCCATGATAAAAGAAATTTTCCTATGCCACACAAATATTTCCTTTTTATACATGTCTAAGACAGCGCTATTTCAGGGATTGTCCCAAGGTCAATCCATGTACTTGTGAGGGATTAAACAACTATTAACCATATGATGCCTTGAGGCTAATTACCATCAAAAAAGAAAATTATAAGTCTTGTGAAATGGGCCTTTACTTAAACACTTGCATCTTTACCTCACTTAAATTAAACTTTAGGCAATTATTTTGTTTTTGGCATTCTATTTAACTGTAATCTATTTAACAAACTTATTTGCAAACTATTCCTTTTGCCACTTTTGACAATGAGTTTCAGCTGCACACTCAGAAAAAGGTAAAACACATCTTTGCAAAATTAAAAATGCAGTCAATACTCTGCATGTTTTTCTTAATTTTTTTTTTTTTTTCAAAGTAAGAAAACACACCCTTTACACATGTACTTGCTATGCTTGCTTGAGATAATCATAGGGACTCTGAAACAGAACAAGTACACAGCTTTAGATCATATAAAGGTGATGAAAAATATCAATAAGGGAATCAAAGTTATTGGGTCCAATTGAGATTTCAATATTGAGGCTTAATAGCATGAATCCATAAATTTGCTTCACCACGTGTCATAAGACAAAAATATTTTTTGTCAATGCAAAATTTATTCTACCTATCTAAAATTGCTATTGATTTAACTCAACTTAAGTGAGTATAAAAAGTACTGCAAAAGTATGATTCAGTTTCAAAAGATGAAATAAAGTATGCAAATACTGTTGACTTTACATCTTACTTTTATGTCAATTTATCAACCTTCATTCAAATTGATGTTTTCACTAAATGGAAACAAAATTTGTATTAAAGAAGGCTATTCAAAAATATTTCATCATCTCTCTTGAGATAAGCAAACAAAATCTGGCTTTCTACAAAAATCTATACAATTAGTACATTAATTGCTTGAAATTTAAGTAATTTTACTTGGGAGATATATATATAAGCTCAAATATTGTTGGAACACTAAAATAAGGAGCAAGCATTTTGAGATTGAGAAATATAATGAGCAAGGAATAAATTTGCCAAATACTTCTTTAAAAATAAGCATGATTCAAAATAGTATGAAAATTATTGATATTATTCTTTCCACAATTCTCCAAAGCTTAAAATGTTTGTTTATCAAGTAAGCTTGAATTTGTGAAAATATTAAGCGCAAACCTAATTAAGAAATAAATAACAAAAAAACCAAGACTGGACCCAGGTTCTGCACCTTTTGACAAAATGACTAACTTTTACTAACTAAGTTATCAAACTTAATTATTTTTGTACTCTTTACTGTTGGCATGAGTAAATTTTTTCACAGTATTATGTTTATATCATATTGTTTTAAACTTACAAATAATTTGGTTACGCTGTAAAGAAATTATTATTTCAAATGAAATTCAAACAAACAATATGGGTACGTATGTGTATGTGTGGGTCTCTCTCTGTCTCTCTCTGTCTCTGTCTCTGTCTCTCTCTCTCTCTCTCTCTCTCTCTCTCTCTCTCTCATATGAAATTTGCAAGCTGAGTCGGTCTAAAACATTTGGGGTTTGTAAGCTTGAAAATCTTTGTGTCCCTATGGTCACTTACCAGAACCATGAATTACCTTACCTGTAACAGACTGATAATTTGATAAATCAAACTGTACAATTGACAATATTTGAAAACTTTTTTTAAGTCAAAATCTTTGATAAATCCCACCAAATGAGGAGATAGAATTGCATAACATTCCAACTTAAAACTGAATGAAGAAGATTAAACTAGTACTTATCAAATGACTTATTTTAGCACAGGCTGTTAGATAAAAGGTTAGTTTAGCAAAAAAGGAAGGGTTGCAGATATTGCTATATTATCTCTCAGTAATAAAAGAGAAGGAAAAGATGGCACAATAAATACAAAAATACTGAGAAATAACATGATATTTTAAGCTGAACTTTTGAAAAAATCAAAACATTATTTGTCCTGAGATTTTTAATAATAATGAATTATTGAGATTAAATAAAAAGATATAAACTTCTTTTCTTTAAACTTTTGTTTATTCAAAACCTTTTATCCTCAAATTCACATTATTTATAAATATTATAATTCAAATTATTTGCAGACATTTTTTTTTAATCGTTTTCTAATTTATGAAATTGACTAGCAAATTCTACAATATGTTGTTCCAAACTGTTATATCCTCATTTAAAAAAAAAATTTTTTTAAATCTTAGGTAGCCTAAATCATATTAAATCTTGTGAATCAATATTATCTTTTCATAATCAATAGCAAAATGTGCATATTTTGTTTGTCTCAATATTTGCATATTTCATTACTTTTATGGTAGTTTTTTTTCATTGTGTACTTCTTAAAGCTGAAAACTTCTTTCCATAGCTGCCTTAAGTAGGCATACAGTGATCCCAAAATAAAAAGTCATTCAATATAAACGAGTAACAGGTGCTGTAATGCTAATAAGTAAATCTACAAATATCTTGCAGCTTACTTGCCCTAATGAGTTGAATGTCAGAATTTTTAATAAGGAAAAAATACTATTTAAAAGTAAACATACATTTCTCTTTGTTTTACTATTTTCAAAGATGATCAAACCACAATATTATATCTTTTCACAAAGTTATGATAAGTTGAAGTAAATTATACCATTTACAAGCTGCGAAAAATGTGTGTTTTAAATATCTTTGAAAGTCATATGGGTGACATGCAATTCATTTGGACTGAGATAAATGCTTGACCAATTAAAGAACAAATATCACTTGGCTTTGAATGTTTCAACAAAACAGCTTTCCTAAGATGAATATAGAAAACTTTTATGCAAATGTTTTGGTTTTTTTTTTCTTTTTTTTTTCAATTTATCAAAAATGTTCATAAAAATACACATGTATTTCACTTAAATTTCAAGTGAAAATAAAAACCGCACTCAAAGCTTTAATAATAATTTAAAATCTTTCAAGGGCTGTTTATGAATGAACAACATACAACTTTCTCATCTACCAAGCCATGCAAACATAAAATAAAATTAACCTTGCTGAATTTCTCGAACACTCTGATCACTATTAACAGTCAACTTATGACTTGTTGCAATAAGCAAAAACAGGAGCTAAAAAATTGCTATTGCAGTATGCATAAGACAACAAATCAACCATAAATGATTTCTATTCATTATGGAAATTATAATACACTTCTTGAGGATTAAAATGTAATTTTGCATATATATTTTGATAATATGCTTTACTCTGCACAGAGGGCTTATAATATCTCTAGGTACAATAAGTATTGGAAACAACAACAAAAAAAAAAAGTTAATTGAAATCTACTAAGTCAAACATTGAATGACTAGAAACATTGATGATTATTATTTTCCTGAAATCTATAGAAATGGAAGCTGAGCCATAAGAATAATGAGGATGTTTGAGGACAAGCAGAGGGGGAAATATACCAATATAAGTATCCATTAAAAAGATGTTATACCTGTTTCATAGTTCATATGAACCAAATTAATCTTCTTCAGTCTTTTCCTATGACAGTAAGAAGTAAAGAGAAAAACAAAATGCAGCTGAAAAGACTAAAACATTAAAGCATGCAGCATCCATAAGGTATTTAATTTTGATCATTATGCACAAAGATAAAAACTTCAAACCACTGATGCAAACTACAAGATCCTTTTGTTGAAAACATAATCAGAAATTTCACAATACTATGGCCCGTTTTCAGCTTGACGAATTTAAATCTAAATCATTCCTTTTAGAAAAGCATCCTGGTATACAGTAAAAAAAAGGCAGCTGTAAATAATGAAATATTGAATACATCCCTGTAAATGTATGTTTTTGAAATATTTATAAACTGACACATTTTTTAATCAACCTTTACAACAGAACGGAAAAATAGCAATGGATTCACTTTTATAATTAAATGAGGCATCTTTATTGACCTATACTCAAGTTACCCACATTTATAATGAGTAAGATCCACAAAATGTTTAATCTAAGAGTACTTCATGTTTGTATGGGTTTTTTTTTCTTGCTCTCAGAGAAAAGTTCTCCAGAAACAGAGACAAAAAAGTTTTAGTCATGAATCTAGACCCTCTTCAAAAGTAGAAAATACAGTTTTGAATCATAATGGAAATCCATTTGGTCAACACTTTGATTTGCCTCAGCTGCCTATTATGCAAAAAAGCTGTTAATTTTTTCCTTTTATTTTTGTGTTGATCATACATGTAAAGATAATGTTACTCCTGAAAATTAGTGCATTGGCAATACAATTACTCACCTGAAAAACAAAAGCATCATTTTAGTCCAAAGTTGTTTATTTTAACACCACTAATCTAATCTATGTGATGTAGCTTGTATTAACATTAGCTCTTATATTGGAATTAGCACTTTGTGTGTTACAAAATGATTTATATTGCAAGAAGACTGCTCTTTGAAACATATTGTCATACAAAAAGGAGAAACATTAAGTGGCCAAATAGGCAATCAAATTTAAAAATATATCCTGTTAAATTGAATTAATTAAAGCATGTTGAAAAATTGTGATCTTACATCTCTTGAAGGAATGATTTTCATTGGTCCTTTGAAATTATGAATTGAGCTGTACTTTTAAATAAAATGATATGTGCTGATTCTTTTTTATTAATTCGCAAAAAAAAAAAAAAAAAAAAGAATTACCTGCATTGTCTAAAACATGGTTATTAGTGTAAATTCTAAAAAAAAAAATCTAACAGAAACTTTCTCCACATAACACAACGGAAGTCTGATTTGGAGGTGAGTTATGCCATTAGTTGGTTAAATTCTTTGCTCAATGGAGGTATAGATAGGTTTCATGAATATCAAACTTCATGATATGACCCCAATCAACGCATGTTGATCGAGGCAACATTAAGCCAAGCATTTTTATGATGATTGCTGCTGTTGAAGAAGTTTAAAATAACACAATGTAAGCTCTTATAGTTTATTTATATGCTTGTTAGAGGTGTTTCTAATGAACATATCATTCTTGCTATAACTATTCATGTATATACCGGTACATGATCTATAATTGGTGCAAATCAGTACTTAAGTAACGTTTTCTCCTATTGGTATCACTGCAAACTATGATAGCTGCCAATTATCAGTGCAATCAATTTGTTTTCCTTGGCCAAGCTGATCATAGCAAGGTTTATTACAGAAAGCTCATTCTAAAAAGAAGGACGTGGTAGGAACTTTTTACTTTCTTTCTTTTTTCCAATGCTGAAATCATATCTAAGGCAACAATCGCTATTCCTATGTACGCTTTGGTTTATCTCAACAAAGTACACACCATGCAATTTTATGATAACAAATCAGGTCTTTCTGATTATGTCTAAAAGAAAAAAAAACATGTTATTCTTTGTTAGTAAGGTTTTTTGTTTGTATTTGCTCTTGTTTCACTACTTGATGAATGACATTCCATTTGTAAGGTTTCAACTTGGGTAAGTAAGCAAGTCCAAAGGGTTTCACTCCAAGCTCTCAGGCAAATGTTATACCTGGCCCAGCTCTCACTCGTCCCCTCCACGTCGTCTTCTAGCTCTTCTAGCAGCTCTGTCATCTTCTTCATCTCCTCCACCTGTAGCCCTTTCTTTTTCCCTTTCCTCCCTTCTTTTCCTGCGACGTGCCTCCCTCTCATCCTCATCTGCATTGGTTTCCTCAGCAGCTGCTTTCTCCCTCTCTTCCCGGCGTTTTCGTCGCTTAGCCTCCCGCTCCTCGTCTTCAGTCAATTCTTTCTTTTCCTCTTCAATAGCCTCAGTCTCCCTCTTCCTTTTTGCATCCTCCTCTTCTTCTTTTCGCTTTTTATCCTCCACTGCTTGTTGCTTTTTCTCTTCTTCTTCCTCTTGTCTCTTTCTTTCCTCTTCTTCCTTTTTCTTTTTCTCCTCCTCTTCTTGTTTCTTTTTTTCTTTTTCTTCTTCTTCTTGTTTCCTTTTTTCTTCTTCCTCTTCTTCTCTCTTCCTCTTTTCCTCTTCCTCCTGTCGTTTTTCCTTCTCAACTGCTTGTCTTTTCTTCTCTTCCTCTTCCTTTCTTTTCTCCTCCTCCTGCTTTGCTCTTTCTTCTTCCTCTTGTTTCAGTTTTTCTGCTACTTGCTTTTCCCTTTCTTCTTCTTCTCTCTTTTTCTCAGCCTCTTCATTTTCATGCAATTTTTCTTCATCGACTGCTCTTTTCTCTTTATCTTCTTCCCCTGAAGGTTCCGCTTCAACTTGTTCATTGGCATTCAGCAGGTTTTGCTTTTCATCATCAACAGCTTCATCTTTTTTTTCAGATTCACCAAAATCTAAGCCTCCTTCTTCTTCATCATCGAATGATTTTTTGAATCTCCTTTTAAAAGCTGAAGCAGGATCGTCTTTGTCTTTGTCCTTATCCTTCTTTTCCTCTTTTGTCTCTTCCTCCATGTTCGATTTTGTGTCTTCCTTTTCCTCAGAATTAGAGAAATCAAGACCCTCTCCATCATCTTCTTCATAGGGTTTCTTGAATTTGTTTTTGAATGTTTCAGCAGGGTCATCCCCCTTGGCCTTCTCTTCCTTTATATCTTCCTTATCTTTTTGCTCAAGATCAGTTAAATCTAGAGCCTCTTCTTCATCATCAAACTGCTTCTTAAATTTATTTTTGAAAACTTCAGCAGGATCTGCTTTCTTAATCTTATCCTCCATTTCATTCTTTTCCACATTGGAATCCTCTTTTTCATCTTTTTCTTCCACAGCAGATAAATCAAGTTCCTCTGCTTCATCATCATCATAAGGTTTTTTAAACCTACTTTTGAAGGCTGTAGCAGGGTCTTCTTTCTTTTCTTCCTCTTCGTCCTTCTTATCTTTTTTGTTTTCTTTCTTCTCATCTTTCTCCTCAAAAGCAGATAAATCAAAGCCTCCCTCTTCTTCCTCATCATCAAAAGGCTTTTTGAATCGATTTTTAAAGGCAGCTGCTGTATCATCTTCTTTCTTTCCCTCCTCTTGTTTTTCTTCCTCTTTTTCCTCAAAAGAACTGAGATCCAATCCCTCTTCTTCATCATCAAATGGTTTCTTAAATCTATTTTTAAATGCTGTGGCTGGATCATCTTTATTATCTTCCTCTTCCTTTCCTTCCTTCTTTTCCTCTTTTTCCTCAAAAGAACTGAGATCTAATCCCTCCTCTTCATCATCAAATGATTTTTTAAATCTATTTTTAAACGCTGTTGCAGGATCATCTTTATTATCTTCCTCTTCCTTTCCTTCCTTCTTTTCCTCTTTTTCCTCAAAAGAACTGAGATCTAATCCCTCCTCTTCATCATCAAATGGTTTCTTAAATCTATTTTTAAATGCTGTTGCAGGATCATCTTTATTATCCTCCTCTTCCTTTTCTTCCTTCTTTTCTTCTTTTTCTTCAAAAGCACTGAGGTCTAGTTCCTCCTCTTCATCATCAAATGATTTTTTAAATCTATTTTTAAACGCTGTTGCAGGATCATCTTTATTATCTTCCTCTTCCTTTTCTTCCTTCTTTTCCTCTTTTTCCTCAAAAGAACTGGGATCTAATCCCTCCTCTTCATCATCAAATGATTTTTTAAATCTATTTTTAAACGCTGTTGCTGGGTCTTCTTTCTCCTCCTTTTCTTTTTCTGCTGCCTCTTCTTTCACTTGTTTTGTCTCCTTATCTTCTTTTTTGGTGCCTTCATCTGTCTCTGTCTTAGATTCTTCATCCGCATCTGCTTCTGCCTTCTCTTTATGTTCTTCTTCTACCTTTTCTCCCTCCTTTTCAGGCTGTAATGTAAAGCATAGACTTAGCAAAAAAAAACTCAAATTGTGAGTGCGATGGAAAAAAACAAAACAAAGAAATGACCATCCAAAGCATGATTTATAGTTTCAAAAGTAATACCTAGTAATAATGAGCACATAGTAAAAAAATTAGAAATAAAATTCACTTCTAGAGGTCAATTTTGAATTTAACAATTTTCAGAAAGTTGCTGATGGTTGCTTTTTTTTCTGGGGGGCAAATTGCTTAATGTTGTCTAAGAAAATTTTAAACAAGACAGATCATTTAAAAAAGAAAAAAAAATATCTGTATTGATTCACAGACAACTAGCACATATAATATTCACCTCATGGATCAATGGAATTTAAATTGCATTAAGGCATTTAAAAATATAATTTTTATTCTATCTTGTGAGTGAACAAACAAATGCAAAATTTCATTAAGGTGCATATTTAAGGCATCACACAGAATTTTTAAAGTTATTGAAATCATAATAGAAATAATAAAAACAGTAAATATTTTAAAACTCAAAATTATAGAACTCCCTTTCCAAATATCAGAACTAATAAAAAAGAGTATCTTAAAAGCCTCACACTCTCCTGCTGATCTCATCTAAGGAGACAAGGATAGATATGGTGAAGAATGAAACATGACTCTTTAAAAAGAAAAAATGATATGATTGCATCACAATAAGAAGAAGAAGAAGAAGAAGAAGAAGAAGAAGAAGAAGAAGAAGAAGAAGGAGGAGGAGGAGGAGGAGGAGGAGGAGGAGGAGGAGGAGGAGAAGAAGAAGAAGAAGAAGAAGGAGGAGGACGAGGACGAGGAAGAGGAGGAGGAGAAGAAGAAGAAGAAGAAGAAGAAGAAGAAGAAGAAGAAGAAGAAGAAGAAGAAGAAGAAGAAGAAGAAGAAGAAGAAGAAGAAGAAGAAGAAGAAGAAGAAGAAAAAGAAGAAGAAGAAGAAGAAGAAGAAGAAGAAGAAGAAGAAGAAGAAGAAGAAGAAGAAGAAGAAGAAGAAGAAGAAGAAGAAGAAGAAGAAGAAGAAGAAGAAGAAGAAGAAGAAGAAGAAGAAGAAGAAGAAGAAGAAGAAGAAGAAGAAGGAGAAGGAGAAGAAGAAGAAGAAGAAGAAGGATTTTTTTTTAACTTAAATCACCATGAGATATTTAAAAATTATTTAAAGGTTCATTTTTCAAGAAATCTATTTTGTGTTTAAAATTATGTGTTCTTGATTTATCAAAATTTAAGTTAACTGAAATCTAAAATATCCTCTAGTCAGTAAATTAATTGTACAATGTATATAACATAAAACTTGTGTTTGAAGTGCAAATCCATATCTCGGAGTTACTTTTTCAGTTAGGTGTGTATTACTCAATAAAATTGTATCTTTATTTCACCTCTTTTTATTGATGACATACTTTTTACAATTAGTTATTGTCATAAGCCACCTCTAAACTATCGATAAGACAGCACAGCTTTAAATAGCTCAGCAAAATGAGAAATCAATTGTCACAAAAAATTTTGGGACATCGTGTGTAGTGTTAGAGCACCATACATGTGTGCAATGAAAACGAAGTACATTTCAATCTTCCATTTCTTTCAAAACTTCTCTAAACAAACTGTGATTATTAATTTTTGCATAATTGCTGCGAATATTTTATGTTATGATTAGTTCAAAGCATACAAAATTTCCTATTATGTGGTGCTTAATACAACAAAAAATATAATAAAATGTCATAAGACTAATGGTGATATAAAGGACACTGAAACAAATAAGGAGAGAATTTTACGAGGAAAGTGAAGACAAAGGAAAGACATCTTGGTTTGGTTAAAAAAACACTTGAAAACACAAATTTGGACAACTAGGAATTTTGAGTGAGGGAAGTTCAATACATGCCACAGCACACACTTCTACCTTATCTTCCTTTTCCTTCTCTTCTTCGTCCTGGTACAGTAACGAGACAATTGATAGAACATGTAAAACTATTGTATACCAAACTTTCAATTCTTTTCCAATCATGATATTATTGATAAATACACAGGCAAAGAAGATATTTTCAAAGGGTGCTGTCAGATCAGACATATGTTATTTGTACTTCAATCAGGAAAAGAAGCTTATATATTAAAATGTGGTGATAATGATTTTGGAAGTATTTCTTTACAAAGTGTATGTGGCTGAAACTCAATAGCACATGTCACATAAAATGGATGCTATCAATTTAGAGTGGATTGCACCATGCATAAGTGCTGACCAATGATTGATACCTAGGAATTAATGTATATCTGTATCGTGCATTATGGAAAATAAAATAGAAAAAAAAAATGAGAGAATACTCAATTCCTCTCCTTTTCAAAGATGGCCCATGCAGCCTTTTTAATTTTATTCAAATTTCCATAGCCAAAAACAAAAACAAAAAAAAAAGAAAGAAATTAATGATTGTGTTATTATTAACATTTCCAAATATAGAAAGATGTAACAAAAAGGACCTACAAAAGGACTAGGTGGAGTTAAAAAAAATTATTAATAAATAACATTCCAACCTTAAAAATTAAAACAAAAATCATTGATAATCTCAAAAAAAAAAATGTTACACGGTACAAAAATAGTTTTAAAAATATAGAAAGAATTTGTACATACCCCTGTGATAACAACACTGGCAGTAGATTTTTTGTTGGGGTTTTCTAACTTGAGGAACTCATACAGCTGATCCCACTCTATTGACTCAGCAAACTTGTCATAATCCTGGAAATTAATGAAAATGATGATTAACATTTTATATCATCACTGATAACCCTCTACATACACCACAAAAAAGCAGAGGAATCCAATCTCTCTTTGCTCATCATGTTTATAAATGCTACTTGAGGCTTCTTATGTTCAAGTCTGTGAAGGAGACAACAGGCTATTATCACTCAAGTTGCTGTTCTTTTCTTCATTTTTCGCCTCCTTCTATCTATCCCTCTGTAATAGATACATAGTTCCTTATATGAGCACACGCATCATTGTGCTAGTGTAGGAGAAGAGTTGCCTTCTCAAATATCATAGTATGCCCAACCTGTAGTGTACTTCATGCAGTTTTGTAAATCCATCGTACTTTTTAAATCTGCTATTTTTTTTACATGGCTTCATCATTTCATGGGTGGAGGTTATTGATGAGAGATCTTTAAAATGTTAGAGATACATGTACCTAAGAAAAGAGAGCAATAACCAATTTACACTTTTATCACACACAGGATCTGAAATAGTCCAGCTTCGTGCTTAAAATTCTCCCCTCTGTCAACTGTGTAACCAGTCATACGAAACTGAGTGGGCCTATTTTTTTATTGTGAGAGGAATACACTTTATCATCATATGAGAGGCTTTGATGATTGAATGCCTAGTGGGTGGAGAGGGTAAAAACCTTTAAGTTAGAGCATTGGTACAAAATGAAAGATTTAAATGGGTTTTATTTCCTCTTTTATTTGGTATCTCGATAATTTGAATTTCGGTTAATCTTAAGTCATTTTTTTAAACCAAACACTTTGAAAAAACGGAACTAGACTGCCTTTAGCATGTTAGAGAAATCTGGAATGGCCAAAAATCTCTATCTGTCATCGTGGTTTATCGCGGCCACATTAGCATTATTGCGGCCACAATTTTTGGCCTACCCACACTTTTCCCACATTTTATAGAGATTTCGTTTAAAAAAGGTCATTTTTCAGTAAAATAATCAGTTTTATTGATTTTGGTCGACCACCTTGCCAGATCTCGACATCTTGGTTTCAGCAAAAATAATTATAAATAATGTTTCCTATTGCTTATTAAACCAGATGGAACTGCTGGTATGATGCTGTCAAGTACCACCTGCAACAATTGGAGTATTTGAAAAGCTTTGCAGCTGAGGAGGAAAACCACTGTGGATGGATGGCTCCAGATTCCCTGAAACATGCTTACTTGCTCGATGGAACTTCTGACTTTAAAGGCTGAGTGGTCCGTATAATTCATTACAAATACTACCAGGTAGGCCTATGTACGTTGTCAAAAGTTCTTATAATAAATACTTCTTTTTTATTTTCTTTACACTGTTTGACTTTCTGACTTTAATATTCAATAAGCCTAACGAATGCTAAACAACAGATATATATTATTGCCTTTTGTATTCCTCAGCCACTGATTTTATTTTGCATCCAGGATGGTTTTACTTTATGGCTGATTTTCCATACCTTTAGCATGAAATGATACATGTATAAATGATTATGACTTCATCAAATTGATGCTTATAAGCTAACTGTTGATTCTTTAAATCTAGCCTAAAATGTTTCATTTTAAGTGTTATGGATTTTTCTAATTACTTTTGTGGTATCCTCAAATCCATAGTATTTGAATGGTAACTGGAACTGCTGGATTCTTTTTAGTTACATGATAATGAGTAAATGTTGTTTTTTTCCTTCCTCCCTCTCCAAATCTCCTCACACTACAGGCATGGTCGAAGTTGGAAGAATTGCACGATAGTTTCGACAGCTGTGAGGTCTCTTTGACTCAGGCCAAGCAGCATTTCGATGGGGACTTGAAAAAAATTGTTCTGCAGGACAAGTTCTGACAAGCCTTCTCAGTAGTGTCATAAAACTTGCTATGTACATGAGCGAAGAGGACAGCCAGGCATTTCTTTTATCAAACAGATGCCACTTTTTGACCCTACTAGTCTAATCCTTTACAGCTGTGATTACTTTTTTGCGTTACCAGGTATGAATTACGTTTCAGCCAAAGAAATCAAGAGGTATCGAGAATCTCTTGGTCCAAAGGCTGTCAAGGTGTCTGAGAGAATCCCAATCAACCTGACAGTATTTTGGAACAGTGTAAGTTCAGATGTTCCTGAATTGGCTAAATGTGTCAAGCGATAAATTTATTCATGTCTTAACTCCGCAGATGCTGAGAGAAGTTTTTCTATCTACAACTTTGTATTTTCTGAGCGGCGGAGGCACCTGAATGATGAAAAGTTGACTGCACTTGTTTTCATGTATTATAATAACTTCATCACTATGAAAGTCTAATGTAATATATGAATCCTGTTGTATTTTTTTCAGCATTTTATAGGAAAATTTTTGGAATTTTTTTTTGTCTCAATTGGCAATTTTCCGTGATGCCAGCTCAATTAGTTCAAATTGGGTGACAAACATGTAGACTTTATTGTTTAGAATTGTGATGGAGAGGCTACATAGGGCTTAGAATGGCAACGTTGAAGAACCTCATGAAAATCAATGGAACTTGCCATATTAAACAAGGTGTTCTTTGAGTGCCTTCATAGGCATCAAGTTGTACTATATTTTACATTCTCTGACATTGTTTTTTTTTCTTAATTTGATATAAAAATGATTAAAAGCTATTGTACGCATACGCCCTGTGGCTTAGAAATAATACATTTATTATTTTACATTAATTTCTATTTTAATACAAAATGTATTATTTTAACATTTTAAAAAGTTTCTCATCTTTGTCAGAAATCAATCTTCACCCCTTTCAAAGATTTCTCTCAGGAAGTTTTATTAGATTTCTGAAATCTGTGGACTTACTGACCCCACAGTATTCTTCTCCATTAAAGACTTGAGGGGGAACAGCTTTTCTCTTTCCTTTTTGAACTGTGGCATTGGCATGCATAAATTTGAGACGCTCATCATTACGAGGATCAAGGACATCCACAACTTCATGCTGTATCTTCAGAGATGTGAGAACATCTAGAATATGTTGCTGTTTTTTGCGCACCTGTAGAATAAGAGAAGGAGGGAGGGGGAAAGGAAAACTCATAATCTAAAACTGTAAATTTTTTAAGAAAAAAGAAGCATGCAAAAGCATTAAAATTCATTGAAGAATCATTATAATGAACAATCATACTAAATAATTGTTGCACCAAGTATAAACATAAAAACATGATGTGGAAAGGATAATACTCAATAACAAATTTGTTGACAATCATTATGTCTCATAGATAAACTAGATTAAATTTCTCCACAGTTTCGGATAACAATTGGCCTGGGTAGTATAAACTAGGCTAAATTTTACATTTTAACTAACCTGCATTAAAGACATAAAGTGGTGGTGTTTGCTTTTTGTTTATTTTATGCAAGTAATTTATCCTAAGTTATTAAGTTATAATAAAGAAAATGAAGCCTGCATTTGAAGAAAATAGATAGAGGGGCATTTAAAAAGACAAAATTTGTAATTTTTTTTAAATAAAGAGCTGTAATTCAAATGCCACCCATAAATTTTTAAGAAATGTAGGTTGTCCTAAAGTCAATAGATTCAAGAGATAAATATCTAAGACTAAGATATACGACAAGATTTTAATTCTAGCGCGTAGAGATTAGAAAGTTATGGTAACAAAAAAGAGACTTCAAGGCAGAGAAAGAGTTTCATAAATGTTTATGAGAAACTGATCTTACAAAGGAGTGGCAGAGACAAGAAAAGGGCAAAGAGGCTGCAAAACCAAAGAGAAGCCAGTTGGTTTTGTATTTTGGCAGGCAGTGACGTATAAATTGTACAATTTTTTAAAATAAAATCCCACTACTCTTTAAAAAATATTTACAAGGCAGTCCAATTTCACCAGAACAGTAACCACCAATCAAACTCAAATTTTTATTACTTCCCTTATATAAATATCCATATTAAGAACTAGACTTGATATTATCCTATAGTTATCTAGATCTAGAACTTTATAGGGTGTACATGAGATAATACAAATCTTGGGTAAATTTGCAGATATTGGCCCAACTCACTTTGGGCTTCACAATCGAATGTTTCTCTGCAAATTCAAGACTTGTAGTTTAATATAGGATTTTAGAGCATCACAAAATGCTTATAAATATCTTGAAAAATATTTATTTTCGACGAATAAAAAATTTGTATTCATGTTCAGCATATCAAATTCATTAATTACGAAAATTACAATTTTAAAGCTTAAAGTGAGTTAGGCTGCAATAATACCAAATCTTGAGTGTAAGTTAGATCAGTATAATTGCAGATATATATATATCGGCCCAACTCACTCTAAGCTTTAAAATTGTATTTTTCTTCATTAAGGAATTTGATATGTTGAACACAAGTATGAAGGTTTATTTCATCGCAAATAAATGCTTTTCACTTTTGTGTTGCTCTAAAAATCCCATCAAACTACAAGTTTCGATTTCGTCAGGAAACATTCGATTGTGAAGCCCGACGTGAGGTGGGCATATATATGTCTGCAATTTTATCGTTAGATCAAGATCTACTTAACAGGCCCTAGATTAGATCTAGATCTCTGAAACCTTTAACCAGTTTTGTTAAGATTTAGATATGGTTATAGAATCAATGTATTTAATATCCGGTCTCTTTGGATCATTCACACCTACAAATGGGGCTACAGTAATTTAAACGTGTCTTATTTCACAAACCTCATTGCTAAAAGTCGAGTTACTTAGGAACAATGTTATGCTCATGTTCGATGGTAGCATTGATGAAGACACGAATCGAAAAAATGAATACTGTGCACAATTAGACAGACTGAGTTATCAAAGTTGACGAAAGCAATGTTTTTTTCTTTTTCTTTTTAATCGGCCTCTTGTCGGCACAGTAGTCATGCAACTGAGTTCCAGAACTACAGCAGATGATCTTCCCGATAAGGAAGTGTTTGGGATGCTCCTGAGAAGAACGTCAGAGATTTCTGCGCTGAAGAGCTCTCACCTTCACAGACCGTGACGTTTGCTTGTAACAGGAAATAGATGTTTTCTTGTTGCTGGGGCAAGTAAACATCAATCTGCTAATGCTCTGCGAAGATTCCTGTCTGATAGTCCAGCATCCAGGATAGAGGCTCATGAAAACTATCTAAGAAACAAGCAGTTTTGTCGGGTTTTTTTTTTTATTAAATTAATATAAAGAGCAGGAGCTGAAGTGTACATTGGAATTCAGATAAGGCGTGAATATAAGCATTAGAACAAAGTAAGTCCGAGTTTGGGGGTAAATCGGTGATCAAGGGATAATTTATCTAGGCCTAACTAAATAGATCCAGATATGGATCTAGTGAAAACTAGAATTTCTTTAAAGATCTTAATCAGGATTTTGATTAACTTTGAATAACATTTCATAATCTAGGTAAGATATCCGTCTGTAGCCTATTAGGATTTATCCATGTAATAATTATTACAGATCTATAGGCCTATAACTGTGAGGCAGCCAGGGTGAGCATGGGCCAAGCACAAGTCGGAGTTTTGGTACCTTGAGTTTCCAGTATTATATAAAGATGAATTTCTGCTCCAAAAATGTGGAAAGAGTGTTCTCTCTCAAGAGAAATGTTATTTTTGATACATTTTAAAACAGTACTATAGTATTACATGTACACACTTTGGTATTATTGCAGATATTGGCCCAACTCACCCTAGGCTTTGAAACTATATATTTTTTTTAATGAAATTGATATGCTGAACACGAGTATGAAGGTTTTTGTTCGTCGCAAGTAAAGACTTTTCAAGATACAAGCATTTTTGTGTTGCTCTAAAATCCCATTAAACTACAAGTTTCGATTTCTTCAGGAAACATTCAATTGTGAAGCTCAACGTGAGGTGTGCTGATATCTGCAATTTTAACCAAACTTCTGGATCAAGATTATCTTTATTGTGTTCTAACTCAAAATATTTATGTGAGAGATTTGTACCTAAAATATCCATTTAATGAGCTAGAATCAGAAAAGAATTAATGCTGGATATAGATAGGATTCAATTTAATCGAAAAAGCCATGTACACTAGATAAAAAAAAAATGTGTGCCATATCCTAAGGGTGCTTTCTTTAATCTGCTGGAATGAGATAGTTCTTCTCACATGGCAGAGACATTCACAAATAGGATTTTATGCTTTAAAATGTCAACAATCACAATCCACATTGGTTGTCTGCAGCCATCTGATGAGAGCAAGTTTGCTATTAACTCCAAGCCATGGCCTCAGGCCAGGGCAAATAGGTACTAATTTTTTTATTAATAAAGTTCCTTATCTGTTGAGAACTATATCTTTGGCTTTCAAACAATATTTGTTATTATTTTTAAGAGCACATGTAAATGTACATGGAATTAAAGAAATGCAGTTTATTATAAATCTAGATTCTAAATTAATACCTTACTAAGCCAAAGATCTAGATTTTAAAAGAGGAGTCTGGATTCCCAGACTAAGATTAGAAGTAGATCTATATATCTTAATTTGGTCGATACAAGTTTTTTTTTTTTTTTTTAATAAATTTTAGTCACATAAATTTTTCCTTTCTTCTTCAATAACCATAACTTCATTTCATATCCATCTTATTTTTTTTTAAATGCCTCTATGAAATCATAGAAAACAATTGAAAATGTTGACTAGTTTTCTCTCCAACTCACCTTTGCTTTACATAGGCCTATCTATTTTTTAAGGGTCACCATGCAAATTTTATAAAAATCATTCACTGAAGACAAGAATATATACCCTTTTCTCCTAAAATATTAAAATCATCACGCATATAGTTTGGAGAGTAAATAGAACAAGCTTTGAATGCAGAGTATCATGACTGTATAGATCTGCGACATGTAAGTTAAAAAAAAACTCCTCATGAGCCAGAATGGATTTATTTTAGTTGCAAACATTTCTATACATCTATCTTGGTTATTTGGCAAGCCAGAGCTTGTGATTCTAAATTGCAGCTAATATCAATGTCATCTTGACTTTTTTTCATATTATGTAATTATAGGTCAAATATAATTTTTAACAGCTGGACAGCAGAAAAATGTGGGGCTATCTTTGGTATTATGTCGCCTTCATCTGAACATGTTGAACAAAAAAAAAGGTAGCAAAGTATCAGGGAATTCCAGCATTGGTTGTGAGCCTGTTACTTTGCTCAATATTTCTGATAACATATATGCCTTCAAAAATCACATTGACATGTTTTTGTTTTTATCGTATCCTTTGTTATAAGTTGAAAATATGACAAGACTATTACTCTGCTCTATTCTCTATCAAAGTATGATATTTTATTTATACTTGATAATTGCTATTTTGCTTTTTGTTTGTTTTTTGTTTGGGTTTTTTTTGTCTTTTCCCCCAACATTTACACAAGTAATATATACCATTAAAAGTTTTAGTTTTTCTTTGAATAAAATAGTTTGGTTTTTTTTTTAAAACATTAGTCAACTTTGATACTCATTTAAGTGAATGAATAATTTTAAACTAGTCTGTCTGTTCCTGTGTCCGTACTTAATATTACTATTTGTGGAGTATTTTTTTTTTTATTTAGAGCTCTCTTGTGTAAGCTATAATTCAGTGTAAAAGCAAATGAATCTTAACAGATCAAAGTTTCTCCCTTTAGGTTTAATACAAGTTTATTAATTGTAGAGCACAGATTTGTTTTTAACTTATAAGTTTATCACAGTGACCCATTTATTTTTAACCATCAATTCTTGAGCTATGATAGTAAAATTGTAATTCACAGTTTGAAAAAAAAAAAGAAATAAAACTGGCACCAGTTTTGGCCCGTTTGCAGATTTTACAGATTTTTTGCTGCTATTTCTTCATATTTTGCTCTTCATCAGCCCGAACCTTCAGTGGCCTACATCAAACAAGCATTCCTACAATTAGTTGATGGACATTCACCATGGTGATATTTTGACACCTTTTGGAATTATATTTGAATAGGGATATTAATGTGCGATGAACAATAACATTTTTTTTTTTAATTGCTCAGTTTGGTTCAGAAAAAGCTAGTTTCCTGACACCCTTGTACTACTGCTAAGGTGGTGATTTAAAGGTTACTTTAATGTAAAGATAAGCTGGAAACGACTGAAGAACACAAATGATGAAGACCTTCAAAAAAGACTCAACAATAGCCACACGTGAATAGGTAGAAAGGCAATTTTTTTTTGTAATCGTGGGGCAAATTCAACGAAAACAGGATCTTGCAAGGTTCATTGCGAGCGTATCAATCAAAATCAACACCCTCTACACTGCCAAGTTCACAGAGACACTGCGACCACTTCAAACTGAGGCCTCGATCATCTGAAGTGATATCTTAGGTATACTAGCTGAACAACTAACGACAACATGTCGACATACTCTGGCGGTAGTCGTGACTCCCCTGGTCGCTACAGCGATGACTTCGTCAGCGACGACGACAGACGGTCGGAATCCACGCCTCGTCGCAAGGACGACCCTGGTTACTATCACAACAGATGTGAGTATCTTGCTCAGCTTGTCCTTTTATTTTTTAGTTGCTATTGCCTTTAATCTGTCTACCGTTCTGCTCGCTCTCTCTCTCTCTCTCTCTCTCTCTCTCTCTCTCTCTCTCTCTCTCTCTCTCTCTCTCTCTCTCTCTCTCTCTCTCTCTCTCTCTCTCTCTCTCTCTCTCTCTCTCTCTCTCTCTCTCTCTCTCTCTCTCTCTCTCTCTCTCTCTCTCTCTCTCTCTCTCTCTCTCTCTCTCTCTTCATCTTTCTATTTCTTCTCTTAATTAAGAAAATTTGGTGATTTGATATTTGTTTAAAAAAAAAAAAAAACACCGTTTAAAAGTATATATATATACATCGACGAATATTTTCGTGCCCTATAATACAACGTGGGGTAGGTGTCAGACGATCTCGTCAGATCATGCTTTGGTTTGGTTCATTTTTTTCCCATTTTTATTTTTTTTTTTTATTTTTTACATAAATTGTCTCTAATTTATTGATATTAACGTGCTTTTGGTTTTGTTTTTTTTTTTTTTTTTTTTTTTTTTTTTTATCTAATGCCAATTACAAGTTTAGTGATGGTTATTTTTGATCGATGAGAGAAAAGCACAGACATGCAACCTCTGATGTCTATAATTGATTTAATGCGGAACTTCTGATGTCTATAATTTATTTAATGCGGTTCCACCCAGGCAGATTTTTCTTGAGGTTTGCAATGAGAAAAACTCTTTAATTGCAATGCACCAAAAGCTTGATAATGGCAACAACGAGGAGAAGATCATTTATGTAACTCTATCTAGTCTCACATGAAACCAAATTCATTGAGCTCCATTATGCATCTCTTATTCCCTCTTATTTCGAACCTACACCACCGTCTTTCAGCAAATCTAACGACCCAAGGTCTTGCTACCCGGCGCTGGAGTCAAGACAGTATCAAAACCACTATTGTCCCAGGTGAAAGCGCTCAACCAAACACGCTTGTCACAAATAGTCCCCCTTTCACCTTGTTCACATTCACTGTCGACTGATATTTTGAAGCACTAGTCTACCGAATTCATCAGAATTCTGTTGGTTTTTGTTTGTTTTTTGTTTTTTTTTCTTATTTTACTTAGCTAACTTTAGATTAAATTACCCTGAAATAGAGTTTCCTGTATAATAAATAATTTTAATATAATTATGTATTGTGCGTAATTCAATTTTATAACAGAATGCCAATGTGTCTTTTTACATAATTATATATATATATATATATATATATATATATATATATATATATATATATATATATATATATATATATATATATATATTAAACTGTATGAATTCTGATTAAATGAACGTATAAATCTTATTCTTTTTGAAAATATTTAATATCAAGACGGAACCCAAATATGTGAGGATCCTGGATCAAACAAGCAAAGAAACAAAAATCAACTTTGTACCCTACAATATCAGTCTAACGGTGTTAATAGTGAATCATATATGTAGATGGCTAGAGTAAATCCCTGTCCTTTACAACTAAGACAAGGGGGATTCAATACTTGAACAAGGATATACTGCTGGCAAGCAGATAATTTATGCGTCAAGAATTCTTGGATTTAAAAAAAAAATACAGTCCTTGTCCACCATTAGCAGTTAACGTGAAAAGAAACGTCAAGGGTACTCTAGTGCGAATTGCTAAGCTCAGATTACATCTTGAAATTACAGCAAAACAGACACAATCATCTAGACCGCAACATAGGAATTTTGCACTATGTATTTGATATAAACTTTTTTTCCGCTGGATTTATTAAATTCATCAAACATAAAGGGAAATGTATTATTTTCATTTTACCAAAGGATATTAATTTTTTATTGTGTACTCTCTCTCTCTCTCTCTCTCTCTCTCTCTCTCTCTCTCTCTCTCTCTCTCTCTCTCTCTCTCTCTCTCTCTCTCTCTCTCTCTCTCTCTCTCTCTCTCTCTCTCTCTCTCTCTCTCTCTCTCTCTCTTTTCCTCGGAAGAGGCCTTGCTGTTTTATCGGAGATACTGCTTTTCTGTGGTCGCTTAATGCGCACAGATTAATGTTATGCTATTTAGACATTTAGTGAATTGATCCTCCCTGTCTGTGTGTCATGCCAGTGACCCTGCCGTCCACCACAGATAGTCTGATCACCCAAAGCTTGGGTGGCTTCTGGACAACAGAGAGCACCATTGGTAAAACTTTCACAGAACCCTCAAGCGTGGCCGCGTCATTTTACAACTAACAGTAACACACACCTACGAACTCATAATGTTCCCACTGTTTGATTGTACTTTTTTTTTTTAATCGACGGTTGAAAAAGTCCGAACGCATGTTTCTAACTTGAATTGTTTTCAAGTAATGGAGGAAAAAGTGGAATGTTATAAACTGTAGTCCGAATTTGTTAAATATGCTTTAAGTCACTCAGTTTTATAAATGTACGAAAAGCACATAAAAAACAAAACATAGGACTGAAACTTTCACAAATTGAGAATAATAACATAAACACAAATTGACAAATTAATTGTTACCATGGCCCTATAAAACTCCACCAGATTGCCCTTCATTTATTTAGTGACATGTCTGGTTTTTTGGGTTTTTTTTTTTTTTAATCTTTCGTAAAAACAATCTCAGACATTCTTTACCTGACATTCCCGTTTTGCATCCTTTGCCTCTCCCTTCTCCAAACTTCCTAACGAAATGTAACCTGTTTTATATATTGCTAACTTGTGCTAGGTGCAAATTATTCCTCTCTTGCGCCATACATTTTGAAAATTTATAAACATATTTAGGTGTATTATACCTATAGATAATTATCATATTCATGCTAGTCTCGTAAAACTTCATTTGTTAGTATTGTTCACTTATTCATTAATTACATTGTGTATTCACTCTATCACATATTCATATTATTGTACTGAGACCTTTACTTTTGCTTAAATCCTCTTCTTCTGTTTATTTACGGTCTCCTCTCAAATTCAAGGATACCTTCTGAGTACGACAGAACCTTTTTTATTATTTATTTTGTCTTGGAAAGTGTTCACATTACTCACTGCAGCTTGGTCTTTATAGGTACCGGGTATGAAAGTAAATCTCTTTCACTTTGAATTACATGTTTCCATTATTATTTTATTTTTTGACACTCCAATCAAAGAGTATAATTTATCTACATATTGCCTTCCTCAAAGCAATTTTACGCGGAGCTATTTTTCCTGCAGGAAATTTCAATCTTGTAATTTAAAAAAAAAAAAAAAAAAAAATTTCAGCCTCGCTCACCCCTCTATCTTAAAGAAAATCGATTCTCTATTTTCAGACAGGCTGATCTACTGTCTTTTATCAACGACACCTTTGCTGGGTGAAAATTACGATGGTCATTCCTATTATATATCATTCCTATTGGACAATATGAATAAAATGCTTAACCTATGCTAATGCTCCTACTACAGAGGTCTTATACAAAGTCCCTGTTAAAAAACCAGATTATGGGTCGGCAAAAAGTAATCTCTTCTCTCTCTCTCTCTCTCTCTCTCTCTCTCTCTCTCTCTCTCTCTCTCTCTCTCTCTCTCTCTCTCTCTCTCTCTCTCTCTCTCTCTCTCTCTCTTACCTGTCTAACTTTAAAAACGAGCTTTCAATAAAACTCGATTTCATACGACTTTCTCTCTATCCTTTTGAATCTCCGCGTCACATATGGAGTGAAGCGACTGAAATTAAGCATTGCCTGACGTTTTATACTTGTGTCATTTTTCTTGTCAATTAAAAAAAAATTATATTATTTTAATCAGGATCCGATGAAAGAAAATGTCATGACTGTTAAGATTAGGATTGCCTCGATATGGCAACTTACCCAAATTGTTTGGTGCTATTTACAACGATATTCTCCTAATCCCTTCATAATCCTCTACACCAGCTGCCAGCAGGCTGTCTGCACAAGGTGTTTTTTTTCTTCTTTTTTATGCCGAATTTTCGATCGTTTCCTCAATCGCAATAGTCTAATAACAATGCCCCAAAGTTCACGTTAGGTCGCAGGGTATGGTTTCAGATAACTGGGCGTGGGAAGCAGAGCCAATTTCTTATTGGATTCTAGGCAGGCTAATCTCTAAAACGTTTTCATAAATCTGAAGGTATTTATTGTTACGGATTTGAGGTATGCCTTTTCACATCTGCCCTCTCTGACTGAGCACGACAATTTTCTGGAAGATTGGGCTTTAGTTGAATAATGATCTTATATCATTTAAAAGACTGTATCTGAAGGAAATGTAAGACCCGGTGTGCGTGTATGGGACGATTTTCTTTAAACTTTGCAGATTTAAATACAAGCGCAACCGTCCAGATTTTCATATTAGCGAAACTTGTTTTTGATCCGTTTGTAAACATTACAAAATATCAGAGACAGAGCTTAAAAAGATAATTATTGATAAAGAAATAGCAAAGTAAAGTCTAGTTCAGTGGACATATCGATACAAACAATAAATAAAGAGTGTACTGTCTATAGATCTTCAAAATAAACCGCGAAACGTCGCTACGCATGCTTACTGTCGGGCACGTCACTTTGTGAGGAATGCAAAACACATCGTTTTAACCGAAAGTTAAAGCTATGCGTGCAATCCTGAGTTGTGAAGACAATGCTTCATAACAAACGTTACTCCGCCGTGACCATTTAATGAGCCAACCTCATGCAGCAATTATAGTTTCCAGCTTTTTTGCATGTTTCAACATTGATCTTATCGGTTAGTCGGTAGCGAAAAGAGAGTTATAGCACTATAATTCATTTATCGGATCTTTCCGGTATGGTGACTGTAGATACAGACCACAACTGAAGGACGTTACTGAGCGCGCGGTGTTTGTACAACTAATCGGCTCTCACCCCTAATTATTCTTTACATTTAAGACAATGTAGAATAAGAGATAATGGCGTGTTTTCATTAGGATTTTCACATCGAAGGTTGTAGTCGACTAATAAATGAAGTTGGCATGGTTCAAAGTTATGTTTGTATCATAGCTGAGAGACAATGCTATTTTACTTCTGTCAACACATTATCAGTTTAGATGAGCTGGACTTTCAGCGTACTTGAAGGAGACGAAGAGGAAAAATCATTCATAGTGTACTTTATCATACAGAAGTCTTTAAATAAACGTAACCTGGTTTGTGATGCTATTTAATTTTCTTTTCTCTGGCACCAGGATTTTATCGCCCGTTGTTATTTAGGGAGTGATTAATTTTTATTTTAGCTGTTTTAATCTACTGTAAAAGATCGCGTCATTTTCCCCTAACAGGCATTATGATTTTTCTTTATATAATATTTCAGGTTTGAACAACCAGTTCGATTTTACGAGGGAGATGCTTACATTTCCTGATAGAATATTGCACATACGGCATCATTCTGTTCACTTTGCAGCCAGCGTCAAATGTAGGGAGTATTCTTTTATAATGTCGTCTTCGACACGTGGACTATGTTGAAACTAAGGTTAAGGCCCCTCGTCGAATTGTGATCGAACTTCATCTGTTCACTGACCTTCGTGGCATTATTTCAATACAAGTCTGACGTGCTGCCAATCCGAAGTATTCTGAATGCTGAAAGGTTTTCTCGCTTAGTTTGTGTCCTCAGTGAGAAATGATAAGATCTCGCTTGTGGTTAGTAAATGGGCTGCAAATAGTGAAGTTGTGAAGCGCTAACACCATAGTAGCAATTGCTTGGAACAGCTAGGGACGTATACTATTTGATTGACTGTTACGCTTAAGCTCGATATATTCACAGTTTTCATGGAATGTTTAAGTTACTAGTAAAAGTGGACAGTGTTTTGTGATTACTTTCATAATCTTAATTTTTTGCTGGAACGGATTTTTTTCAAAGTCTGTAGTTTCTGGACGTGCCAGGTCAATGCCTTGGGAAAGTTTAGAATGTAAAATAAAACTGAGCTTATGGTTGTGTCCTTTTCTGTCCCAAGTCTTCTTAGACAACGCACGAGCTACTTTTGATGCTTTTTTTTTCCTTATGATGAATGCTGCAATATCTAGAGTTGAAAGTTGCAGCATGTGGAACTGGAAACTTGTGCAATATCTGCTGATTTTTTTTCTCGTTCAGAGTTTTTCCTTTTTTTTATAATATTATTACTCAAAAAAGAAAATCTCAATTTTTTTCGACAACTTACCGCAACTGGCGCTATGCTAAATACAAAATTTATAGTGGTTTTTTTTTTTTTTGTGTGTGTTTTTTCCCATATTGCATTATATTCTCCTCCTCCCCTCCCTCCCCCTCCCCCAGCACACACACCACCACCACCAACATCAGCCCAGCCCATCTCCACTTCTTAATTTATTTCTCCCAAGTCCTTAACTCAGTCTTGAATTTTCTCACTTGTTGCCCTCTTAGAAAATTTTCAACGCACGTAATGAAATGTTTGGCAAACGTATTATAAATTACCACTGACGGTGCATAGCTGTTCACTTCAACCAAACCCTAGGGATAAGGAAGTTGGAAGTTAAGTCTCATAAGCCTGTCTACGGTTCAAATTTAGAATCGCTTGAACAGCTGAGGACTTCCATATCGATTTTCCAAAGCCAAGAAAGTTTCGGTGACCGACGCTTGGCCTTTGGTTTTGAAGGTTCTGTTATTGACGAAAGCTAAAATTAGTGTAAACTTTGGTGTTTGCTCTAGATTTCATAAAATTTACAAAATTATACTTCATCCCTACTATAACAAACTAAACAGCCTGATATAACTAGATGATCAGGCTTTACAAAGGAGAAACACGATAATGCAATAATACCAACAAAAAAAAAAGTGGTGAAAATTGATAATAGAAAAATGGGATTTGACAGCAGCCCTCTAGGGCAGAGGAAAGTAATTATTGTTTCCTCCATTAGCGTCTAGCGTGTGGTGCCGCTGTGAACCGACTCAACTATAAAATTAAGGAGGCCGTATCTGTTTTTTTCACAGCTTCATAGGATAAAAGAAACACATTATATTACTAATCTGGCAACCCAGAATTTTACAAGGAGCTGGGTCCTTTTGAAAATTAAGATTAATCATATTCATAAATTTTGGCAATATTGCGAGAATGCAAAGCATGTGACATAATAGGGTATTTTCAATAACAAAAACATTTGAACGGAGGTTTGTTTCGGCCGGAAGGCTTAAAAGTGCTTGCATTCCCAATACATTCACCAGGCCTCTTTGTAGAAATATAATTATTTTGCGGTATCTATAGCATATGAGTAAGTATTTAGGATAGAAATTCAAGTACAGAAAGGCAATCTAACAATTCTTTACTTGTGATCCTTTATTAAATAAGCTGAACAATGATTGGTACTTTTTTTTACAGGTTGTGAATTATGCACGAAGTTTAAGGCGATTGTTATTCTCTTTAACTCTTAAATCTTAAATCGGAATCGAATTCCTCTTTCAAAACAGTAAACCAGACTGTTACGATCAAATTGGAATCCATTAAGTCGTAAGCACTTACCTCTTTTGAAGCATTCGTAAAGCTTCGATAAAGCAAAACCTTTACAAACGGTGTCGCTGTGTTTAAGCACAGTCAACTCAAAACCTTTCGCCAAAGCTTAGCACTTTTCATTATTCCATGAAGTTCCAGTTTTCATATGGTTATTATAATTAAGATCGTGTTGCTTGACATAATGGAGATGAACCTTTTTAGGAATTCATTGAAGCGACATGCTTTCTGCATTTTATTATAAATCCACTTAGATTGTCCCCTCTCTCTCTCTATCTCTCTCTCTCTCTCTCTCTCTCTCTCTCTCTCTCTCTCTCTCTCTCTCTCTCTCTCTCTCTCTCTCTCTCTCTCTCTCTCATTTGTATTTCCTAACGTTCTTGGTATTTTTTTTTTAAGTAAATGCCTCGGAGGTTTTTATTTGAAAGATATGTCTAAAGATTATTGATGTGCATGTAATTTTAGAGCATTATATGGCAGGATACACTGATGTAAAACATTGAGACAGTAGTGCACAACTTTAATATTGACGGAAACAATTATGTCGCTCCAAGAACGTCAAAAAAGTCGGAACGTTAATAGGAATTCTGCACCATTTGCTCGTATTGGGTCTCTTTAAATAAACTTCTCTACAAGTTTGTATTGTGATAACGTTAAGTAAAGGATATTCATAATACTTTTGGCGGCGCCCTTGATGCTCTTGGAAATAAAAATTACGCCTCGGCATGTGGTGAGATGAGAATGGGAACAGACGCATAGTAAGCGGACGATAATGTTTCGATACCTGGACTCGATTACATATCTCTATGGAGCACCGAGTAAGTTTTGTGACTCGCGCGCTGGCTTTACATTTTAACACTAAAATTTTGATCCTGATAGTTACTTTATTTCAATTAAAAATAAAGTTTATCATTAAGACTGCTATCCCTCAGATTTAATTAATAATTGGGTGCTTTAAAGAAAAGAATGTCTGTTTGTCCATATGAAATAATCGTGGTATTGTTTATTACGTTACGGAAAACAACACCGAATTTCTTCCCATTGCTTGCGTTAGAAATAGAGAAGGTAAGAAGATTGTCAACGATTCCTTCAGCACTGACTTCCTTGTTGCCATAGCGATATGGAAACATTGATTTCGATAATGTGTATGCTGGCCTCAAATCGGATTAAATATATACACACACGTATATAATATAAAATTATATATATATATATGGAGAGAGAGAGAGAGAGAGAGAGAGAGAGAGAGAGAGAGAGAGAGAGAGAGAGAGAGAGAGAGAGAGAGAGAGAGAGAGAGAGAGAGAGAGTAACGAATTATTAGTGTAGACTACTCTTACGCTGACGAAACAGTACAAATGTTTAATTTTTTCCGGAGTGGGAGGGGGGAGGGGTGTTGCGTCCTTTTTTTTTTTTACCACCACCCTGTCAATTGCTTTAGTTTATCCCCTCCTCTTTACGTGGTTTCAATCATTTTTCAAAGTTTTTTTTGTGTTTTTGTTTTT
Source organism: Elysia crispata (assembly GCA_033675545.1). NCBI lineage: Eukaryota > Metazoa > Mollusca > Gastropoda > Plakobranchidae > Elysia > Elysia crispata. Next base: position 39,176 of record JAWDGP010005428.1, on the reverse strand, counting down.
TAACATTTTATTGTGTAAAAAAAATACTATCATGGCTCTTTTCGAATAAGCACCAGTTTCACTCTCGAAGTAAAATTCAAAATACAAAAAATTTTGTTTCATTCAAAAGTGTCTCAAAGTTTTTTTTTGTTTTTTTTTTATCTTATTAGCACACTCAAGCAAATCTTGATATTGAATTATTAATTAATTAACTGTTGTTGGCCATAATATGAAAGCACAACCACATACTGAATTTCTACAAATAAAAGTATCTGGTTTGTTTGTTTTTTGTTTTTTTTTTTATTTTGGTTGATGGGTGTCTAAAATTGACTGATCATTGCACGTGTTTACTGTTTGCTATGTTTGGACGTCAACGCCTCCAAAACCTATTGTTTTATTCTGGACTGAAGTCTAGACCACAAAGATTTTTTTAATACACATAACAATGTAGGCCATTTTGAATGCTGTTCTTATTTTGCTGACCAATATTAAATTTTGTACTCTTTCCCTCTGTATACCTCATTGCTCTTCTCAGCTCGTGCCATACAGAAGTTGATCTCCTAAAAATCTGTTGTTTGCAACCTTTTTTAAATTGTAAGATTTATGAAATTCTTGCTGTAAGTTCTTTCAGTGATGAAAAAAAAAAAGATATATACACTTGCTTAAGTTTATCGTTTATCAAATGACCTCGTAACCTTAAACCCATGCACTGTTTCTTTGATTTTGAACAAATCTGTTTCATTCTACAGAAGACATTTGAGCTTCAAAATTTAACAGTGTTCATATAACCTACATTATTATCGTTGCTATGCAAGTTACAAGAAAAACAAATGCTTTCATAGCTCTTATGAATTAAATTGTTTTTTGTTTTGGTTTTTGGTTATGCTTTTTTTTTTTTTTTTTTTTTTTGGGGGGGGGGGTTTGGGGTTGGTTTTGTTTTGTTTTTGTTTTTTGTGTTTTTTTGTGTTTTTTTTTTTTTTTTTGGGAGGGGGTGTTTTTGTTTTTGTTTTGTTTTTCCACTTCATTTTGTTTTCGAAGGGTGTGTTTTAAATATTTTCATTTCTTCCTTTGAAAATGACACGATTTTCGGAAAAAAATTTCATTCAAAATAGTTTTTCCTTTCCGGTTAGCTTTTCGCGGCAAAGAAGTTAATCCAAGTACGATACAATGCGCATATATGTGTGAGAGAGGTTTTTTTTTTCTTTTTACCTGAGTTGGGGTTGGAGGCTGCCAAAGAGTTAAAGCCACGCACGGTTACGATTTTTCTACTCTTAATTCATTCCTTCTATAATAAACATAATTATGTAAATAACGATTGATCGAAGAAAAGTATAGATTCTCTGTTGAGTGAAAGAAAGTGAAAGGCTTCAGAAACTGGTCAATCATAGCCTGATAAGACAGGTTTGTTCCCTTTGCTGCTCCTCATAAAAATCTTATTTTTTTCTCATAAGAAGAGTGACCGAGCTGATTGAGATTGCCTAAAAATGTTCACACCGACACCATGTCTTGTATCCTGGGCCAGTACGAGGAGGTCGTGGACGAGGCGCCATCTCTAAAGGTCGAGGACGAGGACAGCTGCAAGGGCGGAAACGCGGGGGCTTGAGGGGGCGTGGCAACAGCCGTAACAGTGAGCCTGCAGATATGCGCAGACACGGCCTGGACAATGTCACCACGCGAGTCATGTCCGCGAGTCGCAACAAGATCAATGAGCTGCGAAATCAGGTACAGGAATAGCAACTCAGAAATGCATTTTTTTTTTAATTAACTCAAGTTTTGTCTGGAAATGAATTTCTGATAAACATTGTCATCTCATTTTTTTTTAACAAAGTGTAGCATATATATAAGCCATACAAATGATAATAATATGCTCTTAATAATGTCATAAAAAAGGGGTATTTCTTAAATGTGACAGAGGAAGTTGTAACAGCAGATTTGTCAATAAACTTTATCATTTGCTATCAACTTGTGTGCTATAAACTAATTTATTTAGGCTTACCTCTTTGGGTCGTGGACGCTCAAAAGATTTCAGATTTATGACACCAATCAATGTGATCTGTGCTGAATATATAGTTGAATTAAGCGTAACTGCTGGTCATTGCTTCATACCAGGTGGAAGAACTGAAGCTTAAAATGCGAGACTTGGAACAAGAGAACAAACTTTACCAAAAGCTTCAGTATCGCCAGGAGAAAGCCATAAGGAGCTTTGAGGACAAAGAGAATGATCTGCCCAACATCATAGACAAACACAACAATGAAGTCAGGTAAGCTCAGCTTAAGAATATATAGTTTGCTCTAACCGTCTTACTTTGCAATCATTATAAATCAAGTTTGTCAAAGAGACCAGTTTAGAGTTCCACCATCTTTGTCTGCGCATGAATTTTAGTTTCATCTACGCGTGTATTTTTTATATATGAACCATTGTACTTTAATTTATTATTGAACTTTTGCACTTTTAACACTTCAAAAATAATTTCCTGTCTAGTCCTTCTCTTTACCACATAAAAGCAGTGATAACCATAAATTATGATGGAGCACCTGCCTTGATATTTGCAGTAACAATACACTGTGGATTCAGGTTTGCTTTCACCTGAGGATGAGTTTTAAGATCTTTCTTTGTAGACATGTGCCAGGCTGGGGAGACAAGTATGGTAGAGAAATCTCAGATCACATAATAATTATTCTGTAGATCACATGTTCTAATTCTCTTTATATCTCTTGCTTAAAGCTCTCTTTCTTATTCCGAATTTACACTGCAAAGCTTGATACATTTAAAAATGTAATAGTGTATCTTCAATCTCTAATTATACTTTTCTGTCCTTCGCTATTTCTCCCCCCTTCTCTGTGTGTGTGTGTGTCTGTCTGTCTGTCTCTCTTTCTCTCTCTCTCTCTCTCTCTCTCTCTCTCTCTCTCTCTCTCTCTCTCTCTCTCTCTCTCTCTCTCTCTCTCTCTCTCTATCTATCTATCTATGTTTTAATCTTCTCTGCTGCCCTTTCTGTTGAATGCCCCCATAGATCTCTAAAGGAACAGAATCGACGACTGAAGGAGAAACATGACAAGACTGATCGTTACTTGAGGGATGCAGAGGATGAACTGGAGCGGGTCAAGAGAAAGATGATCAGGTATAAGAAGATGTGTGATGAGAAAGAGCTGCCTGAGAGAGAGGAGCTTTCTCGGAAGGTCACTAAAGCAGAACTGGACATGGAGGAGAGAGATGTGAAAATAAAGGTAAAATGCAGATGTAGGGGGTTGTGGCTGAGATGGAGAAAAAGAGAGAGAGAGAGAGAGAGAGAGAGAGAGAGAGAGAGAGAGAGAGAGAGAGAGAGAGAGAGAGAGAGAGAGAGAGAGAGAGAGAGAGAGAGAGAGAGAGAGAGAGAGAGAGAGCATGGAAGAAGGTTTTTATAGAGAATGAAAAAAAGAGAATGTAAGTGTGTATCTCTTGGATTTTAAGTGTTATTATGCTTCCTCTTTTTTACTTTAAAAGACACAGAGACATAGAAATGAATAGGGGAAGAGAGATGGTAGGAACTCTTTTCTCTTTTGACAGAATAAGATGCATTAAGTAGCGGTCTTTACATCCAAATCACATGTAAAATAATAATGAAACAAAACAAGTAGACCTTTTGATATTCTGATGTCCCTTTTTACCCTTAGTTAGATTGGTTTCAAAATTGAGGTACCTTGAGAATGAAATGTATAGAACAGTTAACACACAGACAGGAGCCCAGAGATCACTGCTTAAGCTGGACTGGATTTACAAAATTATTATCAATCAAATCAGTTGTTTTTCTGTTGCAAAACGCCTCTGGTTTCTGCTTTTCAACTGACTTGTTGAAGGAGGAAGCATTGCACTTTAGTTTGAGATTCAAACTTATATTCAAAGTATGAGTAATCTCTATTTTGTTCAAGCTTTTGCAGATATCGGTTATTAAGGTTGTATAAATAGTGTCTTGTCTGGGACAATGGAGATAAAATTAATGTTTTGATTTTTTAATATCCTGCCCTCACAAAATGTGGTTTTAGGGTTTTTCTTTATATAAAGAAGCCTTTTTTCGAGTTGTAAAGTTGAAAAGCTGAGAGCCTCAGAAACATTCATAGGTGGCATGCTTTGATTGTAAAACAAACTTTTCTTATAGATCTCTAAGTAGGTGTTATACACCATGGCTATAGTGCTAACTTTATAGAATTTTTTTAACCTTAATTATTATTTTTTTTTTTTATTTTTATTCCTTTGCAGGAGCTTCAGAGACATATAGAGAGTTTGAAGAAAAATCATCGTCATGAGCTCGGCATTGAAGCTGCAAGGCAGAGAGAACTCAAGAAGCAGTTGGAAGAGGCAACAGAGAAAACGTCTGCCTTGGAGAATGTTGTTAAAGTGAGCAACCAATAATTATAAAAGATAGGGGAGAAAGTTTTAGGACATGTTTAAAGTTGGAAAGAGATACGGAGGGACAGAGAGACAGACAGAGATTTGATTGCAGGAAAGACGGAGGGTGGGGGGAGGAAGAGTCTTATGTGCATTGATGGGGTGAACAGAAGGAGGATGAATGTGCATTGTAGAAGAGAGAGGGATATGAAAAAGAGCAAGATGAGAAGAGTTTTAAAGGAAGCAAAGGAAGAAGACTTATGGGTATGCAGTTGAACCAGATTACATTTAAACTTAAGATAGTTTTAGTGGACTCACAGAATGATGTTTAATTGAATAATTATACAGATCTGAGAAGATGATATGAATCAAATTTTAGCAAGATCAATAAAGATCATAGAGGGTGTGAATCTAAAAATAAAGGTCTGTCTGAGAAATGTTGGTATCAGGTGGTGCCCAACAGCTAGTTATAGATTATGCAATTTTTGCCCTACAAAGGCTCCTGGTGCCAATAAATGAATAATTTGCTGTGAGAAAAAAAAATTTTAATGATAAGGCTGAAGAATTTTAGAGATATGTAGTATGTAAATGAAAGATGGTTTTATGAAGGAAAAGGACTGAAATTATGCTAATATAAGACAGGCTTAAATTGACAAGTACCAATCACTTTTTCGTTTCATAGTTTTTCTGTAAATCATTACTGCTCTTTTATGCTCTCCATCACAAATTTTAGGAGAAAGACAAAGCCTTGGATTACAACAATATATACAGCAATCCCAACCGCAACAGATCAAGAACACGAGACAGTTCTCCAATGGAATCACCTGGTAGGAGTAGAGCTCGGGTTAAAAGCAAGGCATCTTCACTGACTGACCTGACTCCACGTGACAAGGCTAAGTTTTATGCTGAGAAGAAGCGTGCAGAGCTACTTAAGCAAAAAGAGGTAAATTTAAAGTCATTGTAAAAGGGTAGGTGCCAGGCTAGCAATTATAATGGATCAAAGACTTAAAGCTATGATCTGATTAACTTATGTAGCTTATAAATTCATTTTTTTTAGCTTTCTTCACTTTTGGGTCATTTCTGTTATCAAATACTTTTGATTTTTCAGTTTTGTTTTCCTCGTTAGAATTTCTGTCATTAATAATTCTAAATTATTGTATTTACTATTTCACAGATTTCTTTATAGCTCTGAAATTATTGTTTCTGTGAATTATCACTGGATTGTACCTTATACTTTTTGCTCTGACTTAATTTTTTCTAGTGCTGTCTTCACATAAATAATGAAGTTTGACTTTTCTTTTAAACACATAAGTATAATGGTTTATTTGCTATCTGTGTGTTTCTTTTAGTTTTTTATAGTATCTATTTCAGTTAGTTTTTAAAAATTTCAAGCTCTAAAGTTTGTTGGATTTTTTTCTCATACTTTCCATCCCCTGCTTTTGATTATATGTTTTTACTCTTTTATGGTCCTTAGCAAAGTTCTTTTTATGTTTAATTTGCATCTTGTACTATATTGAGATTCTCACTCACTGCTTCACTCTTAGACGATTTTTTTTTACTTTCAAGTTTTATAGAAAGAAGTTCAGGTTGATTTTATTTATTGCTCATAATATTTTTGTCCTGTGAGGTTATAATTATTTGGAAGATTGTTTTAATACCTCAGAGGCATAGATTCCAAGAGTTGTGGTACTGATTTGTTTCCTTTTGTTCTTATCCAGATTAAAGCTGAGCAAGAAAAGAAAAAAAGACAGAAGTGGGAAGAGGAGGAGAGAGAGAGGGAGGCTAGGGAAAAAGAAGAAAGGGATGCAAGAGAAGAGAGAGAGCGTGAGGAGAAGGAGGAGAGGGAGAGAGAGGAGGCTGCCATTCGGGTAGCCACCCCTCCCCAATTTAATTTTCGTAGTATTGATCAGAGTTTGGAGGAAAGGGAAAGGGAGGAGCAAGAGAGAAGAAAGAAGGAGGAGCAGAGGGTCCAGAGAGAAAAGGAGGCCAAGTTTGAATTGGAAAGGAAAAGGATTGTAAGTTGCAGAAAAGTTTGGAGGAATAAGCGTAAAAAAAAAAAAAGTTTACAATGCTATTTCTTCAGAATTTCACAAAAATGATATATGTGATACTTGTATGAATCAATACCATGAATCATTTAAAATATCTAAACTTCTTCAAATGCATAATCAAGATTTAAAAGCCAAAATTTCAAATAAATTCTAATTCCATGTCAGAAAAGTTTTGTAAAGACGATGGGTGTATTGGACAAGTGATAGAGATATGAACAGTGGAAACTCCCTCCATTTTATTTAAAAATTAATTTCAGTAGAAGTTTTTAATATATTGACATGGGTTTGCTTTTAACTTGTGAGTTATTTTATCAAAAAGTAGTTATGAAAATTTTCATTTATCACAATTTTCCACATATCTTGACTCTCTTATATTATATTTACATTGTTTTTTTTTTTTTTTCGTAAGCATCTCAGACACGGTGCTTATGACTCTAGCTTAATGCACTGTATGTCTAAGAAACAATTCCCTGCCATTTTAAATTTTTCTGCATCAAGTTTTTAGCACTCTCCAATCCATTTTCTACTTCATCCAATATAAGAAAAGTTTAGTTTATATCAGTTTTATATAAAACCTTAAAGAAAAGTTTGGTCTGGTTCATTTCCTACCGTAACTATTCATCCAAAGTGTTGTGGGCTTGTTTATTCTTAATTTTGCTCGGCATTTGACTCTTCAAATTTTTTTCATGTCCACAGCCTTTTTTTTAAAAACTACTGAAGTATTGTAAAAAAAAATTACGTTTATGACCTTTAAAGACTTTAGTATGAATGAAAAACATCTTTTGATAGTTGGAGTATTTTGTGCCAGTGTTTTGCTTACAAAATTCTTGCAAAAAATCATCATTTATTTTGAATTCTTTTGATTCTTAGGAGCTGGAAAACCGAAGAGATCAAGAGCACAAAGAGAGAAAGGAAAGACAAGAACTTGAAAGAAGAAATAAAGAAAGAGAGGAACGGGAAAAACGTGAGAAGGAGGAAGGTGAAAGGAGAGAACGAGAAAGGGAAGAACAAGAGAGGAGAGCTAAACTGGAACGGGAAAGGATAGACAATGACCTAACTCTCATAGAGGAGCGAAGAAAAAAAGATGAACTTCTGCGCAAGCTTCAAGCTATGGATACTTTGGGTAGTGCAGGAAATGACCCCCTGCAACAATCATCTTTTACTCCAGGGTCATCCTCACCTTCACGCCGCAGTAAGGAGAGTTCACGTGTTGGCGGAGGGGATGGGTTTGATTCAGCTAGCAAAAAAAGTGATCCAAAAGAATATTCCTTCACTAACCCTGTCAAAAACTTGCACAAAGGTGTCCCTTCACATGATGTATCTCACATTCAACGGCAGCCACAGCTGGGTAGAAAGCCAACCACCTTACCCACTGGCTCTGGTTCAGGGCAAGATGACAATGCTGGTTATCAGCCGTCTTTTGGTCCTCCAGGAGTAGTGAGGAGTGGGCCCAAAGCTACAAACACTTCTAAAACGCTCAGCATATTTGATGACGATGATGATGTGGGTGCCTTCAAAATCCCAGCCAACTCTTCCAAGACAACAACAGCAAACAGCAAAAAATCTTCCAACTTGTTGGAGAATTTGTTTGGCCCTCAGGCCAGCAGCAATAATAATTCTAGCAAGAACACACTATCTCGAAAGATTGAAGATGACAAAACCTTCTTTGTAACAAGCCAAGCCTCTCCTTCCCCAACACTAGATGCTAAACGCAAAGGCGATTTGAACAATGATAGCACAACTTTTCCATGGGACTCAAAGAATACATCACCAGCTAAGCCATCCAACAAGTTTTCCTTTGAAAATTCAAAGAAAGAAAACTCAGCTACACTGTTTGGTGGTGGTGCCGCTCTTATTGACGATGACTTTTCTTCTGCTAACGGTAAAGTCCTCCCTCGACGCAGACAGCAAGCAAATCTGAACACATTTTCGTCTAAGCCATCTGTTGTAGCATTGGACAACTTTGATGATGATTTAGAAGAAGTTGTTTTATGAGGAACATGCATATGAGAAGTACTGTTCTTGAAGCTTTTTTAAAATTCTTCTTTAGGGGGGGGAGGGGTTGTTCTTTTTTATTATGGTAAAATGTTTTGCTTTCCAGACCCATACCCTAACTTATTTAAGAAATTTATAGGTCAGTTTAAATGTTTGCTTGATTTTAAGATTTATATTTTCCTGTTGTATGGAAATCAAAACAGATACGTGTTGTTAAAACCAAATTACTGCAAAACATAGAAATCTTAGCTGCAATGACCTTTGTTCAATAATAGAAGAAGAATTTAGTAATTATTTTATTTCTATACATGCATGCTAAATAAAGCATGAAAGCTTATCACACTGATCCTTTAAGTCAACAAATTTTGCTGTTCAATTGCTTGTTATCAGGTGTATAGTAAGAAAACCACTAACGAAGATTTATAAAAATGGTTTTTAACTTTTATTTTTAATTGAAAGTTTCAATACATGATTTTCAAATCATTCCAACGACAACCTTTTTTGCTACCATTGTTCAAGATACTATCTCATGCTTAACAAATTCTGATTTTGAATGTCACATAATATGTCATACTTTTAGAATGGTTTAAAGAAAAAATAAAATTTTTTACATTTACATTTTTTTAGAAAACAAATTTCTACTCTTTACAAATATATGTGTAACAGAAAAGTGAGTTTAAAAATAAAATATAAAAACATATAAGAATGTCTTTTAAATCCTGCTAAAATTAGGTAATTATTTAAAAAAAAATGTGTGTAATGCTTGATATAAAAGCCAGTTTAAACTATGTTATAATTTGATAATCAAATCATTTAAATCCTTTTTTTTCCCATGCTTCTTAACAGCAATCTTTTTCAGACAGTTTATTCATCACTTCATCCACTAAAATATTCAATTTTATGATTTGTATTTTCAATTGAACTGGTGATGAATAAAAACATTGTGAGTGACATTTTAACAAGATCATTCCGGTAAAAGTTTAGTACTGTGCAGATATGTTGAAAGTTGCTATACCCACTTTCAAAGGTGCTGATATATAAAGAGGGGCTTTTTTTTTTCATCTGAAATCTGAAATGGCATGAACGTACCATAACTCTCTGAACAAAAAAAAAAGACTTTTTTTAAAATTAATTTTGAGGTAAAGTCATATGAAAGAGAGGGATTTATTTTCCTCCAAATTTTGTTTTCCTACTTCATATATCAATCATCAGACTCTTTACAACTCTTTAAGAGATGGAATAAATGAATTTCACAAGTGACTTGAGTTTCATTTTCATGGGCCTATAGTATCTGCTTCCATTTTAACAACTTTCCAAATTATTCCATATACTGTACAGCACTAGGCAGGGAGACACTACACCTAAGTGCACTAAATTGGTAGCACACATTAAAAGGCAAGAGGTTGGGAAGGAGAATTTTAGTGGGCAAGTAGCAGAAGAAGGATACATTTCAGCTTTGTCTCACTCCTTATACAAGCCTAAACACGAGTCAGATGCTTCAACATCAGATAAGTAAATATATATCCAGCTAACAGGCCCAGCTTCAGGGTGCTTAACAATACTTATGGTGAATAGGAGGGGAAAAAAACATGACAGGATCTGTAAGTGTGTAGAGATTAGCAGTAAGGGCTATAACAAGTTATGGGTGCTGATATTTGTTTCTTGGTCACCAGTACCACAGAAAATCATGTGAATATTTAAGAACCAACTATTAATTAACAAAGTCAATAGACTTGTACTGATGTGAGGGAAAATACAGAGAAGTAAAGAGAGTGTAGCTTACATATGTACTAAGCAGTTTTACACCTATTCACAATGGTAAGATTTATTGTATATGAAGTTAGGTGTTCTTTTTTAACTCAGTCCTTTATCTGATATAAAAAGAATCCTGATACATGTATAAAGGAATAAATTTGAAAGTCCCTCATAGATAGTGTTAATAGGATTCTACTGAAACAGAACTTGTGTTACTTACATTAATTCAACCTCCATTAGTTAAGATGAGAAGTAATGTCTGACCTGCAGAGAGAAGTAAATATTTTCCCTTTATCCATTGCTTGGAAATTTTCTAGAAGAATGATGTGTCTTCTGTCCTCTGTTTCAACTTCCTAAATCATTTATTCTTCACAAAGCACTCTAAAGATGAACATTTAATCATTAAACTAGTTTATGGGTGTCTTTTTTTCTTTCAACAGCTTAGCTTTATCCTTTTACTAAAGGAGCATGATTTAGTTTAATTATAATACTTACGCAAACATATCCCCACTTAATTCAACTATGAATTTTCACATAAATGTGTTTCCATATATTTCATACATCCCAGGTGTATACAGTGTATTTCAGACTGTCCTAGTTTGCATGAATGGAAATAAGAATGTTAGTTTGGAGACTTTTACCTTCCAAGACTGCAAAAACTCTGAGAATAGTATTTGTTTTTAAATACCGGTATTTGAAGATCTAATGCATTTTGAAAGATAGAACTTCTAAATTAAACAAGGAAAGGGATTAATTATCAGCTTTTATGGAATGTATAGAGAAAGTGATTTCACAAAGAGCTACGTGCCTTTGATGGAAGTCGTGTGTTTTGTTCATCAACCAAAAGCATTTTGAAGATCTAAGCAAAACTTAAGAATTTTGTTGTTAATATTTTCTCATGTACTCATTTTATGTTTCCTTTTTTATCACTTCAAATTTCAAACCAATATGCATTCTGGCAGATGTTACTTGATAAACTAACATCAACTTAAAGTAGAACTCATGACTTCCAACTAGGTAGCAGAACTCTATGTGAAATCTCATTCTTTATAGTTGAGTGATCATTAGAGAAAAAATATTGCTATAAAATTGTAATACTGGAACATTTTGACTTTTTATAATTAAATATGTGCCTATAATGCTTTTGCTTTCCATTTCTTCATCTAATATGAGGTTTAACACACACAAAAAATATTAAGTTCATCTGATCAATTTTTTTTGTATCAAGTACATTGATTTTGTAGTTATACAGCGGAAATCTTCAACATATTTTCATGGATGCATGGAGTCTCTTTATGAAAGTGCCACTAATAAAAAATTTTCTCACTATATAAATGAATAGATTAGCAGAAAATTGAAATCTTTGAGTTTCTTTTTCATTTTGAATATTAAAGGTAACAAGCTTCCCACGACAATTATTCTCTTCATTTTTATAGGGCTTTTTTGGTAAATTTATTCAAATATAGCTCAATCTACAACTGTTTCATTAAAGAACACAAAAGACATTCTCAGTGTGATTTATTTGAAAAAATATTCAATAAACACTTGAGACGAATGGATAGGGGCAGTAGAAAATTCATTCAGATAAAAATGCATTATAGATACATCTGATACTATGTATTTGAAATACACAATCTAGTCTAAAGTTGTAGACAAAATGCCTAATGTTCACAGTGAACCTCAGCAAAATTCCATAGTGCATTACAATACAATTATGACAGGTAAACTATCTTCTATATAAGTGTCGATCACACCTCTTTACTTCATTCAATGATATTTTTCAGTCTCATTCTCTGCCCATATATACTTTGTCATAATAAAAGAGACAAACTCAACATTGGATCTAGATCCAGAATCTGGATCTTGTGCCTAAAGATTTACCACTGAAAAAGAATAAAGTTTTGGAGTTTTTTCTTTAAGTTAATTGTGAAATGCAAATAGAGAGGCGTTAAGCCCAATCACTAGATTATGGAATTTTTTTTTTATCAAGGATGCCTAGTTACAGCACCTAATGTCATATCACTATCAGATCAAGTCATGCTGAGGTCAAAATATTTTATTTTGCATTAATTCTTTAAGATCTCATCTTCCTTTGATTTAAATGTGGCATACATGAGTAATCTGTTGATGACTTGCTGTTTATTTTATCAAACTTACTGCCCCAGAATATGTAAACTTTGTTTGGGTAATCATTGATTACAAGAGCATGGAATATATGGCTTGAGAGTTTGATCACCTCCGTGAGATTACAATGCTATGGCTGAACCTATCAAAAAAGCCTGCCAATACACTAGATCTCATTTAACAGTTTGAAAAACCTTGGTCGGAGGATGAATGTTTGATTTCACAAGATGAGTGAAAGGTAGAAAAAGTAAGAAAGGTTAAAGTAAATGACTAAAAAAGTATAAATAGTCCTTGACACGTGTTAACTCATTTATCTTTCATCATTACCCCAGATCTCGAGAGGGCATGCATAATTCTGCAGCCTGCAGTCTTATCGTTTAAAGTTAAACAACTATAGCCTATTGTATGAGTTAATCTCAACATTGCCTATTCCATTAGTCTCAAGCAGAAGACTTTAGCCCCATTTTATTTTATTTTCTCACAAAAAGGTGAATGCAACATTATATAAGTTTATTTTTTTATTCAATATCTTCTTTATCTCTCAACCGGACCAGTCCAACTCAAAGTATATTTTTTTTTCAAAAATTTGTAAGTGGCCTTAATTGAATCATGTACTTTGCATGATAAAAAAGGAACAATCATTGATTGAAATTTGGACCTCTGAGAACAATACGAGGCCCTACATAGCATAATATAAATTGTTTTTTAAAAAAAGAAACACCAATAAATTTATTACTTTGTCAAGTAAGTCAAACATTTGGGGTGTAATGAATAAGACTGAAGATGTTTGAATGATTATGCAGTTAGTTTTTAATTACGTGTATATATATATTTTTTATGTTAAATAGCAGAACAGATATATGCATTTTATTTCTATATTATTTTATTAATATTCTCAAATTTGGTGCTTCTTTCTTTGTTTAGGCAGGTGTATTTTTGTTGTCTTCGCCTTTTGTGCTCAATTTTTTTTCATTTTAATTTGAAGAAATTAAAATAAATAAGAGAATTTAGAACAAAAGTGTATTCACTCATGGTGAGAAAAATGGCTGTGATTTTTAATTCCGTCCAATTATCAGACTTTCACATCGTACATTCCTCATATATACACATAAGCTCTTATTTAAAGTTTATGTAAGTACTCTTTTTTTGCATTGACATTGTCTTTTGTTTCTCTATTTTATTAATACTCATTAGCCAAACACTGCAGTTTTATCAAACTTAGATCAAGAGAAATGAGATCATATATTTTTTTTGGCTTCCAGTTGTACAGTAGAGTTGTAGACCTAATCCTCATAATTGAAAAGGGCTAGATGCAGCTTGAGAAAAATCATAATTTATTTTGTATGTTTTGCACAATGCCTTCATTTCAAATGCAAGAAAGAATAAAAATTAGAGTTCCTGCTATTTCTTTCAAGTCTACCAACATCTTTAATTTTGACATAAAATTGTTGTGGTTCCATTTCTTCTTGTATTTTTTTTCTGTTATTATTATGTTTCTCAGAAGAAAAAAAAACCTATAGAATTAGTTTTAGAAAGACTAACAAACAGGAATAAATGGTATTAAAAGAACGATTAAGTTACAGAACTTAGACTCGTTTAACTTTAAGATAGGTTGAGATTTGAAAGCTACAATTAGGAGAAAATGTGGAAAAATGGGAAGAAAATTATTTTTAAAAAATGTACAGTGATGGCAGATGAGTTTTTAGACATTCAACACATTAACAAATTTTCAAATATATGGAGTGGCTCTATGTCTAAATTCAGAGCAGTGCGTTTTGGCACTGAAACAAGTGAACAAAATATTAGCAGAATCAGATTTTAAAATTTTGAGAATGAATTAAATATGTTTTTTTTCTATGAAAACACCTGTCTATATTTTGGACTGATTGGTACCATATTGGAACCTCTCAATTTCATGAGCAGCAGTTTGACCAGTGCTTTGGTGCATTTTATGTTTGTAGCTGAAAGTGAGCAGTACCCATAAATAGAAATGGAGGTTTTGATGAGCCACAACATAATCCTCAGAAGCATTCTTGTTTTCGTTTACATAACCTCAAGTTAAATCACTTTTTGATCCATTCTAAGACATATACTTATTATTATTATTATCATTATTATTATTATTATTATTATTATTATTATTATTATTATTATTATTATTATTATTATTATTATTATTATCATCATCATATTATGTTTGAGTCATTATCACATATATTGATCTTTGCCTATTTTAATTGCTGACTTGATTTATCATTGATTTAACCTAATATGTAAACTTAAGTATGCCTCCTATAGTTCTGAGAAATAAAAATGGTACATATCTTGACACAAACTTATCATACTGTCATCATGGACTAATGAAAGAAAAATTTTAACATACCTATTCAGTAAATTTTGTTTCTCTTTTTAACTTCTCTTAAGCATGAAATTTGGCTCAATGATATTTTTTGGCCTGAAAATCACTTATAATAAATTTATTCTTAATTGATCGTATAAAGCTTCGTATGGAACTTTTTTTATGAAATATTTTGTATTTCAAATGAACTTTATGTTTCAAATGAATGTAAAGAAAAAAGCCAGTTTTTTGAAGAGGCTACAAAGTATACCTAGACAAAGAAGTAATATGGATGTCAGAATTTTTGAATCAACAATGCTTTAGGATGCAAATGATTGTCCAGAAATTAGATAGAATTAAAAAAAAAAAGAAAGAAAGAAACATTCATTTTCTTGACTGGACTTTGTGAAAGGGATCAAAAAATGTATTACATGCAAACTTTTGTGGAGGTGCTTTATCCATTGGTAAGAATGTAGATATCCTTCTCACACACCAATGGGAGACAGGATTATTACACTAACCAAGAAGCAGCAGCAGTGGTGGGATTTTTTTTTTTTTTGTTAACCCAAGGTAATGCAGAGTTATCCTTTCATGAAAACTTGAGTCCTAACAAAAGAGAGGGGCATTTTTTAAAGTCTTAAAAGACCTTTAAGAAGCCTTAAGGAATTACTGCTTCAGTCTCATTTTCAAAACAAGATAATTTGAAAAAGAAAAATATAACTCCTTGAAAGAAAAGAAAAAAATAACTCGTTGAAAAAAAAAAAGAAAAAAATAACTCGTTGAAAAAAAAAAAGAAAAACAATAGAACCACATTCTTCATAATCTTTTTTATTTTGTCTTTCACATTTATTTCAAACTGAAGAATAAACATCCCAGCACATATTTCTATTGAATTTAGTCCTTGCCTGACATTATTCATACAGCTTAAACTTGCACCGTATAGATGCAAGAGGATATTGTTTTAAAAGTAATATTAAGAGTCAGAGTTAATGAGCTCATGAAGTAAGATTGAAATGTTTCCCAATCCTCATAGAAGTATTATTTTTACCTTCTTTCAAAGCACTGTCATTTATCTGCTTTAAGAAATATTTACATTTCATAATTCATACTTACATAGCACCACATTTTCACCCTTTTTTTTTCCAACTAAATTTTTTTTTTAACAAATACCTACTTCCAACCTATTTGAAATTCTTAACCTTACTGATGATTAATCAATTTTAAGTTTGTGAGATGGACTGTTTGATGCAGCAGCAGAGAATCTAATTTGAATATTCTTGAGTCCTTTAAGGAAAAAGACTTTAAGGTTTGTTTTTTTTCAATGAGAAGTACAGATGCCAAAGAACAGCTGTAGCTAAAGTAAAGATGAAATAGGATTTTTATTATTCGCACACAGAATAGGCCTGCAACGGAAAAAAATCTTACAGAAGATTGAGTGATGTTGTCTGAAGTGCTTTTAGCAGGTAAAGTTATCAGATGCATGAATTCTCATTGAGTTAAACACAAATTACCTTTGTTTCACAAAAGGAATTGAATATTAGTATATTCCATTAAATGTCAATAAATGAAAATAGGTAATTTTATTTACTTATTGTTGCTGATACAAATAGCTAAATGTATGAGCTTTTTTAGACTTTTTAACGATGTTAAAGATGCGTGTAGTTCTCCAAATTATGAATCCTAACATTGCAAACAAAATGATCAAAGCACATAACTTAAAATATCTCCTTTTATTTTAACTCTGAAATAATAATAATAAAAAAAAATGGACTGCTGCTCAGCTGATCCACAGGTTTATTACAGCAGCTAGTTCACATACTGAGCAAGGCCTAAATAAAACATGGACTTCATCTCTTTCCTAAACTGATAACAATGATAATTAAGAAGTTAAAGTTAAATTTCAAACAACATCAAACCATTTTAATTTAATGAATCAAAGAACTCAAATAATTAAATAAACAGGTATATGTACATTAATATGGTCGTCCAAAACTTTGAAACCAGAAAATTGAAAGTCAAATAATTTTACCTCATATTTGCTTACTTAGCTTATACAGTAGTCTCCAGATAAATTCTGTCTTTAGCAGGCTTCAATAGCTTGCGATTAGAAGTGTGTCTTTATAAACATTTAAAAAATAAATGATCACTTGCTTCCCTTTTCACATGTCTTAAATACTAGGTCTTATGAGTAGTCACACATACTGTTTCAGATCTTTTATGTAGATCAAAAGTAGTACTTGACGTAGATCTAAACTGCTTTGGAATCTTAAAAAAAAAAATAGACTACATCCAGATTTAGATAATTGAGAAGGTTGATCAAAGAACATTAAAGCTTCTGATGAAATTCCAATGTACGTGCCAGACTGGATTAGTCTACAGTTCTACATAGGGCATTGTTTTTACAAACATGAAACTGGGAAGAGGAGGGGAAGACCAAAATGCAAGCTGCAGTATCGTGTTTACCGCCACGCAACAGGCAAGGTAGATAGGTGTTGAAATTGCATCATCTTGCCCCTTCCCGTATCTATAGCTTCAATTCTCAAGACCTGTGATATCGCACATCCCTTGTGTACAGGGTTATTCATATCCTTTTCTCCTCACGCTTCCCTTTCACTTTCTGTGTACGTTGCAAATGCTTGAATGGCTGGCAGAAAATGAGACATATCTCTTTGCCATGTGATAATTGAGAGCAATTCCTCCATTAAGTGTGGCTATCTGGTAATCACTATCAATTTCAAAGCATGCATTTAGGTTTGTTTAGAGTATACTGATAACATAGTAAAAAAATCTGTCGTACAGCTACAGCGAGTGTTTAGTGAAACCTGCATTTATCTGGCGTGTTTTTATCCGGAGACTATTGTATAATGAAACACCCGTTAGATCAAAGTTTGCCAAATATATCTTCTTATCTCAGAGTCACCAGTTGGTGGGGTTTTTCTTTTAATTGAAAATCAGTGTTCCTGGCCCATAGGAATAATGCAGTGCTCTGAACGAGTGTTCTTGTGGATTTGTTCCACCTAATTTACAGACAAAGGTCTGCATTTAGCAGGGATAAAGGAAACATAATTATGGGGTGTGGTAGGACTCAAGTGTGAATCTTTCCTGGACTGTGCAGGGAAAGGGAGAGTTGTGCTGACACTCATTACCTTAATAAATCGTTCATTGCTCGTTGATCCAGCCCATTAGTCAGACTCAGAGTAGACCTGATTTCCATAGTGTGATTGCCTGTCATACTTTATCAGAGACATTGATGTGATGAGTGGGTATGGACTGGGAGAAGACTAGTCTTTTGATTTAAAGTCTAGACTTTAAATGTTCAAATGTTTAACTTAGAAAAAAAAAAGATGTTGCTAAAGGTATGTCAGCCAAGAAACAATACACCAAATGGGTATAACAAAAGGTGAGATACGCTAAACTGAAGAAAAGTTATATTTGGTTCTCTCTAACTGAACATAAATAGCTGAAATGTTGCTTTCTTACAAAGAGATCATTTATCAAGTCTGCCCGCACAACAGCTTTACTTAAACTTCCATGAAATTCAAATGCTTCACATGAGTTTGAAAAACATGGGATCTCCCAACTCCCTTCTTGATACAAGAAGATGTGTCCAGTATTGTTGTAGTTATAATCCAATCAATCCTCTGACTCGATGTATTACTGAATTGGATATTATAACCCAAAACCCAAGACCAATGGCACCTGAAACATAAAAAAGAATTAGCAATGGTAGCCTTTCTTTCAATGAGGAGGAGAAAGATGAGACAGAGATGAACGAATACGCAGACAGGCAGAGAAAGTGAGAAAGACGCAAATACAGCATAAGGAAGACAAACAGAGAAAGAGAATTTAAGAAGAGCATAAGATTGAAGGAGAGAAAGGGAAGAGGTTGATGGACAGACAGGTAAACAATCAGACTGGGAGCATGGAAAAAAGACAATTACACAGCTTTACCTGTTTCTTAACGTTGCTCATGCCATATAAGATAAATGCCTCATGTAATGACATTTCATTGCTTGGTATTAACTTGTTTGAGCGAAGCAAAATTTCTTTGATTTCTCCTAAGAAGGCAAAGACAGGGCTTAGAGACTTGAAGGGGAGTTTTTATCACATCTGAAGTTATTATCTTTCAAATTATTGAAAATGAATAAATCTTTAAATACGGCATACATGCATGTCTTATGATTCAGTTTTCTTAAACTTTAGGGGCTAAGAAATATGTCATTTTAAGTGAAAGTTCGCGTAAACATCATTTAAATGGTGAATATTTTATACTGTCATAGAAGAGAAAAAATTCAAGAATTCATTTAATTCAAGACCCTTCAATGTTCCAAACAGGATATACTGATACGTAATATCACAATAAAATGACTACCTGAAAGTAATTCTTAATTTTAAAATGAACAGAGACTTGCCTTGAGCACCAGTGGGAAAAGCCACAAAATTGCCAAGAGGAAAAAGCCATTGGTGTGGAAGATAACTTAAGGGCTCTGATCGTAGAAGAAACATCAGTAGCAGCAATATGACAGCCTGTTGTGTTAAAAGTTGACAAAAGCTATAGGTGTGGGATACTATTGGGAGATGCAAAGCATATCAAAATAGAATATCTAGTCCTCTAGATCCAAGTATCCTTCAATCCTTTCCTTTAAAGTTAAAAAAATAAACAAGATAAGAAATCTGGATGGTGAAAGATTAAAATGCATTTAAATTCAATGTAAAAGAGTGGTAAAAACAATATATTATTCTAAAATTATATTTAGCACATGTGAAACATTTAGACTGCTTTTCTATAAAAGGTTATTCACACACCTTGTAATGCACAATGGTATGTGAAAGTTGAGTTCAAACATTTCTACAATTATGCTACCTTCACCATAAGATGTGCCTACTTTTGTAACTATAGGTAGCTGAGGAATTTCAGTCGCCACTACCGATTTCAAGTAACAGCATAATAAAAAAAAAATTGATTTTTGGTCGATGTGAAGTTATCTATAACCTTTTTTCTTTATGTTCTGTGAATAAAACATTTGAAAACAAGCGTTTACTGTGTTTATTTTGCATTTTTGTGAGGCTACCTCTGTCGGCGCACGAGAAAACTTCCCCTAAATTGAGGGAAACATATGGACGACTTCCACACTGGATTAAAAACATTCAAATATCAAGTGTTTGGTATTGAATTTTTATCTTTGTCTTTAGAGTCTGTTTACGATATATGCGCATGAATACTAAAGCACAAAATCTAGTGCGCATCCTCCATTTCCACCATTTGATCAGTTATCAATTTGGAATGAAATACAAACCAGTTTTCAATCACTGATCGATTTCTTTCTTTTATAACTCGCCATCTCGCGCAGAAAACATTCATAAACAATATAAATTATATATATTTATATTTGCCATAAGCATATTATTTATATTTGCTTTAAAATAGACAGCTCAGCTTTTGTTTTGTCCATGCGCTTGTGATTATTTGTGAAGCCGAGAGCAATGGCGTCCAAGCATCTAGATCTAGAGATACTGTTCATGATGAGGGAAGCAGGATTGCTGCTCTATTATATAGATTTAATGCCGTCAATGATGGCAATGCACTAGACCAGAACTACGCAGATCATCACCATGATTTTATTTTGACAGATCCCAGTTCTTCTGACTATGACTTTGATAATACTGATACTAGCAATTTTAAAAGTTAAAGTGATTGCACTGAAAAGCAAACACCAAGACTGTGCTTACTCTGCCTGTCAACAATTGAAGGATCCGAGGAAGAAGTAAACATTTATGAAAAAACAACTATGCGCATATATTTTACTAATTCTACTTGGAAAATCCATTGTGAATCAAAATAAATAGCTTGATTGTAAACTAATGAGATACATCATAAATGCAGGTATTTTTGGTACAATGATATATCGTCAATCGCAATTTTTTTAAAGGCTATAAATCACTAAAAATGTAAGAAATAGACATAAATATTGATCATTATTGTACAACCATATTCCACTTGATTTCATGTGTTAATTGGTATACAGAAGTCATTTTGTGAGTGGAAATGTAAAAAAATAATGACAAAAAAAGGAAACAAAACTTATTAAGGCCATTTTCTCAAAAGTGGGTGTCTGTAGGTATGAATCTTTGAAAGACATTATCTCAGCTTCTAATAACAATTTTAAGAAGCTGTAAACACCATTCTCTTCAGAAATGTTTGCTGTTTCAGAAAACTTATATAAATTAATATGCTTAAAAAACGACTTTTGACTGAAAATCCCTAGCTCCCTCATATACATATTTCATTGCAGACATCTAGATTTAGCCACTTAATTGAAATGAGTGACTATGGAAAAGACACTTGTTTTCTGCAACAGAAAACTTTGATAATGCATACTTTAGTTTGGAAGTTAGAGAGCGATATGATTTTTAGCAAAGCCTCTTTTATTTGGAACAAATTTAAGTAACTACAGTTGAGTCCAAATAATTTAAATCCAGCTAGTTCAAAATCTTGGATATTTCAAAGTCAATTAATTTTAATGAATATTTCTCTCTTTAAGCTTTACTGAAAAATATCAGTTAGTTTGAAGTTGGTAATAAGGATCCAGTAAACTCAAAGCCAGCTTGGCTGATTTTTCAATTCTGAAAGCACTTTTTCTGGCTTATAAAACAGAGAAAGAAGTGCTATGCTCCATGCCGCAAGCGATTCTAGTGTGTGTATGTACGTAAGAGTCTGCAATAAAACTAAGAGAAGGAAAGGGAAAGGGTTAGGCCAAGGGAACAGGTGTGAATGCTTCATATACTGGAAGAGGAGGGGAGTGTTGGTGCTATGTGTGGTGATTGAACTATGCATGTGGTCAGCATGTGTGATGTAGCCTGCTCGCACAAAGCTCTCTACAATGTGATTTTGACAATTTAGAGCTCTGTGCCTTCCTGTTACCACCTAGTCTAGATCTATCTAAACCTGACTTTGTTTAAGTCATCTCACTTGTGAGCTTTATCTTGGATATAGTATGTGGAGAATCTCTGCAAGCTGTGTATATGTGTTAACTTTTAATAACATAGCCTAGGTCTATATAGCTGCTGGCTTTTAGTTTATGAAAGCACCTCATAGTGCTTGGTTACTTTTTAAGCCGTACTCCCTTCATTATGGCATTTTCTTCTTCAAGTCAAAAACTTTTGAACCGAAAAACAAAAGAGTAGCATTGAAAAACTTCTGACTTTTTTTTATTAAAAATGACATTCTACAAAGGGCGTCTTTTTCATGGCTTCTTATATCAAGGGAAATAATCGGAAAATTAAAATGGACCATCATAGTCGCCTCCTCCAACTCTCTTTCCCGCACACACTGTTAGAACACACATGATGTGTCATCCACATTTTTGTTACTCTTTTTCTCTATGTATCCTGATCATTTGAATTTCATATTTATAATTCAAAGCCATTTTTTATCCCAATGACTTTGAATAACCAGATTTACTATCTAGGTATGAAAAGCAAAATCTTTGCTTGACATCCCTCTCCCATAAATTGTTAATGGATTCCATTAATAAGACTTGATTTCCTGCAAAAAGATATGTACATCAAGTTTAAAGAGGAAACAATAAAAGATGAATCCTCTCAATCATCAGTGTTCTGCATTATGGCAGTTGGACTTGCCACATATTTTAACACATGCTCTCTTCAGGAAGAAGCTTTAACCATTTTAAACCTAGATCCCTGAGGTAAGGTAGCTTAATGGCAATTTGAATTGGATTGGGAAGACACAACCAGCACATAATGGACGAAAAACATCGACTAAAATGTTCTTACTGATCTTTAGAAAATTGAGATTCTTACATGCAGAATGTAAATGCCAACTGTAACTGCCATTCTCAGATATGATACCCTTTGTTTTCTCTCATTTCCTGAAAAAGTAAATGCAAATGAATGAAACCAGAACAACTAAATGTGTAACTTGCGTTTGTAACTGAAACTGAAGTTTAAATTACCTCTAGCAATAAATCAAAGGTACCTATCTTACTAAAATTTGTTTTTGAAGTATTAATTCTTTTAATGTGATAAAGTAGGGACTATTTAAAATTTACTTTTGTAAATATAATTTATTACATATTTCAAAAAGCAACACAAAATGAATGAGAGGATATTGTAAATTAAACATTTAACTAATAAGTAAGAGTAAAAACATTTGTGGAAGAAATTGCTTCTCACCCTTCTCTTTGCCTACAGCCAATAGTTTGTCAACTTTTCTCTGCAGTCTTGCATATCGAGCAAAGTCATCAGTGATACTAATGTTTGACTGTTCCTCTTTCAAATCTTTAATTTCAGCTCTCAGGTTAAGTTCCTCATTTGTCACTGTAAATATTAATTTGGCAATCTGGAAAGTTTAAAAAATGAGATAAATATGTTTAACAGTCAAGGTTTGAGAAGAAAAAGATGACACTTCCTCTCATCACTCAGAAACATACTGGCCTCACAGAATTATGGCTTTAAAATTATGTACCAGAAGCCTATGCAGTATTCAATAAAATTTTGAAATGTCAAACCAGTTTACTTTGAAGAAGTAAAAGTACCATCTGTTTGGGAGCAGCTAATGTTGAAGTTCTTCATGAGGTTTTTCATATCAGTTTGACATAAATTGTAATAATATAGGTTGTAACTACATTTACTGTGCAATTATTAAAAATTCTGTTATCACTTGCAACCTCAAGAGAAATTTTGATTTTTAAAAAGATAGGTGAAATTTTAATCGATTCTAAATAAAAAAAAATTACCCTTGTATCACACTTACTAACCCAACATAATCAAGTGGGTTTAGACTTGCAGATCTTCATCTCGAGTAATTCTATCCTTTATTAGAATTACTGACTGAAATCTCTTTGAAAAGCTCTCTCTCATGGATGTTGAAAAGGATCTATGAGATGTACAGGGTCAGTTCTTTACAAATAATTTAATACCTTCCTCTCCCCCCTTTTTTTCCAAAAACAAAAAGAGAGAGAGAGAGAGAGAGAGAGAGAGAGAGAGAGAGAGAGAGAGAGAGAGAGAGAGAGAGAGAGAGGGAAAGAGAGGAGGGGGGAGAGAGAGAAAGTTAGAAAAAAATAGTGTCATAATATTAATTTGAAATTCAGTTATTCACTGTGTCTTCCTTTATAGAATTTGCATGCTCAAATCAATCAGGAATTGACTTGTTTTGTATTGTTGAATCTTCATCACAAGTTTACTAAGTTGAATACCATAAATGCAGTTTTGACTCACATCAAACTTTTGATATCTCAATAATCTGTATTTTGCCTGTACCATGATAACAACTTAAAAATTTGCATCGATCAGTAAATACAATTTTAAATCAACTAAATAACTCAACACTTACAAAAGGTTTAAGAATTTCATCTTCCTACTGTAATTAGGGTGAAACTGTAGTATCGGACCAACCCCGATTTGATTCATAAAAGTTGTGTTCAAAATATTTTTGGATGTGCTGAATACGAATTTGTAGCTCTCATTTTGCGCAATGAATATTTTTTCAAGATATTGGCATTGGTTTCTCCCTCTTTATCTTGCTTAGCATGCGTTCATTTCGTCAAGGGACATAACTTTCTAGCAAAAGTTTGTCCGATTCTATAACTTGACCATAATTAGTATAAGTACCACTGCATGACTCGTATGAAAACTTCTTGGAAGAGGATAATAATTATAAATTATGAAACAGGCAAAGATCATAAATTTGATAGATCTAGTTTGAAGGTACTATTGATCCTCTGCACTTACCATTGTTGTCAGTTCACCAACAAACTTGGGGAGAAGTGCAAATGCGAATTCCAGCATGAATATCAGGACCATTAGGAACATCTTAAATCTTGTTCTTGATTCTATACTCTCAGATCTAGAAAATTTTAAATCGACTATATCGTGCTTAGATCAAGAAAAGAGACCAAAAAAGAAAAAGAATCTAGAGATTACAGATATAATCTAGAATCTCGAAGATAAAGTTTAGATTCTAAGAGTAAGCTTAAAAAAAGCTTCTACAACGATTTTAATGCTATGAAATAGTCCCGGTCTAGAGTCAGTTTGCCTAGGTGGTATATGATTTCATAGCAATCATCTAGGTTTAGATTAAATCCAGCTAACTCTGATAAAATATTGAAATATTTTCAATAAAAAATATGACCTAAAATTAGGTTGTTGTTTTTTTTTTTTGTTTTTTTTTTGTTGCATTTAGATTGAGACCAACGTTTAGTTGATTTTGAAAGCGAAAGTATCAACAACGTAACTTGACAATAATTTTATCTTGATTTCTAAAAGAGCGGCAACATGGCTTATTAGGTTTTGATGTACCATAGTGAATTTTGCTATTATGAAAGCAAAATGAAGCAGTGAAAACCAACAGGAGAAAAAAAAAGAACAAGAAATATTTTGCAAAGGTCTAGAATTCTAGTTGCAAATCAGTAGCCTCGCACTTTCAATAATTTTAATAATTATCGTTAAAACCCTCGAACTGACCATCACACACATTTTTTTTCACTCTTTGAAAAAAAAAAAATCTCAGAATATTAGCATATTTTTTTTTGGCCGTTGAAAATGAGTCGCACTTTGATGTCTTTTCTTGAAAGATATTGTGAAGTGCCAATGCGGAAGTGTTAGGCTGCTGCTTATTATTTTCATTGAGGATGTCTACCTAAGTTATGCGATTCTTGGTTAAGTGGATTTCTTCTTAAGTACTTTTCAAAGCTTTGGACGAAAGTTATGAAATGTATGTTGGCATTTGTTGTTATTTTTGTTGCATTGGATAAAATAAAAGTTGCCATGAGATGCATCGGTATAGGTAGATAGTAAAGGCTGCTTGTTACAACAACAAAAAATAATAATAACAGGGTATGTAACGTGTTTAATATTGGAAACTTTTATAATTTGCTTTACAGGCATTACTACAGTTAATTCAATAAAAAGTTTATGCCTTTCTTCTATGTTTAAGGAAAGTATATTTGGGGTGTTAAAAGTCAGGCTGCTTTTAGTAGAAGATTGTATCACCCCTACATTCCTATCAGACTCCCCATAACATTACTCATCTAATACCTAATCAGCGTAGCTCTCTCTCTCTCTCTCTCTCTCTCTCTCTCTCTCTCTCTCTCTCTCTCTCTCTCTCTCTCTCTCTCTCTGTGTGTGTCTCTCTTTCTCTCTCACTCACTCACTTTCTCTATGTCTGTCTCTGTCTCTGTCTCTCTTTCTGTCTGTCTGTCTGTCTGTCTGTCTGTCTGTCTCTCTCTCTCTCTCTCTCTCTCTCTCTCTCTCTCTCTCTCTCTCTCTCTCTCTCTCTCTCTCTCTCTCTCTCTCTCTTCGTGCATCAGTAGAATAAGTCCAGAGCTCGCAGAAGATGGAGTCCCACACAATGAAGACGTGGCCTAGTCTGTGGGTTAAAGATTCTCTCTTCCCGTCAATGTCACAGATTTTGATAAAGCATTTGAAAGTATATATAAAAATACTCTTTGGAAGATATTAGAGAAACGTGAGATCCCGCAGAAAATTATCGCCCGTATCAAATACACAAGATTGCCTGTCATCATGGGAAACATCACAAGAAGCAAGAAAAACCTGATTCATTGAACATTTGGGATCCAGCTGGATGGCTTAAACTTTTCGAACGGGTTATGACTAATTAGCATCATACAGCTAGAGAAAATATCCAATTAGAAACTGTGGCAACAGATAGATCAGGAACCGCTATGAAGGCAGATAATCAATAGGATAAGCCCTAACGTTGAATCCGCAAGAGACATAGAGAAAAGTGCAGCCTCGCAACAGCTGGAGGCAAGATGCAGAGGTAGAGCAATCCAGGGTTACCCAATGCATTTTAAAAATTCCGGGACTTTAATTTTTTTTTACTCTGTGTAATATTATCTGAGTAGTTGCATGTTTTTAATTTGAATTGGAGAATACTACATTGTATTTGTGAAGGGTTATCAGCACCACATAATGGTCTCGCGGGAGAGATAAACTGAAAAAAAGGGCTGCCTAAAATATTGCACCCAAATTTAGTTTACACTTTTTGCTTGAGATTTCTCCTTCATTTTTTTAAAGAATATCTTCACAAA